>VBSM01000529.1:68457778-68515046 GCA_008086735.1 Cheirogaleus medius
GTTTGAGGTTGCTGTGAGCTAGGCTGACGCCACAGCACTCTAGCCCGAGCAACAAAGTAAAACTCTGAAACTCTGTCTCAAAAAAAAAATAAAAAGAATGAAATAGATCTATAAGTGTTCACATGACATGATCTCCAAGGTATACTGAAAAGTGGAAAAAATAAAGTGCAGAAGAGTAAATGTAATATACTACTATTTCTATTTAAAATATGTATGTATGTAATACACATTTATATTTATACATACTTCCACCTATTTATACACACACACATGTACTTGGAAAGAAAATGTCAGATACCTTTCTGAAAACTCTTAACAATAACTAAATCTGGAGAAAGGAATTGTGGGTCTGGGATGGGAAAAAGGCTTGGTTTTTATTGCACACATGTGATTTTTTTAACCATATGCAGGTATTTTACACTTAAAAACAAATAAAATATTAAAAGGACATTTTTAAAGTTGTGTATCTTTATCTGAACATTAGCTACTACTAGAAATAAGATATTCTCAAATCTATATCCTTCACCTAGAACTCTCTTGACACTGAGACATATAAAATTAAATTTCAACAAGTCCAGAACTAAGCTCCTGATCTTGCTATCTTAACCATGACTGCCACCACCATCAAACTTGTTTCAGTTCCTCTGTTTCCTTATTTGACCACCCTTCTCCAGTCTCTTGAATCAGAAACCTGGAAGTTATATAAGACTCCAATTTTTCCCTCACCCCCTATATCCAATCACCAAATACTATCAATTATATCCCCTAAATTGCTCATAAATCTATATCAAACCAGCAATGGCTTAATTAACACAGTATTTATTAATACAGTATTTATACCTCCCCCAGATTACTCAAATATCCTTATTAACTCTCTGCATCCATTATCTTTTGAATCTATATTCCACACAACTGTCAGGGTGATCTCTTAAAAGCTCCAATTTGATGAGGCCACTCCCCTACTTAAAATCCTTTAGGCCAGGCGCGGTGGCTCACACCTGTAATCCTAGCACTTTGGGAGGCTGAGGCGGGCGGCTCCTTTGAGCTCAGGAGTTCGAGACCAGCCTGGGCAAGAGCGAGACGCCGTCTCTACTAAAAATAGAAAGAAATTAGCTGGACATCTAAAAATATATAGAAAAAAATTAGCCAGGTGGCACATGCCTGTAGTCCCAGCTCCTTGGGAGGCTGAGGCAGGAGGATCACTTGAGCCCAGGAGTTTGAGGTTGCTGTGAGCTAAGCTGACGCCACGGCACTCTAGCCCAGGCAACAGAGTGAGACTCTGTCTCAAAAAAAACGCAAAACAAAAAACCCTTTCCATAGTTCTTTGTCTTCTTCAGAATAAAATCTAAATTACTTGGCATAGCACATAATTGTGATCTGTCCCCTGCCTGCCTCATCTACCACTGTCTTCACTTTTTCTTTCCTCACCCCCTCAACACAAACCTTCTACTCCAAATACTTGCAGCCTCCAATTTCATCACACTGAGTCCTTGTGGTTCCCTCCTCCTGAAATAGTTGCCCCTTTCTCCTCCAAATTCCCAGTATTCCTTAACATTATGTCACTTGGTACCTCTCCTCTGATTATGAGCATCTTTATATTTCCTCTTTTATTTTCCTATTCTCAAACCCTATTACAGTGTCAAGTATATAATGGGCTGTCATTAAGTATTTGTTGAAGAAATGAAGTAAATTAGACAAACTAGCTATCATTCTAACACAGATAATGACAACTCCTCCAGCCTAACACATGCTCTTCCTTAAAAACAATGAATCTTGTCAATGTATCTTTTGATTTTTGTCAGCTTCAATTTGTTCTCCTCATATCTTAAAGATACTTTTAGTGAACAATATTTTGACATTGTGGCTTAAAAATTGAAGCATCTGTATTTTTGGTGAGCAATGTTTTGACATTGTGGCTTAAAAATTGAAGCATCTGTACTTTTGGTGAACAATGTTTTGACATTGTGGCTTAAAAATGGAAGCATCCGTACTAGGTGGAGAGGCCTACTGAGTGCACTACCAATGAGATGTGACATAGTTTTAAATGGCTCAAGTAAGAAAGCAATGGCTTTCAACCCATTAAGGTTAATATAAACAAATTGTAAAACATTAAAGAACAGTTTACAGCTCACTTGTGGTTAGTCCCTTAAAATTGCAATAATGTGAATAGGAAAAATTTCAATTCATTTAACTCAGGAAAGGTTATAATGTTTGCTAGAACAATGGAATCAGGTAAAGAAAAATTCAAATCATACAAAGCCCTTGTATGAAATGTAAAACATTCAAATCTCAATTCATTTTCCTGCTGCCTATGTCCTGCACTTGCAGAAACATTCTCCATCACCATGACAGTTTTCTTTTGTATACAAATTTTATTTACCTGAATTATTAATGCTGCTTTTGTGTGTGTCCATATTTTAATTTTTGTTTCTCCATTCACCTGTCACGAGTATTTTGATTCACACTTCAGGAGATAATGAACAAAAATATTTCTTTGGGAAACTGGGTAATTTCACCAATGTTTTTGTACTACTAAGAGATTATTCTGTTTTTCCAGTTTAAAAAAAAGAGCATTTTTTCTTTTTATAAACTATCAATCACTGAAAATATACTTTAAAGTGTATTGAATGGACAAAAGATAGATTTTAAAGTATGGATTGTATGTCAGATGAAAAAATATAGTACATAGAGACTCCAGTGAGCAAGCAATTTGTAATATAAAATGTGCGCCTTCAGGAAAAATTCCTCAGGCCAGTAATAGTAAACAACAATTAGCAATGCTCGTGAGAGTACTATTTTAGTCATACAGCCAAAATCTTTCGTTTTTTTAGTAGCATCACCCTATGCAGTATACAGTGTTTATGCTCAAAACCTGCTTGATTTAGTCAGTTTCTTGAAGCAAAAGCTGTGGATAGAAATACTTAAGGGTTGAGATTATAGCAAGACAAATACATCATCTTTAACTGAAAAAGAGCAGGGCTAACAGTCTTTCAGATCTTTTCAAAAGTGTACTTGTAGTCTTCTCTGTCTCATCTTACAATAAACCAGACTGTAATTATTGAAAAGGAAGAGAAAGCGAGTCTGTCTTTTTGCAAAAGTTTCTTGAAACTCTTTAAGGAAGAATTATGTCTCACCAACTCCCACCGAAATCCCAAAGATTCAGTTGAGATATTAGGAGACCATATGTACAAACACCCTATGATTTCAAACAGACAAGCTCATTGAGAAGAAAAAAGTTTTCTGTCTTTGATTTCTTTTAGAATGATAAAATGAAAGGGACAGTAATACATATTTTAAGCCCTGTGAATTCACAATGGGGCTTTAGAATAAAGAGGTAAAAACCTTTGAACTAACAAATGTCCATCACAGTGCACTTTTTTTCTCACAAGCTCCTTGTAAAGGAAATTATGCGAGATACAGGGACCAGCTGGCTTTTGCCACTACACCTCTAGTAACATAACACATTCTCAGACTGTACCAATCCAGCCAGAATAGTCCACATCATTGACTCCTTTTAGGCCTTGCCTCTTATCACGTAGAGCTGTTTTTAGTCCAGTGCCCTGTGAAAGCATTCACTCACTGGCTTACATCTGAGTGTCTCTTTGTACTAACCCAAAGCCTGAAGTCGACAAACTCCATTAAGTTGATTAAAGTAGTCCCAGAAACTACCTAGGCTTTTACACTGCCCTTAGATTAAAGACAAAAAAGCCTCCTTCTTCTGAGGATGTTTTAGTTTGGGTTGGGGAAGTAATTTGGATGAGGTGTTGAGTTCTATGGATTTTTTTCCCCCTGCTGGACTTATTTTATTTTCTCTGTAATTTTCAAAGAGGTCAACAAAAATACAAAGGCTCTTATATCAGAAAAAGAGAAGAGGCTTTTATTACAAATGATCTCTAATTATTCCTTTGTTCCAAAAAGACAGCAGTTATAGCCACTGAGACTTAATAATCCCCATCATGTCCTAATGAAGCATTTATTCTGGGCCTTGGAAAAAGAGCCTTATATAAGTATCAGTAATTTCCCTAAATTTAACTGAATGAAAATGGCCCCTCAGTCAAATTCAAAATATAAAGAAAAAACATGGAGGGCAAAAAATCAAATAGTCTATGTGTGAACTGATCACACACCCACGAAAGAATCAAGGAAACTAAATGGGACACAGCACAATTGAGTGCCCATTTTCTACCAGGAAGGAAAATGTGTAGCATGGTAGTTGCAGGAGTTAAACCCCTGGTTATATGACGAGCTTCACCAATGATATGATCTTGGGAAAAGCTCAGTTTTCTAACCTGTAAAAATGAAGATAATAGTCTTTACCTTGTTGGGCTATAAAGAATTTAAGAGAAAAGGTATTTTAAGGATTTAGCACAATACCTGGTATATACTACACATTCAGTACATTATAACAATTATTGTTATTCTACATGAAATATTTTCTACAGTTCAAAAAAGCCAGTTTAAAGAATGGAAAAACAAGCACCACATGTACTCACCAGCAAATTGGTATTAACGGATCAACACCTAAGTGGACATATAGGAATAACATTTATCGGGTGTCGGGCAGATGGGAGGGGGAGGAGGGGATGGGTATATACAAACATAATGAGTGAGATGTGCAACATTTGGGCAATGGTCACGCTTGAAACTCTGCCTCAAGGAGGGAGGGGGGCATGGGCAATATACCTAACCGTAATATTTGTGCCCCCATAATATGCTGAAATAAAAAAAAAAGCCAGTTTAGAAACAGTGTATGGTATTGTTTGAAATACTAGGCTAAGTTCCAGAAAGACATGGATTTTAGTTCCAGCTCAGGTATTTACTTGCTGTATGACTGTGAGTGAGATTTAGAGCTTCAATATCTTCACGTATAAAGTGAAGGAGTTAAACTAGATGGGGGATTTGTGTATCCTAATGTGTTAGCAGCATCACTTTATATATTCAAAATGAATTACTGATATTTCCTCCATACTATTCCACTTAGCCAAAAGAGAACTTTTATTTGTCTCTCCTAAACCCACATCTCAATAAACTTTCCCATTTCAGTAAATAAGTAGAACTGTTATTCATCTAGTCCCTCAGGACAAAAACCTTGGAATTGTCTTTTTTTTTTTTAGGGGCAGGAGTCTCTACATTGCCCAAGCACTTATCTCAAACTCCTGGAGTCAAGTGATCCTCCCACCTCCACCTCAGCCTCCTAAGTAGCTGAGACTACAGGCTTGAGCCACCACACACCTGGCTAATTTTTTTTTTTTTTTAAGATGAGGTCTGAGTATGTTGCCCAGAATGGTCCCATCTCCTGGCCTCAAGCAATCCTCCCATCTCAGTCTCCTGGGTAGCTGGGACTACAGGCACAAGCCATCATACCCGGCTAATACCTCTCCTTTGTTATATCCCATACCAAATTCAACAGCAAGTCCCATTGACACCTACCCACAATCTGTATCCAGAATTTCACTGTTTCATCTTACATCCACAGCTACCTTTATAGTCTACCTCACCGTCATCTCTAGCATGGAGTACTGCAATAGCCTCCTTGCTGTTGGATTGTACCCTTCACAGTTATGAAATATCCCCCTTATGTCTAATAATGCTTCTCACTTTAAAAGTCTACTTTGATATCAATAAAGCTGCAACAGCTTTGTTTTGGTTAGTGTTTTTTTATCTTTTCCATCCTCTCTTACTTTTAACCTTTCTGTGTCCATATATATTTGCATTCTTTATTTTTTGTATAATTAGAGTTTGTATTTTTATCCAGTGTTACAATCTCAGTCTTTTACATGGAGTGTTTAATCCATTTATTTGTAATACAATTACTGATATAGTAGGTTTATAACTATGATTTTACCATTTGTTTTATATTTTACTTTCTGTTTTATATTCTTTTTATTTTCCTTTCCTTTTTTTGGATTTATCGAATACATTTCTTGATCTTTTCCTATGTTAAATTATTAGACTATTCATTGTTCTCCTATAGATAACTTAGATTACATCATGCATACTTGATTTATCACATTCTAGTTTGAGTTATTACTTTTATTCCTTCCAATATTGCTAAAACCTTAGAACACTTTAATTCTATTTAATCCTTTCTTGCTTTTTACATTTTTTGTCATGCATTTTAGTTATACATCAATTTAAGACTCAAAAGACATTACTATTATTGTTCTATACAGTCAATTGTCATTTATATTTACCTAGATACTCTTTCTTTCTGATATTTTTCATTCCTTCTTGAATTTACATGCTTCTCTCTGAAGAGTTCTTTTCATGATATTCTTTTAGCACAGGCCCAATGGTAACAAATTTCCTCCATTTTTATTTGTCTGGAAATGTCTTTATTCATCTTAATTATTGAAGTATATTTTCACAAGGTATAGAATTCCAGCTTGGCAGCTATTTTCTCTCAGCATGCTAAAGATTCCACTCCATTGCCTTCTAACTTCCATGGTCTCAGTTAAGAAGTCAAATGTGGGTTTTATTGATGTCCTTTTGTTCTTTCTCTGGCTGCAATTAAGACTTTGTCTACTTATTTGTTTTCAGCAGTTTTACACATGAGATGCCAAGTATTGTTTTCATTGTATTTATCTCCTTGAATCTGTGGATTGATGTCTTTCATCAGTTTTGGAAAATTCTTAGGCTTTAACTCTGAATACTGTTTCTACTTTAATCTTTCCTCCTCTCCTTCAAGAATTTCAATTACATCTCCTTTTCAGCATGTTCCATATTGTTTTTATCTGTTTTTTCCATTATAATTTCTCTCTGGGCTTCTTCTTCGGTGTTTTCTATTGGCCTATTTTCCACTAAAAAAAAATTGGTGCCTCCAGATGATGCTATCTCTTTTTGCTAATAGCAAGGACAGCTATTAGGAGAACTAATCATCTCAAGCCAATCAGGAATTGAGCTGACTTGGGGCTGTGATTAAATTTTGGTAAAACTCAACCCATGCTTGCCTAGGGCATAGCTCCCCAGGGCTTTTAATTATAAACTTGGCAGGACCTTAATTTTCTGAATCTGAAAGACTGAAGGAGATTCAATTTTTCCTTTAAGAGGTTTACAGCTTAGCTCTTTAGCTTCCTGCCTCACACAGCTTCAAATGTGGCAAATGTCTTCAAGAGCTTGTCTATATGTCTGAGACTCCTTAAGTCTCCAATTTGTTACTTCATCTCCCTCCATTCCCAACAACAAAAAATCCAAATTTCTGCTGGTTTCTCTGTTTCCTAGTAATGGCCTTCTGCCAGAGGTCAAGCCTGGATTTTCAACCTTGAGATGCACCCAGATTTAGTAAGTGTCCCAGATGAAAAATTTCTCTAGATCAATTCACCACTCTTTCTAGGGATTTCATCCCATGTGTATTTTGCTTTTGGGCCTCCTCTCCTGGAGGAGTCTTTGTTTCCTAAACATCACGAGACTATAAGATATTTCACTCTTTTCAGAAGCTTTTTGTCTAGCTTTTTAATCTCCTATGAAGTTTTGGAGTTCAGCAAATTTATGGGGAAAGCTGGCCATGTATTTTAGATCCTTCTAGTCTCAAATTTTATCACTCTAGCCCATAAGACCACTAAAATCTTTATTTTCCCAAGAAGTAGCCCTCAGCCTGGGGCCAAGTTCTTATCCTTAGCCCATGCCCAGAATCATCAAAGGCCCTTAGGGGGAAAAAAATGGCTCCTGATCATCAGCTTTCCTCTCTGAAATAGCAATCCATGGTATCCTCATTGCCCCTGTAGCTCTTTGTGCTTTTAAAATTGTAAGTTTTGAAATTTATTCAGCTTTTTCTAATTGTTTTCTGCAGGGACATTGCCTTGACACAACCTACTACACCATGCTTATAAGTAGAAATCTAATCTACCAACAGCCTTTCCTGCTTCCATTCTGCTCATACTGTAGTTATTTGCTGCAGATTACATCACTCCTATTGCACTTATAATAAAATCCAAATTCCTTCAAGGCCTTGATCTAATACCTCTCTGACTTCATCTCTTACTCTCTCTTTGTTCGCTATGCTACAGCATCATGGACCTTCCTATTATTCCTCAAGAATGCTAATCAGAAATCTATTCCCTCCTGTTCCCCCTCACTCCAGAATATAAGCTCTATGAGACTAGGGATTTTCTCTATCTTGTTCAACCACTTTATTCCCAGCACCTAAAATGGTGCCTGGACATTGTAGGTAATAAATAAATATCTGCTTAATAAAGAAATGAAAAAAATTGAAGTGGTCTTGGCTGAAATGTGGCTGGGCTTCTGAAGTCCTACCTAATAACCTCACCTTTGCAGCCTATGATAGCTTAGATAATTGAGAATTGATTATATAATTTTTAAATGACATATTTATAGGAACCCTGAAACATGTCCAAAGCAACATGCAATCCCGAGGTTCACAGTTTGAAAACCAAATGCATCACTAAGGTTCCTTCCAGTTCTAATATCTTAGCCAAAAATACCATGTTAGGGTAAAAGCATAAGCTGAATATTTTAACAGGCCCATTCCATTGGTACATATTATTTTTTGGCAAGAAAAATATGTGTCCTTAGATGTCATAATAATTAAGAAGCTAAAGGTTAAAGGCTAGAATAACAATAACTATGCACTTACTTTGAAGTTCCAACTTATTTCCTAGTAAAATCTTTTCACTAAAGTGCCAGGCTTTGGGATCCCAATCAAAATTTGTTCTAGGCTTCTCTCTGAAAAACAACAAAAAGTCCTTCTTCAGAATGCTGTAGACTCTAGACAACTAGCTATGCTTTTGGCCATTTCATATGTGGGTAGCTTAAATTTTCGCAATTTTGCAGTTTGGGTTTTTTAAGATATTAGGCACACGAAAGTATGTAAGTTTGGTTTGTAGGTGAGAAGGAAAAAAATAAAGTTTCCCCACTGACCTATGCTCTCTTTTCCCTGAAGATGAAGAAGAACTTTGTGTTTATGGAACTTCGCAAAATTAATGACTACATAAGTTCCAAACAACTCTAGTCCGTGAAGAACCACATTTCATCAAAAGAGGTCTTTAGTAATTATTCAAACAGACCTGGTATTTTCTTCCCACCTCTACAAAAAGCATCAATTTGTACTCTCTCTCTGGGCAGCTTCCCATCATTCCTTAAGACAAGATTTCCCTAAAGTACCAGCTTGGAAGGCATAAGGGTTGTGAGGTATACCTTTGGTACCTATACCTTTTCACTGCACTATATATCTTTCGTGATTCTCTTGACTCAAGTAGTACACGGTTTGGTTTGGTTTGCTTAAATAAAATACCATAAAAAAATGAGCCATTACAAAGACAAAATTTAACTGAGCTAAAACTTTAAATGAGCAATAATTACCTTAGACTCTAGAAAAATTATTTTGAGACAATATAAATCCATGACCAGAAGGGAAATTCTATTATGGGTGAGATAATGTAAATTTTCTCTGGTGTTATTTTTAGCTCAATGCATTAATGTCATCAAATATTATCTTAACACCAGTCACAGGCCACAACTGATACTCCATCTATAGCTAAAAGAAAAATTCAAGGTAATTTGAGATTTACACAAGTTCCACTTACTTTTTTAACCTTGATACATTTTTAACTCCCAAGTATCTGTGTTAGATATAGGCAATTATCAAATTAAAAACTACCTGAGAATTTTTCATGACTAGTACAACTAGACTTCTGAGAGACAGAGACAATTTCTCTTCAAGTTAGGCTTTAGGATTCAGGTACTGACAATGGTTCTTACTTCTGGGATCAAAATTGAAAACACGTTTATCTCCAGATTTTTGAAGAGCCTGATGATCAAATAAATAAAAGCTGTTACCTCTTACCTCAGAGGCTTAGCCTATAACCAGGAGGTTCAAAAGGTGGCCAATAGGCCAAATCGAACACATAAGTGAGTTTTATTTGACTCACACAGTGGTTTTCAAAATTTTAATTTACTACCAACATTTAAAAATCAAGCAATTTTACTTTAAAAATCTAGATGTTGCCAGGCTCATGCCTGTAATTCCAGCTACTTTAGAGACTGAGGCCAGGAGTTCAAGACCAGCCTGGACAAAGTAGTGAGACTTCTGTTTCTTAAAAAAAGAAAAATGAAGAAAAAAATTAGCCAAGTGGGGTGGCCCACACCTGTAGTATTCTAGCTACTCAGGTAGCTGAGGCAGGAAGATCACTTGAGCCCAGGAATTTGAGCTATAATCATGCCATTGCACTCTAGTCTGGGCAACAAAGTGAGACCCCTGTCTCAAAAAATAATAATAATAATAATAATTCAGATGGCCAGCTTCTCTTGAAAAAGACCATGTAGGCTGTTCCTTACACAGAGCATCAGCCAAAGGGTAACGCCAACCCACACTCCTTTGCTGAGACATGCACACAAGGCCTGTACTTGTTTGCCAAGCCAGGTCTAGATCCACTAAGGGAAAGGAGTGTCTTTTTCTAATTTGCACAAATGTGCTATATAGTCTAGCAATAATGCTATCTCTGGGCCCTCATTCACACAGAGCAGCAGTCACCTGGAACACTTAGACAAAACATGTAAGCTTGAATTTACTACACTACCTACCACTATTGCTCTACTGCTTCACTGTATTATGAGACCTGTTTTCCCTGTAGGCATTTGAGTTTCCAACTTTTGGTCAACATCAGAAGGAAATGATACTTCTAATTCATCTATCTAAATTATGTAAGTTTAAATTTGTTTTACAGAGGTAGGTTGTTCAGCTCCTGATACCAACACAAACTTTTAGCAATTAGGCTTTACACTTAGATAGACCTGGGTAGCTGTCTAACATTAGGAAGTTATGGGACCTGTCTGTGTTATCAATTACATCACCTACTCTATAGATTTATAGTACAGATTAAATGAGATGACATGTAACATAGTGCTTAGTGTATACAGAGTGCTCAAAAAATATAATTTCATGTTAATTGCTGAAATAATACTATCTCTCTACTCTTTAAGTAAAAATTTTGTAAATTGTTTCTAGAACCATGAATATTTATTCAAACTTATTAAACTATAAGCTGAAAGAAGACAGGGACCATGTCTACCTTTCATTAGCCTCTCCCCAACACTGGCACATAGTAGGAAATTTAAACTTGTTAGTAGAATAAATGAATGAACAAAATTACTTTCCAAGCTGCACTGAGAATTGGGAAAAGAACAAGATCCTTCTCTCTCCTCAATCCAGGCATACTTTTCCAACATGAATCAGAGAATACAACTAAAATAAGAGTCTATGCCAGAAACTAATGAAAGACACACCTGAACAGTGCAAACAAGATTAAATATTTGCTTTGAGTTGACACAAATGTCCTGGGCAATTAAACTACATAACATCCATAATGCATTAAATCACAAAACAGAGAAGGCCCAATCATCCTCACCACCAAATAGATACATAAAAAAGCTATTAATGTAGAAATCCCAATTATATTGATTTGATCTTTATACATTATATGAATGTATCAAATTATCATATGCACCCCAAAATATGTTATCTATTATGTATCAATAAAAAATTATTTAATCTATTAATGGAAGCACTAACTCAAGGCATGTGATCCAGAAACCCAATAAGAAAGAGCTGCAGACTGTCACTTTTCAAGTGACCCCAGGAAGAATTTTAGGGTAATACATGACGAGAAAATTTATTTAAAGGTAGGAATTTTTAGAAACTAGGGATGTTCCACAGGTAGTCAATAAAAGAATGGGCCAAGGGCAGAGTTCGATGATTCTGTGACATTATCTCCTCTTAAAAAAAAAAAACCTGGTACACCAGAAGACTACATTTACCCAATTGTCCTCTGTCGGCAGAAATACACTATGACTTTGGCAGGGTTTTCACAATGGAGCAAACAAGGTAGTTGACACCCTCCAGCTAGCCAACTTGAATCCAAAATGTAAAGGCAAGTGAGATTTGTTTTTCCTAACCCTTTCTTTATGACAGCATATCAGTCTCATTCGCCATTCCGCTAACATTCCTTTCAAAACATGCAAGACTGGTACAATATTCTTTAGTGATCCAGGTTCCTCCTTTTTATATTAGTACAACTGGAAAATGTGATGCTACCTCTATGTGTGTAATGTAGCACAAAGGTATGCTCACTGAGGCATACAGCCAGAATGTGTCAGTTCGGAGGAGGAAAAAACCTCTCATCCCTGGCAAAATACTTTACACTAAAAACTGTAGCTATTTCCAATGTAAGACATACTAAGTGATATATCCAAGAGGAAAGTGGTTTCATGTTGCAATAAATACCTTATTGCACAGGGTCTGGTTTGATCTACCTTCTTTTTAAAGGATAATGGATTTTTTTAGCTGTTCAAAAATCTAAGCAATTTGTGATCATATATTCCCTAATGTAGAAGGTTCCATTGGCTTCACTTTAATCACCTAGTCTTATGTTATTGGAAAAAAAAAGTATTAGATGCTGCTACTTTGAAAAATAAATGCTTTGTTTTTAAAGAAACAAAGAGATTTTTCTATTTCTACCAGTGAAAAGGCTATGAGCAGAGCTGCCATTCGTTGATTCTTGTTACTTGAGTAGGTGCCGGTAAAGGGCCAGGTGGTGTTTATGCAGATGACTGAGCAAGTTACAATGTGTTCTTCCTTTTGGATAAAACATTAGTGTATCAGATGTGACAAATCAGATGTTCATCTTCCGTACTTCTGCATTATTTTACATTGAGAATTAGATGATGTGCTAGCTTAGCTTTTTGCTTTTGTTTTTTCTTGAGAATAAGTTCATAAATAAAGTTCTCTCTATGCTCTGCATAATCATAGTCTCACAGAATAGCTAACTGGCTAGTTAACATGATAATTACACCTATACCTGTCTTGCATTATACAAGAGAAAAAGCACGTGTAGCAAGGTAACAAAAAACACACCATTCACATACTGTAGGAGCTATTTAACATATTATCCATTTACTGTGCTCTAGTTGTCAAGGGAAAACACGGTCTTCTCATAAACATCTTGAGATGAAGTACCTGATGCTCAATTGTCCAGCCAGGAAATTAGCATTTGCTGAGCACCAAAATGCAAGGCTCAAAACAAACTTCTACTTCCAAGCCAAAAGTATACCTTATATAGACTGTATAATATTTTTAAATCAGACTTTAAGAGAGTCCCCAAATAATGTTTAAATATCCAGATAACATTCCCACCTGTACAGAATCTACAGGAGACTTGCACCCACTTAGCATTATCATGCTTTCAGCCCCTTCTCACTTCCCTCGGCTACTCTCCACAGCACTACCATTTTTTCCAAGAAAAGACAGTCAGATGTTCCCCATAAACACAGATTTCCCATAAGAACAATTGAAAATGTATGCTGTTTTGTGTATTTGGTATCTTATTTTATTTTACTTTTCAGAGACAGGATCTTGCAATGTTGCCCAGGCTGGAGTGCAGTGGCTATTTACAGGTGCAATCACAGCACACTGCAGCCTCAGACTCCCTAGTGGCTGGGACTATAGGTGTGTATCACCACATCCAGCTTGCTATCTTCATTTCAAGTGCTCCTATTATGAATAAGAAGAGCATTCTGTCACTAGTGAGAAACTAATAAAGTAATAGCAAGTAAATAGCTCAAGGGCTCCTAAAAGTTCTATTAATGCTCTTAATTCACATTCATTCTACAAATATTTATTGAGTTTCTATCATACGCAGTCCAAGATAAGACCTTTTCCACCAGGGAACAATGAGGGAGGAAATATAAATTCCATGAGAGAAATATAAGTATACAAATGTGAAATTTCAGAGGGTAGATAGAATCACAGAAGACCCTATAAAAAAGATAGCATTTTTACTGAGCCCTGGAGGACAGACAGGCATGAAGATGTGAAGAATGAGTGGAAAAAAAGTGTGATATGAGGCAAGAGCAGTAATTTCAGACCTCTTAAGTGATGCATTATTACTGTATGGCCATGAATAATAATAATTATATTATTTAATAATAGTGAATATATTCCAATGTATTTTATGAAATACAATATATTTTATTATTAAATTGTTAATATTATATTTTGATACATTTAATATATTTCATTTACTAATAACTATTGATGTAATTATTGATAATAATAATTAATATATCTTGGTGATTATGCCTATCATAATAGCTCACATTTGGAAAGCACTTTTCTTTGTGCCATGCACCATTCTAAGCTACAAAGCAACTCGTTTAGCTCTCACAGCACTCATGTGAAGTAAGCACTGTTGGAAATCCCATTTTACAAATAGAAAGCTAAAAGAGAGTAAGTAACCTGCCCAAAGTCACACGGCAAGATTTTGGGAGAGCTGAGTTTCAGCCAAAGCAGTCTGACTCCAGAGCCTCCACTTATGACAATGCTCTCCTACTAAAATATTAAAGGCTATAGGATCAAATGAGATAATAAATTACAAATGTAGACGGTCATATTGTTCAGTCATTTTTTTACTTCTCTCCTCTCATTCCCCATCCCCTGCCACACAATCAGCTTTAAAGTCCTGTCTCTTCCACTCTTGACTATCTCGGATCCATGCTCACTCTTGCTTTCCATTGCCACAGACTTTAGGCCCTCCCCATCTGCTTTCAGAATTATTACTAGAGCCTCCCTTTTCCAGTTCATTCTCTACACTAGCAGTTATGGAGTATCACAATCATTTGTGGAGCATGGTGTAAATAGTTTGTTCCTGGTCACCGTTAGAGTTACAAAGTTGGTAAAAGACTTTACCAGTGAAGGATTTGAGTGAAAATGATATGATCTGCCTATGGTCACACAGCTAGTAAGGCAAAATGGCTGGATTTAAACCCAGCTCCGATGTCCAAATCACTACTCTATCCACGAGACCACTCTGCTCTTGCTTTTTGAACTTCAACTGTGAATTCAACGTTGACATAGACACATTACATACATTAAATTTAATTGTAACAGAGCCTCCTATGGAAGTTATTTCTATAACATCTTTATGCCTTCCTTACAGCACTTTTATGAATATGATTTACATATAGTTTTTATCCATGCACAGTTATATTTTCCCCTATTCTCTACAATATCAGTACCCTTAAGATAGGAAGGATAATGTTCATCTTGATATCCCCTCAGGACTTAGAAAAATGCCTTACACATGCCAGTCATTCAAGAATGGCTCTTAAATAAGTAAACCCATGGTGGCCTTGGATAATTCAGAAGCTGTTTCTGAATCACCATCATGAACACCACTCAATATTACAATGTTGATAAAATTAGTGAGAAAATAGAGAATACTGGACTAACTGACTGCCTTAGGTGGTTGTATTCATTTTCTATTGCTGCATAACAAATTACCACAATATTGGCTGCTTAAAATCACCTACATTTATTAAGCTCACAGTTTCCATGGGCAGGAGTCCAGGCATGGCTTAGCTGTATCCTCTGCTCAGATCTCACAAGGTTGCTACAATCTAGGTGTCAGCCATGCTGTGTCCCTTTCTGGAGCTCACATGGTTGTTGGCAGAATTCAGTTCCTTGCTGTTGTGGGGCTGAGGTCCCACTTCCTTGCTGACTGTAAGCTGAAGGTCATTTTAGCTCCTAGAGGCCCTGCAGTTCCTCACCTTGTGGCCCTCTCACACATAACAGTTTCCTTCTTTAAGGCCAGCACAAGAGTCTGCTAAAACTGAGCCCTATATAATTGAGAGAGTGATTATCTCAACACCTTTTCTATACAATATAACCTAATGAAGAGAGTGACCAGCTCATCATCTTCACAGGTCCCACCTATGGTCAAGAGGAGGGGATTATATACGATACACATACCAAGAAATCTTGAGGACTGTCTTAGAATTCTACCTAGCACAGTGTATTCCCCAGAAGCAGATCTTGGGGACAAGAATTCATGTGAAAGTTATTTATTAAGTTTTCCAAGAGAAAATCTATAAAGAAATGAAGAAGTGAGCAGGAAAAACAAGGAAGGCAAGCAAGGATGCCAATATCCAGCAAGTTCTCATGGGAGATAAATTTAGCTCAATTCTACCGGGAAACTCAATAGACAGTTTAAGTTACATCTAGGATTTATCCAGATCATGGGTTAGGAAACTGGAATATTACATTCCTGTCCCTATCAGCCATTGGCATCAGGGCTTCCTCCATGGGATATAAACTGCTAGACTTTTCAGGCACGCACTAGCAAACGGACACCCACAGCCTAAGGTCAACTTTCTCACAAAGCAATGCTAGCTGTCAGGAGTGAGAACTTCTAGGAGTCAACATGAACAAAAATAATAAAGGAATTTAAGAAAATAATGGGGCAGCATTGACATTATCTGTTAAATAAACTTTTTGTAAAAGTTTTTAAATATCACAGTGAAAATTACATGATTTTGTTGTAAAAATACATAAGTATAATTAATTATTTAATAAATATGCAGATTCTGGTTTTGGCAATATAGCAGACTGAGTTAATATAGCCACCCCCCCCCACACACACACACACACACTATAGTCATATGAAATGCTGAATAAATTAACTGGCAGCCACTGAGTGAGGAAAGATCTGCAAAGGAGAAAGCTGAAAGAAAAAATTTTTTAATTTCTTGCACTCACCCTCAATCTGAATATGCATGAAATCTACTAAAATAAATATAGAAAAAGCTTTGAGGACTGAACTACAATGTAGACCACAAATTGAAGTTATATAAGCTGTGAATGCCAGAACATCCCTGTAAAGTCTTTGAAAACTAAACTTTGAAAACTAAACTGACATAGGAACTAAGCCCACAGAAACCAGGTTAGAATTTGCCATCTAAATCCAGGAGGGTTGACTGCTTGCTTTTAAAAAAGAAAAAAGCCACACTCCAGAAGGATTTAACAGAACCCAGAATCTGATAACACAGTATTCAAAATAGCCAACATACATTTCAAAATTGCTTGACATAAGAAGAATTAAAAAAATCAAAACAACAGAAGGGAAGGGGCAATCAATAGACATGAACATTGAGATGACACAAATATGGAAATTATCAGACAAAAAGAATTATAGCAGCTATTGTAACCATGCCATGTGAGGTACAGGCAAACAATCTAGAAACAAACAGAATGATAGACATTCTCAGCAAATAAATAGAAGCTACAGAATAAGAACTAAATAAAAATTCTAGAACTGAAGGCCAGGTGCAGTGGCTCATGTCTGTAATCCTAGGACTTTGGGAGGTTCAGGCAGGAGGATTGCTTGAAGCCAGGAGTTTGAGACCAACCTGAGCAACAGTGAGACCCCATCTCTTTGAAACATGGAAAAATTAGTCAGCCATGGTGGCTCATGCCTGTAGTCCTAGCTACTCAGAAGGCTGAGGCAGGAGGATCGCTTGAGCCCAGGAGGTTGAGGTTGCAGTGAGCTATGATGATGTCACTGCACTCTAGCCCAGGTAATAGAGCAAGACCCTGTCTCAAAAAAAAAAAAGAAAAAAATTCTAGAACTGAAAAATACCATAACAGAAATTTAAAAATTCACCAGAAGGATTCAATAGCAGAATAGAGATGAAAGAAGAGTCAGCGAACTTGATGATTGATCAGTAGAAATTATCCAATCTGAGCAAAAGAGAGGGGAAAAGGTCAAAAAAATGAATGGAGCCTCAGAGACCAGTGAAACAATAGTAAAGGTCTAACATTTATCACATTGGAGTTACAGAAGGAAATAAAAAAGAGATTAGTACAGAAAACATTTCAAGAAATAATGGTTAAAAACTTCCCAAATTAGGTGAAAGGCATACATTTACAGATACAAAGAATCTCAGCATATCACAAACAGGATAAACTTAAAGAAAACTACACCTGATATATCATAACCAAAGATAAAGTTTTAAAATCTTGAAAGTAGCTGGGAAAAAATTACATGACATATAGGGGAGGGAGAATTTTAATTACTGAAGTTTTGTTATCAGAAACTATGGAGTCCAGAAGACAGTAGAATATTTTTTAAAATGCTGAAGGAAAAGAACTGTCAACCTAATATGATATCAAAAATTCCATCAGAATTAAGGCAAAGTAAGAACATTCTTAGATGAAGGAGAACTAAGAAAATGTGTTACCAGCAGATATGCTTTCAATGAAATGATAAACAAAGGTCTTCAAGTGGAAAGAAAGCAAAAATAGAAGAAAACTTGGAAGATCAGTAATAATGAAAGAGCAACAGGAATTGTAAATATCTAAATAAAGTAGACAATTATCTGCCTCTTAAGTATGTTATAATAAGTACCATTGCTGAAAGCAAAAATTGTAATACTGTTTCAATGCAGGTACATGTGATACATATGACAACTGCATCAAAACTGGGGGAGGGTAAAGGGTCTCATGGTCTCTTTATTTTACCTGAAGTGGTAAAATATTAATTCTAAGTAGATTGTGTAAAGTTTGATATGTATATTGTAAGCCCTTGGGGAACTACTAAAAGAAAAACTATACCAAGGAATATACTTAAAAAACTACAGGTAAATGAGAATGGAAGTCTTCTAAATGTTCAAATAAATTGAAAGAAGTCAATGAAAAACAAGGTACGAAAAACAAAAGGAATGAACAGAGAATTAATAAAATAGTACATCTAAATCCAACCATATCAATAATTACACTAA
This sequence comes from Cheirogaleus medius, assembly GCA_008086735.1. Classification (NCBI taxonomy): domain Eukaryota; kingdom Metazoa; phylum Chordata; class Mammalia; order Primates; family Cheirogaleidae; genus Cheirogaleus; species Cheirogaleus medius. Next base: position 68,476,346 of record VBSM01000529.1, read on the forward strand.
ATGTCAATGGTGTAAACATACCCATTAAATGACAGAGATTATAAGATTGAATTTGAAAAAAAAACTCAACTATATGCTGTCTAAAAAAATCTACTTAAACTACTAGTAAAAAAAAAATAGCCTGAAAATAACAGAATGAAACAGGATATACCAGGTAAATACTAATAAAAGAAATGCTAGAGTGGATGTATTAATATCAGACAAAGTTAGAACAAGGAAATTACAGTTGGTGACTTCAACACTCCTCCACCAGTAATAAATAGAATAAACAGACAGAAAAACCACAAAGATATAGGAATCTTGAATGCTATAAACTAACATCTATAATTGACATCTTTTAACACTCCACCCAACACAATAGAACACACATTCTTTGCGATTGCTTTTGGAATACTCAGTAAGATATGTCACATTCTTAAATTTTAAAAAATTAAATTTATTCAAACTATGTTCTGTGACCACAATAGAATTAAACTAGAAAACAAAGAGAGAAAGATATCTAGAAGATTCCCCCAAATACTTGAAAATGAAACAACACATTACTAAATGATCCTGGATCAAAATAAATTAGAAAATGTATTGAAAGAAAATGAAAATACAACATATCAAAATTTGTGGCAAATATCCAAAACAGTGTTTAGAGGGAAATTTATGATATTAAATGCATATATCAGAAAAGAAGAAAGATCTCAAATCAATACTCTAAGCATCCAACTTAAGAAACTAGGAAAAAAATACCAAAATACAACCAAAGAAAGCAGAAGGAAGGAAATTATAAAGAGAGCAAAATCAATTAAATTGAGAACAAAAAAACAAAAGAGAAAATCAATGAAACTAAAAGTTGTTTCTTAAAAAAAATACATAAAACTCTAGACAGATTGATCAAGAAAAAGAGAGAAGATACAAATTACCAACATCAAGAATGAAACGGGATATTATTGAAAAACTCATACATTAAAAGGATAATGAGGGAATACTACAAAAAACTCTATGCCTATAAATTTGACAACCTAGATGAAATGAATCAATTCTTTGGAAGACATTACCAAAACTCTCTCAAAATAGAAATAGATAACTTAGTAGTTCTATGAATAAATATATTTATTAAATAAATAAATTCATAGCTAAAAGATTTCCAATAAAATAAACTCCAGAACCAGATGGTTCCACAAGTGAATTCTACCAAATATTTAAGAAAAAATTAGTGCCATTTCCAGAAAATAGAAAAGAATATTTCTCATTTCATTTTATGAAACCAGTACTACCCTGACCCCTAAACCAGACAAAGGCAATAAAAGATAAGAAAACTACAGACCAATAACCCTTATGAACATGGATGCAAAAATACATGACAAAATATTCACAAGTCAAATTCCATCAATATGTAGAAATAATAATACAACTAAGTGGATTTTATCCTAGAAATTCAAGGCTGATTTACCATTTGAAAAATAATCAGTGTAATCCAGCATATTACAGACTAAACAAGAAAAGCCACGTGATCATATCAATAGATGCAGGAAAAGCATGTGAGAAAATTCAATATCCGTTCACGATTTTAAAAGAAAAAAAAACCTCTTAGCAAACTAGGAATAGAAACGGATCTTCCTCAGTCTGATAAAGAACATATACAGAAAACCTACAATTAACATCATATTAATGGTGAATAACTAAATGCTTTCCTCCTCAGACTGGGAAATAAGCAAGAATGTCCAATCTCACCACTTCTATTCAGTATTGTTTCAGAAGTCCTAGCAAGTGCAAGAAGATAAGATAAAGAAATAAAAGGCTTTCAGATTAGAAAAGAAGAAATAAAACTATGCCTATTTAAGATAACATGTTTATCTACATAGAAAATCCCAAGGAATCTACAAAAAGCTCCAAAAGCTAACAAAGTACATTTAGTAAGGTCACAGGATACAAGGTCAACATTTTAAAAATCAATCATTTTTCTATACACTAGCAATGAAAAATTGAAAATTGAAATTTAAAAATAGTACCATTTAGAATAGCTGCTTGAAAAACAAAATACATTATGTGCAGATCTATATGCTAAAAACTACAAAGCACTCATGAAAGAAGTCAAAGAAGGCCTAAGGAAATGGAGAGACACTCCATGTTCATGGATTAGAAGATTCAATATATTTAAGATGTCGATTTTCCTCCAAAATGATCTAGATTTAACACAACAGGAATCAAAATCCCAGAAAGATATGTTGTGAATATAAACAAGCAAATTCTAATATTTTTATGGAAAAGTAAAGAAACAACAACAGTCAAAACAATTTTGAAAAAGACAAAGCTGGAGACCTCTCACATTACCCAATATTAAGATATACTACAAAGTGATAGCAATCAAGACACTAGTGAAAGATGAAAGGATAGACATATAGATCAATGAAACATTATAGAAAGTTCAGAAATATATTCACACAAATTTGATTGATTTTTAATAAAGGATGGTCTTTTCAACAAATAGTACTTGAACAATTGGATATTCATATGCAAAACATGAACTTCAACCTATACCTAATGCTACATACAAGTACTAGCTCAAAATAAATCAGAGGTTAAATATAAAATAGAAAAGTAGAAAACTCAGAAAAAAGGAAAAAATTCTCATGATCTTGAGTTAGTCAAAGAGTTCTTAGGACACCAAGAGATCAATCAATTAAAAAAAATCATAAGTTGAACTTCATCAAAATTAAAATATATTGTTCTATGAAGGAAATCATAAAAAGAATAAAAAGACAAATCAGGGAGATTTGGGGGAGACTGGGGAGAAAACATTTGTAAATCACATATCTAATAACAAAGAATTTGTTTCCAGATTATAAAAATAACTCACAAAACTCAGCAATAAGAAAACAATCAACTTAATTATTTTTCTTTTATTTCATTATATTATGGGGGTACAGATATTGTTAGGGTTACATATATTGCCCCTGCCAACTTAATTTTTTTTAATGGGGGAAAAATACAAACAGATATTTCACCAAAGAAAACATATGAATGTCAAATAAACACATGAAAAAATTTAACATCATTAAATATTATGGAAATACAAATTAAAACCACAATGAGATACTGTTACACATTTATGAGAATGGCTTAAAAATTTTTTTAAACCAAAACAATATCAAGTGCTGATGAGGATGCAGAGCAACAGGCACTCCCATATTTTGCTGATAGGAATGCAAGATGGTATAGCCATCTTGGAAAACAGTTTGGCAGTTTCTTATAAAATTAAACCTATACTTACCACATGCCCCAGCTATTCCACTTCCAAGTATTCATCCTAGATAAATGAAAACTTATGTTCACACAAAAATCCTTACATGAATGTTTCCAGCATCATAGTTACCAGACTCAGATGTCTTGCCTAAGACCACATCTCCTCCATAGGGAAAGCCTGCACCAGTGGCTAGCCAAGGTGGGGGTCCTGTCCAAAGACTTGGCTCCCTTATTGTAAGACAGACAATTTTACACAGGCATCCCAGCCATAGGACTCTCCGTAGATCAGCTGAAATATCTGTTGTGAATGAATCACAGTTCAACTCTTCCCTTTACACAATTCTGCTTCTCTCGCCCTTCACAGGTGTGTGTCCCAAAACATCTTACAAAAAAAAAATTACACATACAAATCTCAGAGCCTGTTTGCTGAGGGACCTGATCTGTGACATAATAAAATTAAGTTTACTTCTAAAGAGGGAAAGAAGAAAACAGGATTTGGAACAAGAATAGGGAAAAGTTGGCGGGGCGAGAGTGTAATCCTAGCACTCTGGGAGGCCGAGGCGGGCCGATCGCTGGAGGTCAGGAGTTCGAGACTAGCCTGAGCAAGAGCGAGACCCCTGTCTCTACTAAAAATAGAAAGAAACTAATTGGCCAACTAAAAATATATAGAAAAAATTAGCCAGGCATGGTGGCACATGCCTGTAGTCCCAGCTACTGGGGAGGCTGAGGCAGAAGGATCCCTCGAGCCCAGGAGTTTGAGGTTGCTGTGAGCTAGGCTGATGCCACGGCACTCTAGCCCGGGCAACAGAGTGAGACTCTGTCTCAAAAAAAAAAAAAAAAAAGAATAGGGAAAAGTTAAGCTTAAACTTAATATTGGTGGTTGATATTTTTTTATTTTTTGCATTTTTGAAATATTTTATAATTTTTATTATATATATATGCCTTCAGTAGATACTGTGATCTTTGGTATGATAATTCAAGCCAAATATCTCTGCTAGTTATGTAGTAATTTCTGGATAATTCCTAAGCTATAATGTAGGTGATAATCTGGCCCAGGGGGAAAAAACCACGAAATATGAAAACACCAGGTGAAATCATCTATTGTACTCAGATATTTTTTTCTCTGAAAGTCACTTGTAAAAAATATATCTTTAAGGTTGGGGGGAAAAATTTAATTCTACAACAAAAACAGATGAAAAAAATAATATTCTCTGTTTTCACAAGACCAAAAGGATAAAGATTTTTCTAACCTATGAGTTTCTTTTCATTGCGTATTTTGTTGTTGTTGTTGTTGCTGCTGCTTTTAGAGATGAGATCTCCCTCTATAACCCAGGCTGGAATGCAGTGGGGCTATCATAGCTCACTCCAACCTCTAACTCCTGGGCTCAAGCAATCCTCCTGCCTCAGCCTCCCAAGTAACTGGGACTATAGGCACATGTCACCTTGCCTGGCTTCACTGGATTTTTATAGCAATTTAAAAGAACAACAGTATCAAAAAGAAGTTTATATTGCATTTCCTATATACTATTTCATGTTATCAACAAAATGTCTTTGGTTATAAATCCCCATGTTGCATGGCCACAACATGAAAATGAGCCTTATTTTTACTCTTTTGAATACTTTAAATATCAGAACTTCAGACCCTCAAATTCCAGAATAGCAATCAAGAAACTGGTTAGGAAAATTGCTATCTTGCAACCTTACAGAATTTGAAGACACTGTTGGCCATGTGACTCATCAGGGGACAAGTCCACCCTCTGCCTCTGTGCCCTACTCACAGCTTCCAAAACCAGCTGAGGACACTTGAAAAAGCCTGCGTGGCGAGAAAATTCTTTTTCTCTTTCTGATGTGTGCACTCACACACACAAACACACACACATACACGTTGCTTCAAGTTCACAAGCCTGCAGCAGAATGGGTCAGGAGAAGGAGGATGATCCCTAAAAGGCTAATATAAAAGATATTACAGAAAATAAAAGAAAACCCTGCCCACAAGGACTGAACTTCCAGGAGTGCAGATAGAGTGAAGGACAGATTAACCAAAATTCTGTGTTTGCAGAATAGATTAAACATCAAAAAGAAAAGAAGAGATCCACAAAAAAATTCTCCTTACAGTAAAACTTTTTGTTTAGTTCTTATTTTTAGTGCTTTCCCACAGAGAATAGAATATGAAACCAAGGAGCCCAATTTTAACTCAGAGAGAGAACATTAAAGGGCATAAGAAAGAGAATTGAAGAGTTATTCAGTGGACAAAAGATTGAAGAGCTTTGGTGGGTTTTGTTTTTGTTTCTGGAGGACAACTTAAACTACAGGAGCCTGAGGGAAAGAGTAAAAAGTCTTGGATAAAGGCTAAGACTGGTAAGAAAGACTCGGGCTAGAAAAGAGGAATGGCTCTGTAGTGGCAGCCAGAGGCAGTTTCAAGGGTTGCCATCTGCTTCCTAGGATTGGAGCTATTTCAGCAATTGTTTCCAAGCCTATGTTCAAAAACCAAGGCAATGTCACCAGACAAGATTTGGATTATCCCAGGAAACCAGAACATTTGGGTCTGCCAATGCTGGGTAACTGACCACCATGTAAAGCACACTCTGTCCATATCTGCATGTCTTACTAAGGAAACAAAGGCTAATTCTTTTGCTTTCAATGAATTTCTTATACTATATAGGAGAAAAAAACATCTATATGGGATAACATATGATTTTTAAAAATCATAAATTTATGTCTAAAATTCACTACTGTTGTATGACATGTAAGAGCTAAGTACTTGTGGGAATAGGAGAAAGCAAGAATGAAAAGAATGATTCTGGTCAGATCAGAATCAGGTTAAGAACAATAGGTAAATATTAGGTTATTAAGTATGGAATGTCCAGTTTCCTTAAGTACTAAGTTTGACAGTTGATATCTCTGACATTTCACTTTGACACATCTTGTTTTATTTTTATTGTGAAGGTACATCCTCTGTCTTTCAAACACTCATTTTGCCTTGTGGTTGTCTTTCAAATTTTTTTAGAGCAATTTTTTGTGAAATCATGGATAAGTCAAAAATTCATGTTATTTTAAATATGAGTCCTGTCGTGGAACCCATGCAGGCAGACAGCTTGAAAATTTTTTATAATGTTTTTTATTTCAGCATATTATGGGGGTACAAATGTTTAGGTTATATATATTGCCTTTGCTGCACCTGAGTCAGAGCTTCAAGCATGTCCATCCCCCAGATGGTGCACACTGCACCCATTAGGTGTGAATATACCCAACCCCCCTCCCCCTCCCACCTGCCCAATACCCAATGAATGTTACTACTATACGTGCACATAAGTTTTGATCAATTAATATCAATTTGATGGTGAGTATCTGTGGTGCTTGTTTTTCCATTCTTTAGATACTTCACTTAGAATGGGATCCAGCTCTAGCCAGGATAATACAAGAGGTACTAGATCATCATTGTTTTTTGTGGCTGAGTAGTACTGAATGATATACATATACCACATTTTATTAATCCACTCATGTACTGATGGGTACCTGGGTTGTTTCCACATCTTTGCAATTGTGAATTGTGCTACTATAAACATTCTCGTGCAGATGTATTTTTTATAGAATGTCTTTTTTTCCTTTAGGTAGATGCCCAGTAAATGGGATTGCTGGATCAACGAAGTATTTGGGAGGATGTGGCTAATGAACACACAGTATGTCAGTAGTTTGAGAAGTTCAGTTCTGGTGAGTTTAATCTTGAAAATGAGCCATGTGGATGACCTGAGACCAAAGTGGACAATGATGAGCTGAAAGCTATAGTGGAAACGAATCCATCTCAACCTACATGGTATTATCCACTACAGCTTCATAAAACCTGGTCATTCAATTACAGCAGATGTCTACTGCAACCAACTGGACAAAATGATGAGAATACTAGTGATTAAGCAGCTGAGATTGGTCAATAGAGACAAGCCAATGCTCTTGCAAGACCACATGTTGCAAAAAACGACACTGCTCAAACTACAGAAGCTGGACTTGGAAACTCTCTGTCATCCACCATATTCACCAGACCTTGCACTAACTGACTACCACTTCTTTCAGGCTTTGGACCACTTTTGCAAGAAAAAATATTCCATTCTCAACAAGCTGTGGAAAACGCCTTTCATGAGTTCATTGCCACTCGCTCTTCAGGCTTCTTTGCTGCTGGCATAAGCAAACTACTGTTAAGATGGCAAAACTGTGTTAATAGTTTAGGCACATACTTTGATTAATTGTACCACTTCTTGTTTGAGATATAATGAATCACACTTTTGATTTGAAATTGGACATTTCATATCTAATAACCTAAATATTTCCCAGAGGAGGTAAGTTTTACATTTATCTTGAAAGTGGTAGGTGCTATGGTTCCATGGAAAAGAATAAGAGGAAGATACAATAGACAAAAATATTGTCACCTTCTAGAGTTTCAAGGCATAAATTAGAATAATGTGCTTGAGATTTGCCCTGCTGAAGCATTTACTAAGATGTATCCCCCCAAAAAAGAGCAGTTAAAATGGGAGTCAGAGGTTTAGCATGTATGATTATTTTCCATTTGGTAAATGAATAAAACAATTAATTGAAAGGGGTATGATTGTAGCTTTAGGTGGGATTGAGGAGAATGGTTAAACTGTCAGGAACTATGAAATATCTGAGATTTTAGCTAATTTGCAAGCTGCCAAATTAGCCTGCAAAAGTCATGAAATCCTGCACCAGAGGAAAAGGACCTAATTACTTTTGCTTAGTGCTACATTGCTTTTGCTTCAGTTACACTTACCTTCCAAGTGCCATGGGGGAGACGCAGAAGTGCCCAGGTGTATCCCACACATGCAGTAGGTTTGCATCACAGCTAAGGAATACTGAACTTATGAAACCCAAACCTTTTATAAAGGGAAGTAAGCAAACCTGTCTGACCTTTGCTCCAGAGGAAGAAAGTATTTTATTATCATGAACAGTAAACAAATCTGCATCCTTGAAAAGATTACCCAGAAACAACCATAGTTAGTGTTTCTGTTCATGAGATAGGGAAAAAAAATGCAAAAGTCCTATGGAGAATTGTTTCCCAACAAGTGAAGACAGAAGGGTCAACAGAATGAATGCATGGGAAAATAAGAATTAAAAGATGAAGGAATATAACAGAACAGTAAATGAGTGGGAAATAATCTGGCTTTTTGCAGAAGAAACAGCAAAAATGTATTGTGACCTGCAGGTCTGAACATTTGGAAAAAGGTCTGTAAAAAAAAGAAGTAGATGAGAAAAGGTCAAGCAAAACTATTCTGTATTAATTTTCTATGGCTGAATACTAAAATTACCTCCAAAACTTAGTGATTTAAAAACAATAAATGTGTGTTATCTCACATGTTTTCATGGGTCAGGAATCTGAGAGTAGCTTACCTGAGTAGCTCAGGATCTCTCATGAGGTTGCAGTCTAAATGTTGGCTGGAACCACAGTCACCTGAAGGCATGACTTGGACTGGAAGATCTACTTTCAAGCTGATCACTCATTCACACAACTGACAAGTTGGTGCTGGGTGCTGCCAGGAAGCTTTAGTTGCTCACCATGTAGACTTCTCCACAGGGCTGCATGATAGTCCTCATGACATGCAAGCTGGCTTCCCCCAGAGCAAGAGATAGAACAAGAGAGATCAAGGAAGAAGCTGCAATGCTTTTTATGATCTAGTCTTAGGAGACATACTTTCACTCATGCTATATTCTATTTATTATAAGCAAATCACTAAGTCCAGCTCACACTCAAGAGAAAAAGAATTAAGCTCCACATATTGAAAGATAGAATATCAATGACTTTATGGACATTATTGTAAAACTGCCACACATTCCAAGTTGAAGCATCTGGCATGGTGATGGAGAATATTGTCAATGAGTAATAAAGTGATATCACTATTAGTGAGACTAATAAGGAGATACATCATAGAGTAGCATGGGGGGATATGATATAATAGACCCAAGTTGCAAATTTTCTATACAGGCATATCTTGGACATACTGCACGTGCAGTTCCAGACCACTGCAATAAAGTCAATATCACAATAAATTGAATCACAAAAGTATTTTGATTTCCCAGTGCATGTAAAAGTTATGTTTACACTAAACTGTAGTCTATTAAGTGTGCAGTAGCATTATGTTTACAAAAATAATGTACATACCTTAATTTAAATACTTTATTGCTAAAAAATGCTAGCAATTGAGCCTTCAGCAACTTGTAATCTTTTTGCTAAGAGTTTTGCCTCAATGTCAATGGCTGCTGACTAATCAGGAGGGTGGTTTCTGAAGGTTGGGGTGGCTGTAGCAATTTCTGAAAATAAGACAATAATGAAGTTTGCCACATCAATTAACTCTTCCTTTCATGAAAGATTGCATACCATGCTGTTTGATAGCATTTTACTTACAGTAGAACTTCTTTCAAAATTGAAATCAATTCTCTTAAATCCTGCTACTACTTTATTACCTAAGTTTATAAAATATTCTAAATCCTTTGTTGTCATTTCAACAATGTTCACAGCATCTTTGCCAGTAGTAGTTTCCATCACAAGAAACCAGCTTCTTTGCTCATTCATAAGTAACAACTCCTCATCTGTTCAAGTTTTATCATGAGATTGTAGCAATTTATTTACATCTTCAGGCTCCACTTCCAATTCTAGTTGTCTTACTATTTCCACCACATGTGCAGTTACTTTCTCCACTGATGTCTTGACCCCTCAAAGTCCTCCATGAAGGCTGGCATCAACTTCTTCCAAACTCCTGTTAATTGTGATATTTTGATCTCATTCCATGATTCACAAGCAAATCCTTTCTAGAAGGTTTTCAATTTACTTTGCCCAGATCCATCAGAGGAATCACTAATTGTGGCAGCTACAGCCTTATAAAATGTATTTCTTAAATAATAAAACTTAAAAGTCAAAATGACTCTTTGATCCATGGGTTACAGAATGGATGTTGTGTTAGCAGACAACTTGGACACCTCCATCAGATATATCGGGTGACCAGGTGCATTGCCAATGAGCAGTAATAGTTTGAAAGGAATCTTCTTTTTTCTGATAGGTGGGTCTCAACAGTGGGCTTAAATTATTCAGTAAACCATGCTGCATACAGATATGCTGCCATCCAGACTTTTTTGTTCTATTTATTGAGCATAGGCAGAGTCATTTTAGCATAATTCTTAAGGGCCCTAGGATTTTTGGAATTGTAAATAAGCCTTGGCTTGAGCTTAAATTCACCAGCTACATCAGCCCCTAACAAGAGAGTCAGCCTCTCCGTTGACGTTTTGAAGCCAGGCATTTACTTCTCCTCTGTAGCTCGGAAAGTCCTAGATTGCATCTTCTCACATAAGGTTGTTTTTTATACATTGAAAATCTATTGTTTAGTGTAGCCACCTTCATCAGTTATCTTAGCTAGATCTTCTGGATCACTTGCTGCAGCTTCTACATCAGCACTTGCTGTTTCCCCTTGAACTTTTATGTCATAGAGATGGCTTCTTTCCTTAAACCTCAAGAATCAACATCTCCTAGTTTTTCTTCTGCAGCTTTCTCACCTCTCTCAGCCTTCATAGAATTGAAGAGAGTTAAGGTCTTGCTCTAGATTAAGCTTTGGGTTAAGAGGATGTCATGGCTGATTTGATCTTCTATTCAGACCACTCAAACTTTCTCCATATCAGCAATAAGGCTGTTTTACTTTCTTATCATGTGTATATTCACTAGAGGAGCATTTTAAATTTCCTTCAGGGATTTTTCCTTTGCATTCACAACTTGGCTAACCATTTGGTGCAAGAGGCCCAGCTTTTGGCCTATTTCACCTTTTTCACTAAGCTTAATCATTTCTAGCTTTTGATGTAAAATGAGAGTTGTGCAACTCTTCCTTTCACTTGAACACTTAGAGGCCATTATAGGGTTGCTAATTGGCCTAATTTCAATTTTGTTGGGTCTCAAGGAATAGGGAGGCCCAAGAAGAGGGAGAGAGATGGGGAGCAGTCAGGGGAGCAGTTAGAACACACACAACATTTATCAGTTAAGTTCACCATGTTATGTGGACATGGATCGTAGTGCCCCAAAACAATTACAATAGTAACATCAAAGATCACTGATCACAGATCACCATAACAGATATAATACTAATAATAAAGTTTGAAATATTACTAAAGTTACCAAAATATGACACAGAGATACAAAGTGAGCACATGCTGTTGGAAAAATGGTGCCAATAGATTTGCTTGACACAGGGTTGCCACAAATCTTCAATTAGTAAAAAATGCAATATCTGCAAAGTGCAATAAGGTGAAGCACAATAAAAGAAGGTAAGCCTACATTTGCTTTTTGGTTAAAATTTATATTTATATTTTGTGCTCTTTCTTACTTCCTTATTTTATCACCAGTACCTAGTTCTTTGTACATAAATAATCACAGAATATTTTGCTTTTATTCTAATTAGATTATAATGCAAGTTGATTTCCCCACAGTAGTGTTTAAAAAAGCAAGCACTCCTGTCCAGACAGAGGGAAAAAATTGATCCAGATGCTGAGGAGAAAATTGTGTTGATCTCTAACAGATATCTATTATACTGAGGTTACAATCAGTTCCTGTTAGAATTACAGAGTTCTTGTGGTCCAGTTGATGAACCAAAACCTTCTAATCTAAGGCAGAATGCAATTTTCTCTACGGATTTATCTCACCCAACTTTTGGGTTTATTGTTTAATGATGTTGTGTTGATTAGATCTGTATTTATGCAGATTACTCAGGCAGTGTATAAAATGAATGAGCTCAAAGTCAAGAATACCAGGTGGGATCCTATTACAATATCCCAGGTAAGAAATAATAAAGGCCTGAATGCAGACAGTAGTATTGAGAATAAAAAAAGAAGAGAAAGTTTCAGGAGATATTTCTAAGGCATGATACTTAAAATTTTGTGACTAATTAGAGGTAGGAGATGAGGGAGAGGGATATGTGGAGGAAAACTCAGAAGTGTATGGTTTGGGAGACTTTATAGATGAGGTGACCAACTAGTCCCAGGTTGCCCAAGACTTTCTCAGCCTTAGTACTGAAAGTCCCATGTTCTAGGAAATCCCTCTCCCAGGCAAACTATACATTTGGATGCCCTATGATAGGAATAACGTTAACTTATATAGGGAATACAGGAGAAAGGACATATTTGCTGCAGAAAATAAATTCTGTTACAAGCAGTTTGAATTTAAAATAACTACAAAAGACATAAGGAGAAACAGGTTGGAAATGCGTTTTTAGAGCCCAATGGAGAGGCTGGGGCTAGCTATGGAGAATTGTCAGTCATTACATGAGAACTGATTCCATGCAAGAAGATGAGAATCTCCTAGGAAGGATTCATACAGGAAAAAGAAAAGAGAGTTGAAAATAGGACTCAGTTTCTTTTTGTAAAACAGCATAGGGAGGGGTTAGCATGCACATGGAAAAAGAGAACCCATCAAGAGAGACAGAAAAGGGATTCTAAAAAGTGGGAGAAATGAGAAATAGTGATTATCCCAGAAACCAAAGAAAGGGAATTTTTAGAAACCACAGGGAAGGGCAAAAATGTCTAATGCCACAGAGAGGAGTCCACAGGACCTGGAAATTAGGTCTATTTATTCTAGTGATGGAAAAGAGGAAAATATTAGGAGAAAGTGGTGCACCTGTAAGGAGAGCACCATGCCCAGCCTCAGCCCCGTCCAACACATAGATGCATGCCCATCTGGCCCTCTGGGAGCTGAGGGAGAAAGACCATGAACCACCACTTCCACCCTACTCTCTATTCGCAGGCACTGAGAAACTCTTCAGCATTTACTGTAGCTTTATTTTTAAAACAACCAGCATTTGTTGAAAACCTAATACGTGCCAGACACCTTATATGCTTTATCTTATCTAATCCTTATAGCAACCTAATGAGGAACTTTTTTAAGTATTATAAAAGTATAATATTTATTCCTCAATTTGCTCTTCTTTAATTTATCTACTTTTTAAAAAAATATGTAATGATAAAAACTAAAAAGTCCCAATAATATTCCCCTAGTCTTTGAGATCGTTCAGTATGTCTGAACTCTGAGTATTGTCGGCTTTAGTTCCCAAGAATCAAACGAAATTTTTTTCTAATTTATTAAGATACCTTAGAATTCTGTTGTAACTTTCTGAGGTACAATAACCCTACCCACCTTATTCTAGCTACCAAGTTAAAGAAGTTCACACTTTGAATCTTTCTAAAAGAATGCTTAAATAGGCATGCAAATATCCATAGCTCTATAATATTATACTAGCAACCTCTGCCATTCAGTAGCTTGCTAATTGTTTTATGTTGGAAACTTCTGTTTACCTATTCAGTGATAAACTTCTGGATGTCAGAAACCAAGCATCATGCTCTTCTCACCCTCTACAACACCTAACAGATTATTAGATACCATAGACTTTTATTAATATTTGATGGCCAAGTCCTAATATTCAGAAACAGAATAATGACCAGAGTATGCTGGCAATCTCTGTATGATATTCCCGGACTGGCACACCAATATTAACCATGTTACTCTGAACTCCTTTCATCAAATCATTTTATTATCCATAGAATTAATTTATACAGTGGATGAAAATGGAAGAGTACAGAAACAAAAATGTACTATGTGTGGTAATGCCTATATAAGATCAAATGCCTACAAAATGGACTGGTATCATCTCAAAAGCCTTATTGTGAAAGATTAATATAAACTTTATTTTTTGCAGTTAAACAAGTTTCCGTATACATTTTCCATGATATTGTAGTAGTAATAATACCACATCCCCAACTCACCAAAAGCTAAAACTGGCAGAAATGGTACATATATAAGCAACTAATGAAACAGACTCCATTTTTCTCTCTCTGCATTACTCAAATTGAAAAAAATCCAGAGTTATCAATTCTTCTGTAAGACATACAGGTCTAGGCTTGTATAACTATGATTTCTGCTAACTGGCCACAGCCTAGTATTTTCACACCTTTTTTGTACTAAATGGTTAGAACTGATCACTCCACCAGAAGCTGTCACGGAGACATCTTCATTTAAAAATCTTAATAAGACACGCAGCAATAGAGTTGAATTTTTAAAATATTTTTCTATCTTTTTGCATTTCAGTAAACTCTTGGAAATGTCACCCATTCGCCTTTTGTACAATTACGCACATATAAATGCCTGTTAAGATTACTAAAAAAAAATTTTTACTCAATTTGTCACATATAATCAGTACATTTCTAGTCTGGACAACTCTTTGGATAATTAGCTGAATTTTTTGTAAGTGCTTTAGATTGCTCATCCAACTTGGTAAAAGCTGTTTGCTTAAGAAAACTAAGGGCGGGGGTGGGGGCGGGGGAGGGAATAAAACACCAAGCTTTGCTAATAAATAGTTCTCAGAAATATCAGCTCCCAATTTACTACATGTACACAATGGGCCAGTTGGAACTTGCATGGTGATCCAATTTGCCACAGCTCTTGTTTTTAGTCTTTGTGGAGCTGCTGTGTGAGCACAGTGGGGGCCACTCCTGTGTATCCCCTGAGTCAATCAGTGGGCTTTTGTTTCCTGCTGGTCAAAAATATCAGGTGGCTTTGAGAGTCTAATTATCAATGAAAAATTAAATTCAATACAGAAATGTGGCCACAAGCACCCCTCTCTTCACCCTTTCCGTGCCCTCACCACCCCAGGCATGTGATGGAGCATCAAGTTATTCCTTAGGATTCCGAAGAGATAGCAAGAAAAAAAGGCACAGACCTGGGGAAACAAGCAGAAGAAAAACTGATTTTTACTTATATACCTTTTTCCTTTCTTGGTGGAGGACCATTCTAATTACCATATATGTTCTGGAAATTAGCAAACTGTAGGGAGTTTCCTCTAAGAATTGTTAAGCCAAGCTTATTTCGACATTGCTTCATAAAATTTCCTGGTCATAGTTTCCATCAGAAATTGAATAAACAGAAAAATTAAAGAAGACATATGTTACTGCCAATAAACTCTATTTGATAATCCAAATATGCCCTTTTAAATGCAGTGAAAGAGTTCTTTCTGTTCATTAAAGCATATTTTTATCTCTGCTGAATTTATTCCAGGCAGTTTGGGAAACATGAAGTTGAAAATGCTAATAACTGCCCCTTAATTTAAGCTTTCAAAGTAAATACAGGTTTCCTGCTTCACATTCTAAGTCACAGAATAGAATTTGAAGCCACTAAACCCAGGTACAATACAACTTTAGTTTTCTACACATGCCTTTTCCTTTAAAGATGTGTTTCATTGATAAGTGATCAATTAAGCTTATGGTGGGAGGAAAATCCTACCATCTCAATATATCCACCTTCATCAATCTTTCCCGTGAGATACTCCCCCAATAAATGAAATATTAAAGTTAAAACTAATCAAGGTAAGCCTTTGTATGGTGCTCTCAAATTCTCCAAATATAGTGTCATCATACATTATTTTTAAAATCCCGAAGTATCATGGTTGATTCACAAATATCATTGAAGTGTGAAGTATTCTTCTGTATGAGGGACTATCAAGAGATAATATCAACCTTGGGTTAAATGTCTCTAGAGATTATTTAATCAGATAATGCACTTTTCTCTATGAGTTCAAAGGTATAAAAAGTTTTGGATATTTAGGTAACAGATTGGACTAGAAACTCCTCCAATGCTCCAAAATCCTTAGGAAACCAACTATATAATTGTCTGAGCCTATTTTAAGGATCACAAACACCCAATAACCAAATCATAGCTAAACTCATCCAAGAGCTCTCTGGAAACTCAATAGAAAAATATAATAAATAAAGAAACACCCTTGTGACTAGAAAAAGGCAGAGGAGGGGGATAATATTAAAGGTAAATTTATTATGTATGAATTTGCATTTTTAATGATTAAATAAAACTTTCTGTCTTTTACAAATATGAGTATTCAAAACAAAAGATAAAATCTAATACTACTTTGAAAAGAGAGACATTTACTATATACTGAGGAATACATTATTATCATTATTCATTAGAATCTTATTTTAAATTATATTATATTATATAGCTAAAGAATAGGCTATCATTGAACATGGCACTTTAAAAAAAGCAGTTGTTTGGCATTGTTTGGCTTTTTCACATTTATGTGAATTTTGCTAATGTATTTTATCTTAATACCCAAGACACAATCTACACGTGCATAGCAGTACCACATCAGAAATAGTTATCGAACAAGGGTCATTCTTTGCAAATGGACACAAGGTAAAATTCTAACAGTTGAAAAATATAAAATTCATATGCCAGTAAAAGCTAGGTAAAGATTATTTTTTTCAATGTACCTCAAACCTATAACAACCAAAGACATGTCAAAGATTGTGTTTCTGTATTGAAACATCTTTATTGAAACTGGCTTCACTAAACAGGCACAAATAACTTTTCTCATCTGATTCATTCTCTTAGGTTTTACTGAATAAAATCAACTTTACCATTAAAATGTAATTGGCTGCACAGAATACCATTCTTTTCCTTTTAATGAATTGTATATTGTCTACCCAGTTTTCTTAATGTTGTTGTATCTAAAATTAAAAATTACATGTATATAGATAAAGAGTATAGTGCACATTAATACAGAAGTTTAGCAACACAAAAGAGAATCTTTTCAACTGAGATATGAGGTAGGAGTAAACATTTTATGCAAATGCATTTCAGGTTTTCTGATCTTCTTGACACACACCCACCCAGAACCTTCTAAAAAAGAAACTGGACATGCTATTTAAAGTTGCATTATGCATTTTATATTATAAATTATTAAAGGACTTAATGGACAATGCATTAGAAAGAAAACAGGCAAATTACAGAATAATTTAACGTTGCAAAGAAACAGAGTAACTTGCAGGACATTAAACACTCTATTTTGACATGGAATGCCTGAAGCTAAAGCAATTAAAGCTGCAAAATATTGCTGGCTGACATGATGTGTATGTAAATTTGTCATTCATTGGCAAAGGTTTGTACCAATCACTGGGAATGTTCACACTAAAACAATCCATGTAGCATAAAATGTTTTTAGTGAGGTCCTCTAAAAGAGTAGTTATGTATCATTTAGGCATCTGATCATTATCCATGGTAAATTTTTGGTTTAATTAAATAATCCTCTATGGAAATGGCCCGAAAATTAAGGATTAATTCTTGACTTATGTATATCTACGTTTATTTCTTAAAGGAAAAATATCATTTTTAACATACTTCATGACTAGAAAAGAAAATACAAGCTAGAAACTGATATTATATTTAATTTGGTTATGATTTTCCCTAAGACTGCAAAAGAAGGCCTACCTTTGAGTATTGTATCTAACTCTACTCTCTAGAAATAGAGTCTAACAGAATTCTATCCAGTGACCTGATTTATCCTGGCTTAGAAATAGTGGTATTCTCCCACAGGAGGTAGGGGAGAAGAAAAAAAAAAACAACACAGTAATCCCCCAAATGCACTGTTGCTATGGAAGAGAAGGAGATGCCTGCTGAGATTGAAAGTCACAAAATATTTGGGCAGTTGAGAAAATGCAGGCCCACCCTCCATTGCCAAAGCCTGAAGACTCTTTGCCAGGACTCCCAGGTCATTTGGCATAGCAAAGAAATGCTGGACAGAGCCCTAGCAGAAGCTGTAAGGAAACTAGACACATTTTAATACTCATCTATCAAAGCTCTTCAATTGTCTTTTCAAATTAGATGAACCAACAACAAATTGGGAACCAAGACAGAATTTTAATAAATACCAAAAATGACTTCATAATGATTAGAATAGTCAAAATGGTTGGTGAATGCTAACTCTTACATTTCTTGGACATTTCACCAATGAGTTTAATTAAACTTTCCCAAAGCTTATGAATGAATGGGGGAACCTCTCTCTCTCTCTCTCTCTCTCTCTCTCTCTCTCTCTCTCAGAAAAGAGGTGGTTTCTAGCTCCAATTTCCCTCCCTACGACCATATATTTAGTCTTTTTGGATGTTTTAGAAATAATATAGAGGGTTAATCTCTAGCCTTATGTTTTAGAGAAAATCATCACAAACCACAGGCTCCATTGGTAAATAAGAAGCTATACAGGAGACCCTAAACTTGCAAACATTTAATGTTATACATAAACATTGTGTTGATAATCTAAACCAATCATCCTTAAACACTATGTCTAAACTAAATGAATTACACATTTAAATTTATATACGCAGATACAGTGCTAATAACGAAAAATATCCCTGTCCTAGAGTTTCACGATCCTGACAGCCTCCAGCATAACCTGCAAAATAAGAATATTAGCTTGTGAATATTAGCTCAATAAACATTCACTGAGCGTCTCTGAGAGGCATTGTGAGAGTTTTTTAATGTGTATGTGTCTTCAAAAGGCTTATAGTCTAAGGAGGAAAATAGACAAGTAATCAAATATCACATACAGAAGAATGGCAAAAGTGCTAAATAGAGATAGTGGATAAAAGAAAAGAGTAGAAGGAGTGGAAGTAGAGAGGGAAAAAATTAAAGAAAACAAAAGGCACCTGGCATGCAGAATGGAAAGTGGTAGAATGATCCAAAAACTGGCCCAAATGGCACTTGGTCTATTCACACAGTAACCTCTCTAGCCACGCTCTCTTATTGTCCATAGTTAGCAATTTCACAACGGTTTAAGAAATATATACCTCTCACAGGGTTCTCCAGGATGTTCATGTAAACAAATGTTTTAAGATCCACTTCCTTCCTAGAGTTATGATAACTTAGAAAAGGGACAGATAGTCTTGAAGTTTATATGCCAGTGAAATGATTTCTAAGTTGAAAAGACGAGCACACATTTCAATGTTTCACAAGCAATAAATATGAATCATAACAATGCAACACAGTTAGTGTGAATAGATTTCAGAGCCCTGAGAAAAGAAGTAAAGTAATTCTAAAATTATATCCACCTTTGGACAATAATCATTGGTCTATTTTTAATCTAGAAGTTTAAAAAATATTCTAATGTTCTTTCTTCTAAGCCTTAATACAGTAGGAGGAAGTTGATATGTGATCTTCTTTGTTATAAACATGTTGTATCTGTGAAGCGCAATATTAATCCCATTTGTACCATAAAAAGTATGATCCACTTGAGCCTTGCTCTCCTGTGAATTATGAATCATTGTAATACTCTGGGGATAGTCATCGTGTCTCTAAGTTTCCTGCTTTGTTTCTTCAATTTTTTTTCCTCAGATACCTTGGTATCTAAAGTATCTAGGAAATTTGATGTCCCCATATGAAATATCTTACTATATTCTTTCAATATACTCTCCACTCTTTCCATATCCACAAATTATGTAGCATAAGAGAACCAGATTCACCAAATAAAATGATACTAGTTCTATTTTATCCCTTGGAAGAAAAGGCTGTTTGTTACAGTCATATTCCTTTGGTAAGTAGCTAAAATACCCAATTAATAAGGTTTAACCATCAGACAGAATTTGTTTTTAGAATAATGAAAATGTGTTGTCATTACATTTTTATTCCCTTGTGTGTGTGTTTTTCAAATGTGATTCATTATAACTTATTTTAGCTGTTCTGTTTTCTAATTCTTCATATTTTCACATCTTTTCCAACAAAATAATAATACATAAATAATACCTGACAAGACTTTACAGATTTTTCTCTGTTGGTATGCTTTTGTTCTCCAAGCATCTTAAAACACGGTGTGGTAAAATACAAAGAGACTCTGAATGTGAGCATTCTTAGATGAAAAAGCATCAGTTTTCTCTCTTCTCCTGCCACACACATCGCAGATTCCAGTTAACAATGCATTAAGCAATACAGAATAGTAATTTTGAACCCAAACAGTACACCAGGTACTTCCAGTGAAAAATAATTGTTAAATGTAGCTTCATTTTGAAAGTCACTGTTTTCATTAACAGTGTCTTCCAACAGCCTGTTTCAATTGTACCACTATTAACCATGAAATTTAGCTGTTTCTGTTTACTCTTTGAATTATACCTATTAAATTCTCAACTAAAATTATTTTCCCAATTGTCATTATCCTGTTAAGAATATTGTTAATAAGCTAAAGATCTTTCTATTCCTTTTCTTAGCTTATGTAGCTGCCTGAATTTACTTACCAATACAATTTAGAATATAAGATCCATTGAAAAGTGGAGTCAATTCCTGACATCTGCCTTCACTCCTATCCTTATGCAAGAGTCTCATTCTTAGAAATGAGTTGGGAGAAGAGTTCTCCGTGCATTTCTCTACTTGCTACATGTTATCAGCAACAACAAAAAAGTCTAGTGAGTCACATGACTACTCTAGACCTATGAAAAAAGGATGAGTTTGATTAAAAAGTAGGCCAGTAGTGAATTCCAGAATAAGCTGATGTCATATAATAAATACAATTTTACCAAATACTATTCTTCTCATTAAAATCTATAAGAGATGTTAGCCAAAACCAAATAAAAATTAAAATTAAATTTTTAACACCCTTTACTATATCACCACCAAATTCAATTGTGTAACAAATATACATTTTGCCTCTAGGATTTTCAAGTTAATGTGCTAGCTATTTGAAATACAATGAAAGATCAAAGTTCTTCCCATCAGGGAATATATATCAACTTGCAAACATCACTTGGATCTGCTGTTTTTAATTAATAAGTGACTTCATGTTCAATTATATAAACTTTTTTGAGTACTCACTCTACACTAGGCACTGCCCTAAGGATCAGAGACAAAAAGACATATTCGGTAGTTATCATCAAAAAGTATATGCAGATTAACATTCTTGACAAGAATCCAGAATTTGTAAACCAGCACTATAAATGAGAAAGAAAAAGATGTAATGTCACTTTACTTAATAAGCAGACTTTCAGTGTTTTATTTCATTGTTCCTTGACCAATCCACAAGGAATATTTCTTATCTAGCTAAAGAAAACTATAATTGAGCACTTTCAAACATAAAGACCAATGTCTCTTAACCTAGAATGAGATTTGAAAGGAAACCTCAAGGGTAAAGCTATCAGCTGAAAAATTAGTTGAGATAAATGTTTATGTGCATACTGTGTATTCATAGTAAGCTGAAAGCGTTCCTTAATGAGGAAGTATTCAAAGTTTTATAACACTAATGTTGAGATGTAGGGGATCCCCAAAATGTTATCACAGTTAACTACAACAGACACTACTATGTCAATTTTTTTAATCTGAAATTTATAAGGTACTGAAGTAAATTGTCACCCATGTAACAGATAATGGATTCTCTTACACAGATTCACTTTCATATGGCTATAAAAGGGCTTATCTTAGTAAACCAATCATAGCACTTCACTGTAGGGAATATAGAATAAAGAGGGTGAGAGATCACTAATTACAGTTTCTAAAATTTTCTAGAGATATGGCCAAGTCACCATGTAAGCAGTGGGAGTATACAGCTTGCCTAAAACTGATGTTAAAAACACAGAGGCCAGGTGCGGTGGATCACGCCTGTAATCCTAGCACTCTGGGAGGCCGAGGCAGGTGGATCGCTCAAGGTCAGGAGTTCAAGACCAGCCTGAGCAAGAGCGAGACCCCATCTCTACTAAAAGTAGAAAGAAATTAGCTGGACAACTAAATATATATATATATATAAAAATTAGCCAGGCATGGTGCACATGCCTGTAGTCCCAGCTACTCAGGAGGCTGAGGCAGGAGGATCGCTTGAGCCCAGGAGTTTGAGGTTGCTGTGAGCTAGGCTGACACCATGGCACTCTAGCTAGGGCAACAGAGTGAGACTCTGTCTCAAAAAAAAAAAAACAAAACACAGAGTTAAGGTATCTCACAAATGCAAGTCCTTCAAAAATCTGCTCTATACATAGTGCCCTACACTAATATGTTCTTCTTAGAACAATCTTGAGAGAGACACTCCAACATTCTCTCCATTGTTAGACTACAGCCACTCTAAGAGGCTCTTAGTGAAAGATAATGTTTTTCAATAAAAAGAAATGGAAAAAGAATGTATGATATATGTTGTATTTCCAGATTTCCTCTAAATAAATATAAGTGATTCTATTTTTTGAATGATGAGGAAGTACATAGTCATGGAATTCTTTCTATCTATGGGGCAAGTTGAACCAAAGAAAAGCAGAGAAATGGTCAATAAATTTCTAAGGGATAAGACTAAACACTGTTTTTATAGGGCAATGGTTCTAAGTTTGTATCTAAGGGCTGATCTATATTGTTCTGAAGAACATCACTGGACTTTCAATATTTTCCAAACAGAACACGAATTTTTATTATATCAGGGTCTAACTATATATAATAATATGAAAACTCCAAACAAATTTAAATTAAACATTCTTTTAAAATGTCAAATTTTCGATGTAAAGGGCTATGTTAAAAACATATCTTTGTGTCTTTCCTAAACACTTATTATTCATAACAAGTCCCAAACCAATGCATTAAGAACAATTATGAATCTTGTGGGCCATGTAAAAATCATTCTATAATAAATAAAATCCCTAATCTCCAAAACCAAATATTTTTAAATGCATATTTCTTACTGTTTCTAACAGAAGCATATGGATCCAGAAGACTGTCTTTAGAAGAAGAGGATTTTTTGTTTGTTTTGTTTTGTTTTTAACATCATAGCATTATTTCCCTTTGACTTGTAAAGCCTAAGGTATTATCTTCTTGTGATGCTGATATTGGGAAGTAAAGAAATATTTACATTATGGGCTCTGTGATATAATGAAAGATATGTACTCTATATCACAAAACAGAAGAACCATGGTTTAATCTTTCCTGTAACTCAAACCATGTTAGGGAGTGTGCCTTGTAATGGGTTTTTATTATGTTTTGTTCCATAAAGCACTTCTAGTCATGATAGTGATCAACTGGTATTTCAGCATTATCTATATAACTCCAAATAGAGTTTTCAAACAGAATTCCATGCATAAATTAGCCCCAAAGCATTACATCATTTTTAGACATTTAAACACTATGAAATTTTCTTAGACATTGAAATTCCTTATACACATCAGGGCCTCATATAGATATTTATACAGGATAATAGGGTAAGTGCAGACACAAATCAGTACAAATTTGTCTATATGGATAAAGAGATGTTTCTGTTTATATATGGATATTCATGAAAATTAGGAGAAAAAAGTCAAAACTAAATAAATATTTAATATTTCAGCACCTATCATATAGTTTTTTGTATGTGTGTGCTTTACTACTATTGACTAGCAGTAGTACTGCTACTCTAACCAACTTCATTAAAGAATAAAAGAAAAGTAATAAGTCATTTCACACTCTGTCTGACCATTATACAATAATAGCAAGATTTCATGCAAGGGTACAACATTATGCCCATCTGCAATCACAGTCTCTTTGCAAAAATCTCAATTCACACTTCACATGCAGCTAACCTTGTTACCATCCCTTCCTAAATCCATCAGTGTTGCAGCTGCACGTCTTCACAGCCCAACATCTTAAAATTCATCACTTTGGCACCTTAGCATCACTATAGGTCAAGATAAAGAATCCAACCAAGAATAATTAAAGGGCACCCAGATGTTTAGTTTACTTATCTCAAGCCTTTCCTTTAATATATCTGAATTGCCTGTGTGTACTATTTCTTTCATATTTTTAGGATATGTGCAATGTGATTATTTTAAGGGCATGAGAACTGGAACAATATATTTCAGACTTTTTTTTTTACAAGTAGAGTTCTTTGTAGTTGAAATTTGAACAAGAGGCGTGATAATGAGTAGGTTGAGGGAAGGAAAGGTGTTATCTCATTAAGGTAATTACTAAGACATCCCCACCATTATATCGGTTTGAAAATGTGGCAATTAAAGCGCCCTACATGGGCTCCTGGAGACAAGAGAACAAGACAGTTCTCTTGGAACTTCTATAGTACGGTTAATGTGTGTCATGTAAATGAAAGGGTAGACTATTGCTATTTAATTCTTTTCCTCAACCCCTCCCCAACTCCCACCCTCAAATTTCTTTGTGAGTTATGGTTCTTTTTTTTTTTCTTTCCTTTAACCTGAATTTAGTCCTCATGAAAGGTGCCAGATTGACAGCCCTAGACACTAAAGCCCTCTATTTATCCACAGAATAGTTGGAGCACAGAAAACAATAGGGCAAGTTAGGCAGGCAACATGCTACCAACCTAAGTCAAAAGAGACCTGACCTTGCTTCCCACTCTTTAGTCAGGCAATCTCCTGCTCTGATGAGGAGGCTGCCAAAGCCATACCCAAAGTCAGGGAGGCTTAAAATACATGTACAATGGTAAGTGATGTTCTTAGCTTACTTCACCATAGCCTACACAGGCTAACTCATGTGGCTCTCAGTTCAGTCAGACTGAGTTAGCACTGTTCACTGAAACCACTACCATTGGTTAGTAATTCATTTCCCCTCTTGAGCTTGCCATCTAGCTCTTGCTCTTTCATTGCTTCCACTGCCCTACTCAAGATCAACAGTAACGTGATACACCAAATAACACATAGAAACCATTCTCAAAAATCTTGCTTTCGAGGCCATTGAAGTATTATTTATTTGAAAATAAGAAAGACAACCTAAATGTTCAGCAATAGAAGAATGGTTGACTCAATTCTGACAGATTTATGGATGAGACTATTATGTATCAAATACCAAACGACAAAGAGTTTTAATAATATAGATAAATATTTTTACTACATGGAAAAAACATAAACATCTCAGATGAAATATGACACAACTAAATAAAAATGCACAGCAAAAATATACAAATAGGCCAGGCACGGTGGCTCACGCCTGTAATCCTAGCACTCTGGGATGCAGATATGGGAGGATTGGTTGAGCTCAGGAGTTCGAGACCAGCCTGAGCAAGAGCAAGACCCTGTCTCTACTAAAAATAGAAAGAAATTAGCCAAACAACTAAAAATAGAAAAAATTAGCTGGGCACGGTGGCACATGCCTGTAGTCCCAGCTACCCAGAGGCTGAGGCAGGAGGATCGCTTGAGCCCAGGAGTTAGATGTTGCTGTGAGCCAGGCTGATGCCAACAGAGTGAGACTCTGTCTCCAAAAAAAAAAAATGTAGAAATAATAAACCAAATGATAGCAGTGTTTTTTTCTGAGTGGTAGAAGATGATTTTATTTTTCTTCTATTTCACTTTTCAGTATTTTATAAATTTTCTACAGTGAGAAGGCATTACTTTTACAATAGGCGAGTTACTTCAGTGATTTTTACAGAAAGTCTTGGTTCTTTTGTAGTAGGATTTGGCCATATAAATTTAATTCCATTAACATCGAAGGTCAAGAATCACCTGAAAGCGCTGTATTATCTTCAGTTTCTCTTTTCTTCACTTTTCCCTCCCTATCCTCACAGAAAAAAATGGGAGAGGGGACAGGAATTGAAAGGGAAAAACCACTAAGCAAATATGTTGTAGGAAAAAACTGAAGCTTAGAATAGGTATTAAACTAGATGACCTTTGAGATTCCTTCCAATCTTGGGTTTGGATGAAGATCAGTTATGCTTAAAATCCAATTACTTATTAATATGGTTGTTGGAAATACCCTTTTGCCAAATTTCTAGGCAGAATCAAGTAACAATAATATTCCCCTACAGGACTAGATCATTCATGGGAGGAAAAGCAAAGTCCATAAAACAGTTGCCAAATAAAGGGGATCCTTCTTGAAATGCCACGGATGTTTGCCGCACTGGTGCAAAGAAGCAGTGCTTTGAATAGTTTTTATTTTTTTTAAATTCTGTTCCAAAATACTAATAGTAAGATCCAATACATTTACGAGCCTAGTTCATCTTTTCGGCACTGACATCCTTCAACAGGAATGTTTGGCCTATCACCTTTGCCGCCGTGAAAACACTACAGACCTGAAATAGCAAAATAAAAATCAGGAGGCCAAAAGCAAGCAGGGAATGGAGAGCAGAACGACTCCGCCGGTGTAGGCCTGAAAAGTCTCCAGGCAGGCCAAAGCTTTCCTCTTTTGAATTTGCTCACTCAACATTTCTCACCAGATCTCTGGCCATCATGTCTACTAATATCACCAGTTCCTGAAATGAAAGCAGTCATTATTGTTTTACTAAATGAGGCGGACTGGTCTTAATGTTTTCTTAATGTTTATATAAATTCTAATCGAATTCTATCCTAATAAAGATCTTCATGGGAGGACTTTGGGCACAAGAAAAGAATTTTGCCTTCTGTAGGGATAATTAGATCATGAGGCGCAAGGTGGCGCTTGTAGAGTTTCATAATGTCATGCCTTGGGCGCTAGCAGGGGCAACGGATGTTAACTCCAAATGATAACAAGAGAGTGGTAAGAAGAAAGGGGTATCAAAAGTTTGGGCTTGGTCTCTGCAACCAGGCAAGCCCAAGCAGCCTCCACTCGGGGTCAATGTAGAAGCCGCGATGGGGGCAGCCGTAGCTTCCTTTCCTGCACTCTGATTGGGCTTGGCTGAGGTGGACAGGCAGAGGGCGGCCACGTGACACAGGTGGGTAGAGCTCTTCTGGCTCTAACATAAATATGGAGAAGTTCATGGAGCAATCCAAGATGTGGATTGCAAGAAATTTCTAAAGTAATCCAGTAAAGAAAAAAGACAAAGGAAAATGCACCATACACACGTTTATACATTTGTGCTTTATGTGACATTCTGGGCCAATCTATCAATGCATAGCAATGAAAGATTATGTGATACTTATGCATCTATTTACATATGAGCATGCTTAATGTAATTCTGCAGTGTGTTCACACAAAGCCAGTGAGGATGTTAGGTGTCCCTTTAAAATCCTCTTAATTTAATGGAAGCAATTTGGTAAGCCTCCATTAATAGAACAATTTGTGGGAAATGGGGCAGATGAATGAGATGGTGACGTTTTTCAAGTGGCTGCGGCTCTGCTACACCCTATTTCCAGTGGGAAATTCTGTCTCTGTTACTATCTGGGCTGGAGCCTCTCTGCAGGTCTGCAGATGCCTAGCCTGCCGGAGGCAAGAGTTGGTTCAAGAGGAAGTTGGTCAAGCTGATTCTCAATGTTATTACCAAACATGATTTGCATCTTTCAGAAATGATGACATGAAAATTTTAGCAAATTAGGGATATTAAGAAAATCAAAAGTTTTATATGAACTCATTAGAAAATCAGTACATTCAACAGAAAACATAGCTACTGTGGAGACCTACTGTGGTTCCTCTTCACTTGGGAAATGGCCATCTTTGAAAGCTATACGGAACAGCTTAGCTTCCCTGCAGGGGGAAGTGACTAGCACGACTTGCACATCTATTGTCTAACATTCTGTCAGCCAATTGGTTTTAGAATGCAGACTATTTTTCCATCACGGACACACAATAATTTTGTATCACAGGAGTGGGACAACTCACCATCAATGACTAATTCCTCTCTCCTAACGAGGCATTATAGCTGCATATTGCTCTATAGAAAACTTTCCCTCCCATTTCACGTAAAGATGGACTGTGCCCGAATGAGCACCCTAGATCACCTCTTCCTCCAGCTTCCAGAGGCTTTGGGCAAAACCCTGTCTCCTCAGTGGTGCCTAAACCTACACGTGTGGACAATCTATGCCACTACAAATCTTTACCAGTTCCTAAATTTCACTTAGTATTTTCATACCTCCAACTATAGTAGAGAAGAGGAAGAGGAGAGCCAGAGGAGGGTATGGGGGGTTATCAACAAAGAGGAGTTGGCGTCCAAGAATCTGAAGGAGGTATCATTTGCAATCATGAAGCCTTTAGCGAGGTGGGGTAAAGTTGGATGCAGATATGAGCTCCCAACTGGGCAAAGATTATTACATTATCTCCACCTGAAGAGAAGGCTTTCTATTCCCTCCAGGGTCCACCGAGATGTGAGAGAAGGGGCCTGCTCTGTAGGCCGTTCCAAGCACCGTCTGTGGAATCATCTGGATTCCTGTCCCAGGTCTATAGGGCCCCTGTCCTGATGAGCCCATTCCTCCCTGAAACACGATCTGTAACCGAGCGCACGAACTCGTGGCAGCTGCGAGTGGAGGAGCCGGGGGCCTGGCTGGGGGGCGCACCGCGGAGGAGCCCGCGCGGAGCCGGCGCACTGCAGCAGGGCTTCCAGGCCGCCTCGCCAAATCCCTGGCTGCGACGTGCGTGCGAATCATTGCCACACTGAGGGCCTCTTCACTGAGGAATCAAGTCTGACGGCGGGAGATGGGGGTGGGTAGGGGCGGGAATCCATCGGCTCCACAAAGTGACAAGGCCCTTTTATCGTAAATCAAGTTCAATCTCGCAATCGTGAAGGTCCTCTTCTTTCAGTGGAGCTCCCGCAGGGGCGACCTGCTGTCCGGGACCAGCGAACAGCGGGAGCTGGGAAAGTCCCAAACCCGTAGGGAGAGGGCGCGCGGTGGGAGCCGCGGTGGAGACCCGGGCCGCGGCGCAGCGCGACCTGCAGAGCGGCCGCCTCGGGAGCGCTTCTCCTGCGCCTCCACCGGCCGAGGCGGCGGCTCGCCGAGCGCGCTCAGGGCTGTGCGAGCGGAGGAAATAAATGCCATTTAGAGAGGTTCCACTGGCGACCTCGCCACAGCCGGGACGCAAGGGCTTTGGAGCAGCCGACCTGAGGCCTCCTCCCCCCAACCCAGTCGGCTTCCACTAAGAATTTATTAAATAGGGACGGTTTAGAGTTGATCTGTCACTGAGCACTACTTACCCCGAGATCTTTTGGTTTTTGAATTACTTTATTGATCTGAAGATTTTGTTCTTTGGAATGTGACCCTGTTTGGACTTAGAGCTAATCAGGAAACGCTGCCGGGGAGGGCGCTTTGTAATCACCTCGCGGACCTCCCTCGCGGGCACCGCCGACCTTTCCTCGGCGCGCCCCCTGCAGCCGCCCAGGCTTTGCCGGGAACCCGCCGGCCCCGGGCACCTCGCTCCACCGCGCGCCCGGGGAGCTGTCTGTGGTGCTAGGAGAGAGAAATCGGGAGAAAGAGACCCAGGGAGAGAGACAAGGAGTGGTAGAGAGAATAGAAACTTAGAATGTGAGGTTGACCGAGACAGTCCACCCAGCAATACTCAAACTGACAGAGACCTTCAAAATTCAGCCGGAAGGAGGGGAGGAAAAAGTCCCTTCTGGGTCATCTCATTGCCCTGAGACAGCTGACCTTGTTTTTCAAAGCAAGAGGCCAATGACACCTCTTTTTCTCTGAAAGCATACCTCCCCATCCCCCCCCCACACACACTTACCCCTCCCCAGCCCTGGGGGTGTTCAGCCTGCCAAGAGGTAAGAAAGGAAGGGCGCTGGGTGCAGAGCCCTGGCGGGAGGCCCCAACTCCGGGAAAAGACACAAATGGTAGAGAGGAAGTCTGGAGATGGCCAAGAAAGTAGGACTGGACAAAGACCTAGTGGGAGACTCAATCAAGGAGCCTGGGGACACTTCCAGAGTCCATGAAGTCAACCCTGGAGAAACCACCCCCCCACCCACCCCCACCCCCTCACTTATATGCTCACACCTTTCTCTAGTCAACAGCCAGGGCATGGGACAAGCCAGCTTTCCCTCACCAAGGATTCAGAGCTGCAGAGAAAACATCAGTTCCCTACCAGGTTAGGCCCTGCCCCTGACCGTTTCTACCAGTGGTTAAAACTCAGTTTCTTTCCAAGCATGTTGACTTCAAGCAGTGCCTGGCTTTTTCAAAAACCAAGCAGCCCTCTTCCAGTATATTTTTGTAACCACGTGGCTTAACAAGAGCTAAAGTTTCTTTAGCCCTGGGGAGAGCTTTTCCAAATATTTTTAGAAAGTCAAAAATATAACAAAACAAACTACTCACAAGCCGCCTGTTTAAAGAGGGGAGGTGGGATGCAGCAGACTCCTGGGGAAGGGCTGCCTAGGCAGGAGTCAGATGGCAAGGAGGGAGGAGGAGGGAGAGTGTGCAGTTTTATTTGCAACAGAGGAAATTGGCTGTCTAATTTGCCATCGTGTGGGCTTTCATTTTAAGGGGTGGAGCAAAAATAAACTGATACAAGGCGGTAGGTATATTTGATGGAGGTGTGGAACCAAGTAGCAATCATTACTTTGCAACTCATTGAAAATCGCTAGCTTGGGCTGAATAGCAAGCTGCTAGCTGGTGAGTTAACTTCTTCCTCCACGCTCACTACAGATTTGTGCTAGGTTTTCCAGGGTCCCTAAGGCGATCTTGGGGTGAAAAAATCTAAGGGACTTTCATAGGTTTTTAAACATCTCTCTGAAACAAGTTCGTATTCCTGTGTTTCTGTAGGAATCAAAGATTGCCACTGAAAGTCCGTTTTGCTAGCCTCCAACCAGAGAAGCAATCTAAATGGAGGCTGGCCATGGAGTGCCCTTCAGACACCAGCTGAAGGTGGGAAAAAGAAAAGGAGTGCAGCTCCCAGGAACAGCTGTCCCTCTGGGCCTCTGTAACTAACTCCAGATCTCCCAAGAGAAAAGGCCTTTGCCTGTTCTCTTGTTCCTTCCTTGTCAGAAAACCTGAGGTTGCTCTTCTCACCTCTTAGCCAACCCCACAACTTAGTTGAGCAAGCACAGAAGGAAAGAGGACCTCTTGTAAAGAAGAACTGGGTTTCTGCCTGATTTTTAAACAGTAGTTTAGGGACTATTGAATACTAGAGCACCTGCTGAGGTGGCCTTTGCAGTACTGCTGCAGACCAAAAAAAAAAAAAAAAATGGAAAGGAACCCAGCACCCACCCAGATTTCTTCCTGGGACAATCTCCCACCCCCTAGCATCCAATCTGCCAACTTGTATGGGATAGCAATAGCAAGTAACCAAAACAAATTTAAAAGGGGGGTTGTTCACTTTCAGCTACATGATTTAGGGGGTGAAAGAAAACATGTCTTTGGAAAAAAATTGAACTTGGGGGGACTCTGGTGGATCCAGAGTAATTTCTAACAGCAGCAGAATGTGAGGTTGGTCTCTGTAGACATAGTGCTTCCCCCCCTGTATTGCTCACCTAGGGAGTCCAAGTTGAGCCTTGAGGGTGAATCGGCAGCAAATAGACCCCTTGGCAGGGTGGCTGGTGAGTTGCTGGCAGCAAATGGGTGCTGTGGCCTTGTTTGGGATTTGTAGTTTTGTGTGTTTTCTCCACCTGGACTTGAGGTAATTCTTTGCATGTGTGAACTTTGTGACCTTCGAGGTCCCACTAGTGCCCAGAGCTGATCAGCCCCAGGTTCAGTGCAGAGAGAAGCTGTAGCACCCTCAAGCCTTGAAAAGTGCCTTTTTAGGCCTAGGCAGACCATTTTTAAATGGCTTAAACCTGATCAAAAAACCCAACCACAGCTAAGATGGAACAAGGAGAGTCTGCTGAGTGCCCAGGCATTGGGCATCCCCACTGGACACAGCGCACCCAATTTTCAGCCAAGCCCAGGTGTCTGAGTTTGTCCCAGCTCAGCAGGCAGAAAATGAGAAAGGCCAGTCCAGGCCCTTTTGTCAGAATCAAACAAGACCAAAACCTAGTTTAAAGCAAATTGATGAGCTGAAGAGAAATCTGCAAAAACCACTCCTTAATTAGCCAAGGTCTGATCAAGGCGCCTGAGGCAATTTATGCCCAGATTTCACCTCTTTCTTCCCTTCTTCCTTCCCACCCCTCCTCGACATACATTCCCACACCACTTCACATTTTTAAAAATATTTTTAACTCTACTCAAGCGTCAGAGAAAGTTGGAGGCCAGATCTAGATGTATTTTACCCCTTTGTCACTGTACTAGGGCAGAAATGAGGATAGAAATTTGAGGATACCCAGATAGGGGGTTGACTGGCTACTCAGGAAGTATCCTAGGAGCTGGAGAAGAGTGGGAGCAGGCTTAGGACTGCACCTTCCACTTAGTTGTTGCCTCATACAGTCCTGAGCACTGAGCCTGGTGAGAAGCCAGCTTTGCACAGGAGTGCTTGTGGCCGGCTTCACTGGGGTACTATGATCATTTACACGTGCATACACGCATGCGAAACACACACAGACACTCCTAAAGCAGTAAATGGGCCTCCTCCACACTCTGTGCAGGGTCTCTCTCATTTTGCAGTCCCAGTCGTCCCAGGGGCACGGATAAAAGGCTTGGCACGCCTGTCTCAGCCAGAGTTCGCCTTTGCATTCCTGCTCCAGGCATCTCGGCACAGCGAACTCACAAGCAGCTCTGCGTGGAGCTGGGGGCTGGACGCCCGCCGCCGAGACCGAGAAGGCAAGGATCAAAGCCACGACAAGGGTTTGTTAGTGAGGGCTCTCTGAGTCCCCCGGGGCGTCCTAATTGCTCGCCCTGCAGCCTCCTGCTCGCAGGCTGTCCAGGCCGCTAGGGCGCCCAGCCGTGGGCAGCAGAACAGCTGCCAGGCCGGAGAAGCGTTCTCCCGCCGCCCAGCCCCTGCCAGCGAAGTCACCGCCCAGCACTCAGCACCCAGCGCTAACCCAAGAAGACCCGTAGCAGAAGGGGGAGGGGTGGGCAGAGGGATCCCCACACCCGGTCAAGCTGGGGCCTCCAGGCCAGGCCAGGACGACAAGAAGTTGGCCGTCCACTTAGTCAGCACAAACAGCCTACAAGTACCGACTTTCTCCTGCAGCCTCATGGGCTCTCTGAAACCATCCACTTAAAAAGAAAGGAACTCACACATACCAAATAATGGCTCAGAAGAGGCCAGCATAAAAAATGGAGCTGTTTTTACATAAGCCAATCCAACATCTTTACAGATGTTGTAAATTCCTAATATTCCAGAAGGATTTTTTTTTCTAAACCAAGTCACACATCTCATCATAGTACATTCTGCTTTAGCAAAATCAGCTCCCTTGGATTTCATCACTTGTTAAAAAAAGATAAACTTTATTTTTGTAATTTTCAATCACAAAAAAATCTATATTTTTGTCTAAGCATTTATTTTACTGAATCAAAAAGACATGAAAAGAAAAATCATGTTTTTACTAACGTATATAAGTGACTCTCTTTTGGACAACATATAATAAATATGATATATCACTTATCACTCAGTCTTTCAAATGTACATTTTTTTTTCATATTATGGAGCATGCCACTTTTCCAAAAGAAAAAAGGTCATGAGAAATCAGTGCAAAGTTCTCAGTCACCCTCCTCTTTTCTCTGGGGCAGACGGAATGTCCAAGGCAACGCCCTCTGCCTCGGAACTTGAGGCTATCTGTCCATCGACAATTCTCTCTGCCTGTGCAGTTTCCGCTCCGTGCCCTTCTTTCTTCCCTCCTTAGCCCTCCCCCCTCCCTCCCTCCTCCTTGTCCCTAAAGTCGTTTGTTTAAAAGAACTTGAGGTTTTGTTTTTGTTGATGTTTTCACTTACTGGTCGCACTTTGTGTGGGTTCAGCATTTTCACCGGTCACACTGCTGTGGTAGAGCTTTCCAGCCCTATCTCAGGGGGTTGGGAGACTCAGAGTAGAGGGCTGGCTCCTCTTTGAGGGTCATCCGCCCACTGGTGAGCATCTTCTCTTCCTCTCCTTCGCCTCCCAGGGTCGGCTGCCAGGGAGGCCTAGTGGCTTGGTGTGGCGAGAGGAGGGGCAGTTGTCTGGGTAGTGGGGTATGGGGGAGGGATTGCAACATCTTTGCTACACCCGTTCTTCACCGGGGGTGTGGAGTGCCTGGGATGGGGCTAGACAAGGGATTGAGGGCTGGCTGTCCCCCCGGCCCCAGGCCATGGATGAGCACTCTGGGCACCAAGGGCCGCTGCAGCTGGGGATGGGGTGCCGGGGGAGTCCGGTACATGCTGCTGTACATGGCAGCAGCCGCCGCCGCCGCTGTAGTGCTGTCCATGCTGCCTAGCAGGCTGGGGTGATAGAAATAAGGGGACGGAAACATCCTCTGCAGCGCCGAGTAGTTTCCCGCCTCAGCCAGCAGCTCCAGGCCCACCGCAGTCTGCCGCTTCCACTTGGTCCTGAAAGAAAGCGGGCGTGCATGCACCCAGCAGCTGTGGACACTGTGCAGGCAGCAAGAACCCGGCCCTTTCTCTGGCCCTCTCCCACCTCCCCCTTCTCTGTCCCGAAGGTGGCAGGAAGACTCAGAGACCGCTGAACACCAGGAATGCACCCCATCTCCTGCACCAGCCTTGCTGGAAGAATGAAGAATGACCCAAATCCAAAGTCAATTTTGTAAATTATACCCTTAACATCTGAAACACTCACAAATGAAATCCTACAAGCTTTGCTGCCTTTTCCTGTCCCTCTGCTCTGCTGTTGTCCCCCTTATAGTTTGGCTACTTCCTGAAACTTTCCTGGGGGACAAATGAGACCCTTGTTTCCACAGGCAGTCTTCTGTCTCTTCCTTCCTCTCCCACATGCCGCCCCCCAACAATCCCAAAGTGTCCACTCTCAGTCCCTCTTTCTTCCCTCCAAGCTGAGAGAGAAGAAACCATAAACAAAGGGACACAGAGACTCCTGGGCCTCGGAACTCAGCCTCTCTCAGTCCCCAGGCTGTGGAAACACATCTCTCTCTCATCAGCCTGACAGGACCTTACAGTGAGCAGGGGGTTCGGGGAGAGGAGGGCAACAAGGTCTCAAATTCGTTTGAGGGAGGGCTCTCCCAAGGGGACAGTACCTCCTGGCCATTTGTGGGGGAGAAATGCATTTCAAGATATTTCTTCCTTGGGGAGCAAGCAACAATTAAAACCTGTGATCAGCTTTTCTCGGTCTCCTCCCTCTCCCAACACACACCCAGCTAGGAAGAAGAGATGGCAGGCGTTTGCTCAAATGTCTTATGAAGGAACGCAAGGCTGGTGGGCCATCCATACCCAGCAGCTCCAGCCAAATTAATAAACATGTCGCCCATTTTAAATTGGCTACAAATGACACTAATGTTTTCCGACAGAATTAGGGTGGCTGAAACCGTATGTAATGAGACAGAAAATTATGGTAAAGATGACAACTGGATGGGCATTTCCAACCGCACTTATGGGCGATTAGAACACAAACGAGAGAAAAGGAGGGGGCGACAGATCGGGACAAGGGAGGAGACTGCCAGGCTTGGGAAAAACAGCATAACCTCCACCGATTGCCCAGGTTCGGCTCGTACAGTTCAGGACCCTGTTAGCACTGCCAGCCTCTTTTGCTTTCCCAATTTCCCTTCGAAAGCAGCAGCAATGCTGGGCAGACTCCCCAGCACCCTTTCTCCATGTCTAGACAGCAGCAGAGGCAGCCAGTACAGGAGGCAGCCAGTACAGGGGACAGTCCCCCTGCCCCCCAAAGTCTGGATGCTTGGCCAGCTGCCCAATTCTCCTGCCCACGGCAACCAACCCAATTCTAACTCAGCTGGGCTCTCCTAGTCTCTGCAGCTACACAAACCAAGGCTTGGACTATGCCTCTCTCAGCCGCCTCACAGTCCAAAGCAAGGACATTTAAGCCAAGGCTGGTGGGACAGCTCTGTGGGACTGCAATAACCAGGCAGCATTGCCGGCTACGGACATTTGGAACCAGCCTGGGGCGGGCCCAAGGGGTGCACCACACAGGCTCTCTGGGCCTGAGTGTCAGCTGCACAGATGTCTCAATTTGAGAAGGTGTGGCTTGATTGATTTGGGGATGAAGTGGGGGGAATTCCAGCCATTCAGGTTTCAGAAGGAAAGTAGCACCTGTTAAGACACTTAGAAGTGTAAAACTGTCCAAATTCCAGCTGCCCTTCAGTTCCTCTCACCTTGGGGGTGTGGCTAATTCCTGCCTCAGCCTGAAAACACCCAAGAGCCCACTCCAGGCTCTCACTCTCCCAAGAGTCTCCCAAAGCCAGGAGACATGACTTAAACGGCCAGACACCTTTGCTATGCCAAACAGCCTCCCTTACCTGCGGTTCTGGTACCAGGTCTTAACTTGGGTGTCAGTGAGGTTGAGCGCGGCAGCCAGGTCCATGCGGTCTTGCACACTCAGGTACTTCTGTCGCTCAAAACTACGCTCGAGTTGATTGAGCTGATGGTCGGAGAAAGCAGTCCTGGCTTTGCGAGGCTTCTTGGCTCTCACAGGGGGACTCTCTCGGCTACTTGTAATCTCCCGATCTCCTTCCTCCTTTGTTCCTATGATAGAAACCCAGCCACAGCTGTAAGTCAGGCTAGAATGGGGAAGGATGGAGTGTCCTCCTGGCACACATTTCCACGTTCCCAAGCCAGCCACTCCTCTCAGGGGACTACACTCTGCTACCCCCTTCACTCACATACTTGGGCCTCAGCCAGTACGGAGGAAGAGGGCCATTTTCTGACTGGGCAGTGGGAGGCCTTGTTTGAAGGTCCTAAAGGGGTTCGTGTGTGATACTCACATGGTTGACAGTTAAAAAGAAGAAAAAATACTTTTCAATAAAGGGTTCTTTTGTTATTGTTGCTTCCTTGATTGGGGGGAGACACTGTCCCTTTTCTTTACTGTTTTCATTATGACTTTGTTTCTCTGATTTGGTACTTTTCAAAGGGTCTTTCTACTCTGTTTTTTTTTAGGGGAGCACCTTTCTCATTTTACTTTTTTCTTTCTACTGAAAGTTATAGGCATTTGTTTCTCTTTTTCAGATGCACTTGGGAAATGTTGGAATCAAGCTTTGTGCAGCCGCCTGCATCAGGTTTTTTAAAGCTTCCAAAAGAATTTGTCACACAGACACTGAGCTGAGCTCAAAATCACTGAGCCCATCCAGGTGACAGCATGGAGATTTCCGGATTCTATTTGTCAACTTTGGTTTTTTACTGAAATGCTGGGAAATCGATATGTCAATCCCTCTCTGTTTGTACCCGTTTGTGCAGTGCTCCTTGATCTTCCCTGCAGGAAGAACAATAATCTCTCTAATTGACCCACTGGGGAGGTTGGTGCACAAAAAATCGCCAGACCAGACTGTACATCTGTTTTGGACACTATTATGCTAATACCATAATAGTAAAATGAGGAGCAATATCCTACCTTCCAGACAGTCAGCATATACCTTTACCAGAAAAACAAGGATTAATAATAAAAATGATAGTAAACTTATCAGTAAAGGTGAAAAAAACTCTCCTGGTATGCTAAAACTCTTGTCATGCCCAAACCACAACATTTACTTATGAAATTATCTGAGAAAAAAATGTAAAAAGGGAGTTGAAGGACAATTTCGATTTTCATCTTCTGATTTTACAAAAAATAGATAAATTCAAGTCCACAAAAATTTATTTTTATAAATGCAACCTCCAAATTACTTATAAGGGGCCAAAAATATTACTAAGATACAGATATTCAGTTGGGGCCATGGGGTAATAAGGATGTTGTTAAAAACTGTTTATGAATTTTTACTGATCTACACAATCTAATGAAAAAAGTTGCTGTTAATCAACTCGGAAATTTTTCTTTCATTAAATCCAGTAATTCCAGTAATGGTGTTTAGAAAATACGATGGGGGGTGGTGAAATCATTTGCATTAAAGAATAAACACCAGGTTGTTTATTCACACCCCTAGATACTACGCTTGCTGAGCGGTTTCTCTCTCCCACCTCCTCCCATTCCCATTCCCATTCCCAAGGTCTCGGCTAAGAAAACCTCAAGTCCGTCCCTTTTATCAACGAAAAGTATTTCCAGTCCGATGGCCTCCACCGCTGCCACCTTCGGACAAATTAAATTAAGTAAAACAAAGAAAGGAGCTGGATGACGGTGAAGACCGTAGGGTGGAAATGTAACAATAAACAGAACTTGGAACTAGTTACCAAAGCGCACGCCTAGGCCTCCCTCCAGATTGCAGTCTTTGACCGTCACCCAATCGTCCGAGAAGCTCCGGGAAAAACTCTCCAACAGATTCGCCGGAGGCTGAAGGGGAAAAAGGGAACCAGGAGGAGAAGCTAGCGGGCTGAGAGAGCCCGGGCGGCGCAACTCACCGTGGCATTTGATGTCGCTCTGGGAATCTTCCCGCTTGTCGAGTTTGGTTTTGCTGTCCTCCTGCTCGAGCTTTGGCCTGAAGCTCTCGTGCACTGCGTTGCTCTCCTGCTTCGGGGTGTGGTGGGGAGAGGAGACGCTGGTGCTGTAGGGTGCACACGCCGCCAGAGGTTTGCTGTCGCCCAAGATGTCCTTGATTAAAAAAGAAGAGGTGGAAGTCCTGGGGGCCGAGGCGGCCGAGCCCAGCTGCTGGGCGGGCGGCGGCGGCTGCTGTGGCGGCGGCGGCGGCGGCTGCTGTTGGGGCGAAGGCTGCAAACTTTGCGTGGGGGCCGCTGCTGGCGGCGGCGGCTGTTGGCCATGGTGGAGGTGGTGGTGATGCTGGGGCCCGTCCGCTACCAGATGCGACTCCGGGGGCTCCATGGTGACCGAGATAGGAGAAGAAGGCGCCGTTCCTACGGTATCAATCTCCGAACAGGGGGACGGGGTGGTCTGACTCCTAAAATCCGCGGTCCTGGCCTCGCCGAGCGGGCGGAAATCTCCATTCATGATGCCGGGGCTGCCCGAACTGGCACTGGACAAAATCGTGTCTATTCCAAAACTCGACCCGCTGGCCCCTTCCATTGTTGTCATTTCTACATGAGGTCCACGCCACTCCGCCGTTCAGCAGCCACCCAGAACAAGCAAAGGAAGCTATCGACAGTAAAACAAAATAAACACTAAATA
>VBSM01000529.1:68515146-68520146 GCA_008086735.1 Cheirogaleus medius
TCCATTTTTCTTTTCTTTTCTTTTTTTTTTTGTCGCCCACTAACTTCCTGAATGAGGTGCGTTTTCTCCTAGCCCTGGGGTCTCCAACTCGCACTCCCCTCACCGCGTATTCAGGATGGGAAGTGGGGCAGGGGCGAAAACAAATTTAAAATCCAGAACTGACGGCACTGCACAAATCAATCATTCTCGACCTTGATAAATAATTCATTTAAGCCTGTTTTTGTTTTGTTCCGACGCCTAAAATAACTCAAGAGCTCAAAAGGCTGATCGCACAGCTTGTGTTGGGTGGTTCGACAGGGTTTTTTGCTTGGAATAATTCACAACATTGGCAGGGGAGACGGTGCAAATATGACCCTACGAAAAATTGAAATCTGAAAGGAAAGGAAGAGAGGAATGTGGAAGTGTTGGGGGCAGGGGAGAGTGGGTGTTTTATGACAACTCTAAAGCAAAGCGAACGGGTACCCAGTATTCCCCACCTTGTGAATGTCTCAGATCATATTTTCTTAAGAAAAGGTTAGTATCACAGAAGATTTCTCTGGGTGGGTGTTAGGAGATCAGCAGCAATGGTGAGGGGAAAGTATGACCTTGACTTTTATGAAGGTGCCTATATTTAGGTCCCTCCCAGAGAGGAAATGCTAGTAGTGACCTGAAGATTCAAAAGAGGAACTTGAGGACCAGATCACAAACTTAATGAAAAACAAATTCTTCAGAGCTGGAGTTTTGTTTAACTTTTCTGAGTTCTTTTTTCTCCAGACACATTCCTCTTTTGCCATTTTTTTTTCCTGAGAGTATATGTAATGTATAGATCCAAGAAGTCATGCATTTTCTGGCAAAGTAAGCATAATTCACTTTTCATTTTAAAAAATCACAATTCAGAAATAGAATAGGGTGAAGATTAATCACATTTCCAAGTGAAAGGAAATATATTAACTGAATTTCATCTCAGATTTCCTCACTGGACTTATAATACAAATAAATAGAGTCCCTAAACTGACATGAGTTTAAATATAATCTTTCACTTTCAAGCCTTAAATAAAAGAAGAGAAGGAAGAAAGAAAATTGTTTAATTTTCTGAAAGATTTTAGAATTATTGTCCAGAAAACAGTTACTTGCCAACCGTGGGTAATAGAGAACAAACTTTTTCTTCCTGGCTCTGAAGGACACATCAGTGCTGATCAGCACCCAAGGTGCTCCTTTCCTACTACAAAGAATGGTCCAAACACTAGCATATTTTAACAAATTTTGTTCTTTACTACATTCTAAACGAGATGATTTCACCACCTAGATTTGGTATTTGGGATTGTGTTTAAACTGGAGAATCCGGTTTTTAAAAAAAATGGAGCTTAACTTTGAAGAAATTTACCCACAGACTATGATGAACTTGGAGGGAGTGTTTCTTTTTATCATACTTAATTTTAACGTTTCTAAAGGTTCACATGATGACAATGCCAACCGATAGGAGTGAGGTGCAAAGGCGCTTCCTTCCACTGGGCGGCGCCAAGAGCTCCGAACCGAGGGATCCAGCTATTGTTTCTTTCTATAAAAAAGATGCAAGATACACAAATGAGCTCTCCGCCTTCTAAGGCAGACACCCTGACGATTGTGTGACCTCTCGCCATTTCAAAGCAACAGAAACGTCGGAAGTTTTCCTTTTTTTCCTCCAGTCTATCAATATATTTTTAACTGCTTAAGGATTTGATGCGTATTTGCTTAGAAAAATAATATATTAAAGAAAAATATCCTGGCAGCTCTGCTGAAAGAGAGAGAGAGAGATGAAAATAATGCAATTGAGTCCCTTACATAGACTGAAACCGAGAGAATGGAGATTGGGAGCAGAGGGAGAAAGGTAAAAGGAAAAAAAAAATAAGATAACTAAAAAAATTTTAATGGGAACAAGTTAAAATGATAATCTATGTAATTACTAATTGTTCTAGGGGAATGAAAGTTTTAAGAGATAGTTCTGATATTATAATAAAATTTGCAAGAGCCATAAGCATCACCAAAATTTTAAAGATATGTAGTTTGAAAGGGATCTAGTGAACTTGTCTCTCCCTGGGGGATAGATATGTGTTGTGCAGGGGCAACTGACAGGAAGGTAAGCACAGATGTAGAAGAAAGAATGTTGGAAAGGAGAGTTTTAGTCCCATTTTACTACTTTCTAGTGTTCTTGGGCAGGACACTTAACCTTTCTGATCACCAAGTTCCTTCTCTATTAAAAAAGAGAATAATTCTTGCCTAGAATAAGATGGCTGTGATGGCCAAATAAGACCTTCTATGTAAAAGCCCTTTACAAAATGTCAAGCAAGGGTTTGGTAAATACACTACACAAAGATGGCAATTATTTCTAGCTATGGGCAACACCCAGTAGCCGTATTTTTTTCATTTATTTCTTCCCTCATTTGTTTTGGTTATTCACTCAGTCAACAGACATTACTGAATGTACATTCTATGCCAGATGCTTGAGAAAGGTACACTAATCCACCTCAAAAAGGTGACAAAAGCTTGTGCCAGAAATTGTCATAAATACCATGATGCAAATCTGAACTTGCTACAGTGGAGGTGTGAAAGGGAGTGGAAAATTGTACCTTTGGAGAGATTGGGGGAAGAGAAAATCGTTCTAAAGGAAATGAAGTGTGTATTCAGTTAAGAAAGAAAAGGGGAACATCTTAAGTAGTAGGATATAGAAGGATTTCTATGGTAGCTAAGGGTAATAATGGTACAAAAATGTCTACAAATTGTCCAAACTTTTAATCTGACTGTAGAGCTCCGCTGCTAACTGTAGGCATAAGTTGGCTTTAGGGATCTCTTTTGAGTGCAGCAGGAAGAGACAAAATACTCTTGGACGCTTTGGAGAGAAAAGGAACTAACAGCAATGTCCACAGACCTGGGCAGCAGAGTTTACAACAGGTTACACAGTCTCTTAGACTTGGTCCCAAGAGATGATTCAGCCCCCTCAAACCAGGACCGTATCCCCTTTTCCCCACCCCCACTCGTGCTTCCTTTCCTCCTAGATTTCCGAATTCTGGGAGGCTTGGTGAGCTTAGCAAGCTCAGAAAAAGATCTCCAATTCAGGTGAGGAGATAGAGAAGTTGATAAAGTGAAGGCAGTGGGGGTGGAGAGACATGGAGAGAGATTTTATTTCACCCCTCCTAAGCTGAAATATTGTCCATTGAAGGCAGGCTCCTGGAGAAATTAGAAGGCCTCCATGTGACACAGCCACGTCCCACGTAAAAAGGACCCTGAACCCTGTAGGGTCTCAGGAAGGGAATTGATTCTTCTAGCAACTCCCGAGGTTAAGAAGGAACCGAGAGGCCGAGGCAGAGGAGAAACGAAAGCCTCAGAGCACAGAGAGAAGATGCCAATCAGAGAAGAGGAAATTCATTTGCGATGTTAATTAACAAGCGGCTAATTAAAACGGCACTTTGAGCGCTAATCAATCGCCTTATTAAGTTAGAGCCATCACTGGAACAAATTGAAAGCTCCCCGCCCCGTTTCCTCCCTCTGGTGCAGGCGGGGCTGGGTTCCCAGATACCGCGCGGGGAGTTGGGGAGCTGTCTCCGTCTGCTCTCTCAGTCTCTCCCAGGTCTACAGACTCTTCCAACTTCCAGGGATCACGCCTGCCAGACCGCCAGTCCCCGCAGAACTGAACAAGTGGTTAGGAGGCAATTTCTAGTCCAGACGCACTGGCCGGAGAGTAAGTGGTTGTGTCGGAGAACAACTCACAGAGCAGCAGTTAACAGCGAGGTTGCCTTCCGGAAAGAGTTCCCAAAATGCGCAGCAATGTGATCTGTGGGCCCCCAACAGGGGAAGGAAGCAATTCAACCCGAGAGGGGGCGCTCTCGGGCTGGGATCACGTATCCCCATTTCCCTGGACATACCCAACGTCTTATTTTGAAATCTCTTCCTAGGCCCTTGTCCTGCTGCAGCCCAGCCACAAGTAAAGAGCTGACCTGTCTTCAGGCAGCAAGAACAGGACAGCCAACCTCCCTGGCTCTTTCTCCTGAGGCTCCATAAGAATGGGATGGGCGCGGCGGGGGGATGGGGAGGGATGTGCTGATCATCTGCAACCCGGGCACATTCCAGCCAGTACGTGTCTCCCAGCCAACACATTCACGCTTCTCTCATGCCACTGGCCCTCCAAACTCGCTTGGAGAATTAAGATTTCGAATTCTTATTTTGACGAGCCTTCCTCAT
Organism: Cheirogaleus medius; assembly: GCA_008086735.1. Classification (NCBI taxonomy): domain Eukaryota; kingdom Metazoa; phylum Chordata; class Mammalia; order Primates; family Cheirogaleidae; genus Cheirogaleus; species Cheirogaleus medius. Next base: position 68,519,341 of record VBSM01000529.1, read on the forward strand.
TTCCTAATTGTTAAATGTCTGCTTTTCGCCGAATTCCCGAGGGAGAACCATTTGGCAATGAGGAGGCTGTGGGTCCAACTCCACCTGCCTGGCGGTCCTTGTTAAGGCACAACACACCCGAGCGCCCACTGCCACATTCCTGGGGTATTGAGCCGAAGCGCAGTAAAGAGAGACCCCGGCGGACTCCTGCCTGATTTGCTTTTTACGGCCTCCTACAGAGAAAAAGAGATCACCATTGGAAGAAGTCTTTTGCGTGGTGGCTGGTGGGTGGGTGGCTGGTGTGTGCATGGCCCAGGGTGTAGTTTATGTGCCTGCGATGACACACGTGTGTCTTGAGCTGGCCTGTGGGCTCGCCTTCCCGGAGGTGCGCCTGACCGCATCTGCCGGTGGGTCTGAGCGTGCTTGGGGTGTCCCAGGAGAACCGAAGGAACGGCTCCCACGTGCAAAGTTCAGAAGCATTAATATTTTCATCATATTATCATTATTCAATATAATAATATTTGCTCGGTTAGCGGCACTAATTAGGCCACATTAAAACCGTAGTGTCTCCCTAATGGTGCGTAATGTGCCCACACTAACATTTTTCTCTCTGAGGATGGGCGGCTGCTGGCTGGCAGGGGAGGGGAGACAGGCAAACAGCGGGCTGGATTAGGGCGTGACGCCCCCCACCACACACACCCCCAGCTGGATGACAGCCGGGTGGCACCAGAAGTCTCTTTGCGGTCGATGAGGCCCTCCGCTGCGCACTGGGCCCTGCGCCCAGCACCCTGCAGCCTCCTCCCGCGACCCCGCGCTTTGAACTCGGC
>VBSM01000529.1:68525473-68570186 GCA_008086735.1 Cheirogaleus medius
TAACTTTTTTTTTTTTTCTTTTAAATAAAGCGAGGAGGACTTCCGCGGCTAGGCAATCCTGCTAAAGCTGGCAGATGCAGCAAAACTAATATGTGTAAATGCTTTAAAGCAATAATCTGCTTACAACGACACTTCCCCGAACGGCGGCAGGACTAAGGGAGAAAGAGAAGGCGCTTGGCAGCCAGGGGAAACCGAATTGTTTTGACACCGCCATTGAATAGCAAAGCCTGGTGGATAATCATTTCATAGGATAATTGTGGGCAAGTAAAAAAATAATAAAAAAAGAACCTACCCACTTCACCCTCCCTCTTTACCTTCCCTCATCAAAGTGAGCGATGAGTTCTCCTCATTATTTTTACCTTGCTCACAACATCACTGGGTCCCTTCTAAATGAAATAGATTTAATGATAATACTAGAAGGTAAACGGAGCTGGAATAATATTTACTGTATAATCATTTGGGCTCTGTTAAGCTCAGCACTTCCCTTTATCCTAAGAATCTCACTAATTGCTTCCAATCTGAAAATGACCAGGCAGATTTATTTTGCTAGAAGGTTACTTGCACCTAATGTTAAAAAGCATATGTGTGTTTTTGTTTTAAAAGCTCATTCTCATCCAATTCCCCCTCTCTTCCAATTTTAAGTAGCTGATGTTTTGTTTGGCTGCTGTTTTATTTGCTGTCAAAAAGAATTTGATGCAAAAACCATTTAAGCATGTATACAACCCATGGAGGGATTCATTTGACCTCATTATACTGCAATAAAGAAGAAATCCAGTTTGTTAAATATCACCGAACCGCATGCATTTCACATCAGATCATAAGAGCAATGCTTCAAAAGATTATCCCAGAAAGTGCTTAGAAAGATGGAATGGGTTAACTTTGCTTGCCAGAAGGTGTTCTGACAAACACAGGAAAAGAGAGATATGTGCAGCCCCCTTTAAGAGCAGAGCAACTGAAGAAAAAAGAGATTTATGCTTTTAATTAATGGCAATTAAACCATGCCTGTTGGCTTGGCCTATGGCAATTGTTCCCTGCAAAAAGGAGGCCGAGCTGGTGACAAGCATTTGAATCCGCTAAGTTCTGTCAAGGGAGCTGACTCTGCAGGCATCAAAACCAAACTAAATCAATAAAAGAATTAAACTTTTATAAATTGCATTTTGACAAGTATCAGATACCGTTAAGCTTTGATATTATGAATTCCTTGGAGGTGATGCAAACAAGAAGGGCCGCAGTTAGAGATCCAAACAATCAAAGAGGCTTGTTAACATGCGCTGTCAAATGCATCAGTGCTATTAATTACTACAAATTAATGTGACTCTCTCTTCCTCTGGTGATTGGAATAATAATCAGCCAGATTCGTGGAATGAGCACAGAGAACATATGCAACCCTGCCAAAAAGAATAAGTTTAAAAAACAGTAGACATTTACAATCTTTGTGTTCAAAGACTGGATGGTTTTTTTGTTGCCAGTTGTGACCTCACTTTACCCCATCTTCCTGATTCCTGAGATCTTCTTCATGTGCTTTTTCTTGTGTGATGACAGAAGGAGGCATCATGCTCTTGCCAGTGATTATTGGAGCAGAGAATAAAATCTTTATTGTGTTCCATTGAAGTGTGGGGGAAATCTAGCCCTATCCAAAATGATGGTTTTCTAGGAAATGAACTCCAAATGCCAGAGGTCCCATAATTTGGCTACTCGCTAGCATGAAAACTCTGCTTAGCAGTAGGGTTGATAATTAAAATTACATGATACTTTCTCTCTGGCAGTGCAGTAGACAGGACTTGTGGGGAAAATAGGAACCCTAATTATTACTAATAAGGATTCTGGGTACCTAGAATGATTCAAACAGAAGAATTTCCCCCAGCATTTTGTGATATTCTACATCTACAAATGACCATTGCCAGGATTCATCAGTTCCCCTTCAGATCAAATTTTAAAATAGAATGTGATTTTCATCTTAACAGCTAGAAGAATTGTGATTCTAGATCCCTCCCCTATCCAGTGAAATGCCACAACAGACTAGAACTAAACAAACACTTGTGTCATTAAATGTAATAATTTATGTTTTAAAAAATTTTAAAAAGCAAACATATTACAAATTAGTAACAACATGTGTCCTTGTGCTTTCTAACACATAACTTTTTTTTCTAGTTTATTTTACTAAATTGGGCATCATAATACCCTCCTTCTCAAAGTCTCTTTCTGCCTTTTACTTTTTACTTTGTGAACCAATACCATATGGTTTCTCACCTCTGAGAAGCTTCCAAATGTTTATACTACATTTTTAGATTAATTGAAGAATGGAGTTTAGCCACAAAATATGGGAATTTATAATTTGGGAGTTCTTTTATGTAGCAGGCACTAAACATCCCAGAATATGAGCTAATTTTCTTTTAGTCAAAGGGGGTACAGGATGGAGATAGGGATTGCAAGGGAGTGAACCTCTAATTCTCTCCTGCAATTGGAAATAAGATTATAATTTGAAATAACATCCTGTCTCTCCCTATTGTCTTGGGATGATCTGTAGCTCTAGAAAAATCATCATTTGTTAATTGTGTTAGTAGGCTACTATGTATTAGTTGGGTGAGCTATCTTAATTGGGGAAACACAGAAATAATAATGTACCTTCTAACTTAAAGTAGGAATGATGCCAGGTGTTATTTGATTTTTGCTATTGACTCTATCTAAGTGTGTTTTTTAACAGAGAGGAATTATCTTGACACCATCTGGTAGCAGTTTTTTCTAAATGTCTGATAAAATTTAAAACTCAGTTTGAAGCTTGGCCAGTGATAAATATGCTCAAGATTCCATGTGACCTTGGTCAATCTCTGACCTTATACGTATGTGGGCATTTGTCTCAAACTGTGGTTACAGTATTTTATTGATGTGCCTAATCTGTTACCCAGTAACCACAATTCTTATGATAGATAGGATATTTGTTTGGATAGTGACAAGGAAGTTTGGGGTATTTTTTTCCCCTTTTTCATAGTCAAGAAACGGATCCTGGCTCTAAGTATGGATTTAAGTTTAAGTTTTCCATTTCAAGGGCTTCTCAAGATCTGTTTAAAAAGCCCATTAAAGGGGAGGAAAGGGGAAACAAATGCTTATAAAGGCTCCACAGAAGAGTCTGATAGATAAAAGTCTAGTTCTAAAGATGCTTCTTTCCTTTCCTATGTGCTCACTCAGCAAATGCAGAAGGAATTTATTGTTGGAAATTTGTGTAATCATTTTTATCTGATTACTTGGCAAGATGCTGCATGAGCTCAAGCCTCTCTCTATTTTAGAAATCCTGGTTTTATTATAAGTATGCTTCAGTTCCTCCAATGTCTTTATGGATTTGAAGGGGCTACTCAAGCTTTGTCACTTATTTTTAACAATATAATTTTCTGAGTGGAACATTCTTGCTAAGCCTGATATGTGATATGTAAGTACATATTGACCATTCACTATTACTTTAATACTTCCTGTCAGCAACAGTACATCAGGCAGAGTTCAAACAACACGTCTGTCTGGAGTTTAGCATCCATTCAAATCAAACTTGTCAGCTTTCAACTTTTTAATACTGTTTTTTATATTTATTGAAATTCAAGTTAATAAATGCCCTGTATAATTAACAACATGCCTTGATATGAGCAATCCACATTCTAAGTGGGGAAAAAGTACCCCTGTTAATACACTAATGTAATTATCTTTTCCTGAACAGTTAATATACAACACATTTACATTTAGTTCATTTTTTCATTTTTCTTCAAGGCCTCTCATTTATAAATTTGTACATGTATGGTTATGAATATGTCTGTGTATTTTTATTGTGTGAGGAGATATTTCTTTCCCCCTTCATTTTCACTCTGGCTTCTTCCACCTTTTTCTCCTTTTTAAACTTCTAAATAGTTTTCACATTGGACTGGTAGCTCAATTCACAAATTATTATTATCAATTTGATAACAATCAAGTTTTCGAATTTTCAATTTTACACATGCTACGATTTAAGAACAATTATCCAAAATCCTTTCTTGTAAAAAGGGGTGGGTAGGCAGTGATAGGGAGGATATTCAAAATTTCATACACAGGTAGAAATATAGATATATATTCAATGACACATTTATTCACATACATGTATGCCAGTATAATCTACGACTGTTGATTTCTCGGAAAATATGTCTCTGTTTGAGAGGTAAGTTATCTCTTTTTACTTTGCTCGTGAAGAAAATGGCAGATGAACGATCAGCTGTTGGTTATTCGTCACCATGTGGAGTGATAGATGAACAGACACTTTAATTTAGCCCCTTTGTGTTTGCACGTACTTTGAGAGACTTTTGTTTTTTATTGTAATATTTCAGATACAATGAAGCTCCATATACTTAGTTCAACTTATAATTAGACAAGTTGCAGATACAGATGTTGATGTTTTTCTCTATTTATAACACTGAAAATTGTCCCAAGAAGGGATTTGTAGGAGTGACTTTGGATATTTCATAGATGGATTAGTAACTAATGAAACGCACACACACACACACACTCTCAAACACATGTGTGCTAGTGATGGTTTCAATCCAAGTTATAGTTGCTAAAATTGACTATAGTTTTCCCCCATATGACAATTTTGTGACTTGGGAGAAAAGGAATGGGAATTTTACTTCACTTTTCTACTCTTGCAGTAGTTTCTTAGGCATGGGAGTATAGAACTGGATGCTACTGCTGAACTTGGTTTATATTTTATGGTTATTATTTTTATGGTGATTAAAAATAGCAAATGTTAAATCCATTTCTAAAAAACAAATAACACTTCAACAGATATATCAAAGGCTAAATTTTGTGGCTACATCCCACATATAATCTTGAGTTACTGAGCAGTTTTTTTTTTTCAGCTGCAAAAAATACTTTTATGGTCTGACCTTTCCATGACCCAAATTGTAAGACTTGGGACCTGAATTTATTAACCATCAATGCTACTGGTTAACCATCTCTTTCATTCCCAGCTCTGGGATGTAGCCCTCTTTTCCTCACCTACCTACCTGCTCTGGCTTGGTATTTAATAAATTCTGTCCTGCTAGTTAGCCCAAATACGAATGTTTAGTGAATCTATTCATTTACACTGAGTACAACTTATTAACCATCATCACACATTTGCTTTATTTAGTAATAAAGTTAAACTTCAATGATGTGTGAACATCCCTTTTCTCTCTATTCAGAAATGGCAGCAATTCTGGCATGGTGTATATGGTTCTTCTTGAACAAATAGAAAAGGAGAATCAGTAAAGTAATGATCCACACACAAGCTGATTGAGAGAGGGCTATACTATTAATAACTTCATGAGGTCTTGGGAAAGTCATTAATTTAGTGGAATTTTGTTTTCACATTAGAAGAAAATGATTACATGTTACATATTCATCCCACAAATGTGCCAGACCCTATTGTATCCCTGAGGATATAATCATGAATAACAAAGGTAAGGTGTTGAATTCCCAGACTTCGTAGGCTAAAGAAAAGAGAAAATAAATATATTACAAGGGAGTTGGTAAGTACAATGGTTGTGGTGGTACAAAGAGCCCATGGGAGCACAGAGGAGGGATGTCTAACCCAGCCCAGGGATGGCATGAAGGGTTAGGCAGTGTTCCTGGAGAAAGGAATGTCTAAATAGGACCTAAAGGATGAGTAGAAATTGGCTAGAGAAAGGGAGATGGAAGAAGGGAGATGGGGGAGGGTGTTTCAGGCAGCAGGAAAGGCAGAACCTAGGTCAGATACAGAAAAATTTATGGTAAAATGAAAGATGAAAATCATTCATTTCATCTGGACCCCAGAGTTTGAAGGAAGACTTCATATAGAAGATAAAAAGAACTTTTTAATATTAGAGTATAACTGTTTAAAAATAAGTACTTAGCACTACTAGTCTTGATTGTGTAAATATGATTTACTAGTAGTGATGGCCTTGGATATATTTATGTGACTATTATATACCAGATAAATGTCTAGTTGATTCAGTAGCTTTAAAGGCTGATCTGTATCATTATATATGGGGGAAAAAATCAAGGGGACTTAAAATACATTTTGTTTCTGTTTATTGATCTCTCACATCTGTATCACATGCAACCATAATAAAGCCCTGCACATATTTATTCAATCCTGAGAACAATATTGTGAGGTAGGAATCTAAGAGTCAGACCTAAGGATTACATAGTTTCAAAGACTGAGTAACACACACACAAAAAGACGTTTGACGCATTTGGAGAAGGTAAGCCTAAATCTGGTATTTACTCTGGAGTCAACTTTTAAGAAAAATCGTAGGAATCAGAGATTTTTAATTTTATTTTCCTAATAGTAATAGGAATGAAAACATTAATTTTGTTATCTGTTCTATTTTGCTTACTTCATAGATTCAGCAAATCAGCATTGAAATTTCTTATCCATTTCTTTAAAAAACAGTGTTTTGGCTTTTGCTTGAATGCTGAATTCCAAGGGTGGGGGAGTTTCCTTATATTGAGATAAATCTGCCATCCAGTAACTTGCCTTCACCAGTTCCAGTTCTTTCCATCCTCAGCACAAACATTCTCAGTTCTTCTACAGCTTCTCATATGAGGTGGTTTCCAGGTTCCTCACAGTACAGTGAGTGGCTAAAAGCTTGGGTTCTGGCTTCAGGGCCCATTACGTGACCTCAGTCACTCGCTATGTGACCTTTGGCAACTCAAGCTTTCTAATTCTCAACTTGTTCAAAGATAAAATACTCTGAGGATTAAAAGTAACAATCCATGCAATGTGCTTAGCCCAGGACTCAATAAGTATTTTTTTTTTAAATTAAATTTCATTACTATTATTAATCCCAGCCACCCTCTGAACACACTCTAGTTCGTCAATGTGCCTCTTAAAATTCAGCCCCCAAATTCAGACAAAATATTTCAGATCTAAGCCATGTGTTTAAGTAATTAATGAATTTGATTAATGTTCCCCTAAGTCTTGGCAGAAGAGAACAGCTCTTTCAATACAATAAGCAAACCATATGCGTAAATAGCATGATTGGATTCAGATGTGTAAATAAAGATATGATTTTTCTAACCTTTGAGCAAGTTATTTTAAGGATTTGTTTCCTAAAGTGATATAAGACTATGTGGCTCGGCTAATACTTATAAAGCCACAAGAGGTCTTACACCAAATGTAAGCGAAAGACTTGCTCACACCACCAAGGCCCTTCCCTCGCTCCAGCAGTAGGTGTTCACCAGCAACAAAATTGAGTGCTGGGACACAGAAGGGACAATACTCGGAGGCAGGAGTCTGTAATCTCATTATCAATAGCTGGTATATTGTAACCATAGTGGCCTACTGTTTTAATATTGCAGCACACTACGCTGTTTTTCAAATGCATTGTCTTTGGCCTGGAATTACCTATTGGAAAAATTCATAGGTCCTGCTATTGTTATGATGCTGTGTTATGGACTAAAACATTTTTCTTTACTCAGGTAGGAGCCCAAACAAACAAAGTCAATAGCCACCCTGTTTCCTACTTCCCTTCTTCCATTAACTCTGGAAAGGGAAATAGATGCCTTCTCATAACTTCATAGTGCCTCATGCACATATATGGATGGATGAAAGTAGAGACTACATAGCTGGATGTTTAGATGTATATAGAAAGATAAAAGGGTAGATAGAGGGAAGAATAAGGATAGATTGGTAGGTGATAGATATATGATAGATAGATAGATAGATAGATAGATAGATAGATAGATAGATAGACAGTGGATGCTATCATGGAAAGCATCTCAGGCTAGGTATCAGGACATTTGAATTCCAATCTTGACTCTGCCATTAAGTTGCTCGTGATTTCATTTAGTCCATTAACCCCCCTCGGATGTTGCAGTACAATTGAGGTATTGCCAACCAGCAAATTGGGCCATATTAGTAGGTCTTGAACTCTTAAGAGGTAGCTCTACAAATCCATTGTCACTGCCCTGCTTGCCACCATGCCTCCCTGTCCGTGGCTAGCCAGGATTCTCAGTGTGCTGTGGGAAGGTGTGCTGTTTCTACCCACACTTTCCAACCACATTCTCAGAAATGCCTGTGTTGCTGGGAAATGAGAAGTGGTTTGGGGTGTTGGAGACCAAATGGCATCTAAGTTCCTTCTAGCTAAATTCTGTTTCACCACACATAAAGATAACCTCCTAAATTTTGCCCTTCATAATATACTTCTTATGAACATAATCTTGTGTGTAAATAACTAACTTTTCTAAAAGCTGAGGAGTAGGCCTGGTTTTGCAGCTACCTGGTTTTCTTTAGCCCAACCCAATTAAAGGTGCTCAAATCTTAGGCAAAATGATGACGGGAAAATTTACCTATAGTTCTAGCCTCCCTTTTTGTGTTATATCTTCCCACAGTGACAAGAGCCCTTGTCACTTTTAACCCCCAATTCTCTATAAAATAAAAGGAAGTACACATTATAAAATCCTACAGCATTACAGTGAGAAGGGGCTTAGGGATTTTGCTAACAAGTCTGTTGTCAAGCCAGCTTCACCACCACCCTCTGCTAGCCAGGAACTACATTTCCCAGGATCTTCTATATGGTTCCGGTCAGAATCAGTATGTCTTCCAATAAGAGACACTCTTATGAGAATCGAAAGGTTGAAGAGGAGAGGCCTTAATTCTCATGATGCAGTTTCAGCCAAAAGCATGGGTACATGTGAGGTTCTAAGCAGCTTGCAGGTGAAAATTTAAAGAATTGTGTCATTTGGCACCATACTAAGATAGAGGGCAGGAGTTTCCAGAGATTCTTAAGATTTGCAGTGGCTTTCAGGTGCACTCTAGTGAATCACCTGCTTTTTAGTATGACCGGCTACAATCATTGCTGGTGGCTTCCCTGATCTTGGTTCCCCCAACTTTTCCAATAGTTGGTTATGACTCTGATTTTCTGCATTAAAACCCTTCATACTTGAAATGCATGGAGTGGCTTCTGTTTTCCTGACCAAACCCATACAGTGTAGACATCACCTAATTCAACTACCACACTGGGTATGCGGGTCCCCTTTACGATATATCTGATAAGTTGGCATTTGACCTGCTCTTTAAACACTCAAAGAAATGTGGAAAATTGCTAGCTTCCAAAACTGTCCATTACATTAGAACTGCCCAAATTTTTAAAAAGCAGTATTAGAGTATAGAGTAGAATGATCACAGCTATTTTTTAATTGGAAAAGCCTGGCTTTACATCCCATGTTTGCCTCCTGGGAATGGTGGGCAAAATGCTTAACATCTTAGCCTCAGTTTTCTTTTCTGTGAAGTGAGGGTAATAATTCTACCTACCTTTCAGGGTTGTTATAAGTATTAATTGAGAGGAAATTCATAAACCATCTTTTCCTTATAGTAACCACAAATCAGCATCCATGTAACTTTCACCCTTTGGGCCTAATTCTGTCCTCTGGAACATGCAGATGGGGCCCCACCTAGCCCATAGAGCACCTCTGGGAGAACAAGGGAAAGGCACACCCTTTGAGCTGACTCCACCTGGCATCAGGGCCTACGACTGAGTGGGCAGAGCCAGAGCTGGATTTTGGCCCCTACTTGCCCCTCTTCTGAGCACCTTTGAGCACAGTTTAAACAACCATCCACTGTGTCGCTGTGAGCAGATTAAATAGAATCTGTCATGAAAATCTCTCATATATTTTAAGACTTCTCAACCCCTCACCTCCTATTTTCTCCCCTCTCCAGACCAAACATTATCAGCTGGGCATGAAGACTGCTCCATGGTGAAATAATAGTGTATTCTTTATTAGTGAATGATTCCAGAGGATGAAGAACGGGAAGACTAATTACACCAACTAAAAGTCATTCACATTAAGGTGCCACCTTAATTGTGCATTTGCATTTTTAAATGTAACTGTGGAGGTTTATCCTCTTGTTAAAGATTGTTAGACATTAGTGAGAATGAGGGGAGGGCTGTGCGTGTGCCTCCTGCTGGGGACGAGAAAGGGGAAGGTGTGTGCAATCCTAACTGGGCCCTCCCAGCTACACCTAAGGGTCTCTCTTGAGTCACCCCTTAGGGCCACTGGCCAGGGGAGGGTGGGGCCCAAGATTGATTCAACTTTCCCTCCAGGCAGAAGATCCACTCCTAACATTTGTAGGGCCCAAGGCAAGAGAACAAATGGAGGCCTATAGATCATATGTCTAAATATTTAGAAGTTATAAATAAAGCTAAAAACTGTTAAATAAAATATGTTCTGTCTCTTACCATGACAAATATTCATAATGACAAAATTGAGAAAATGTGTGTAAAACTATGTTTTTTATGTGACTGACAGTCAGCAAAATATCAAAGATAACTGAATTAATTATTGTGCATGTCTGGGTGCTCTGTTGATGAGCTAGTGACACTTGGATGTGTAATAAAGACATACATAATTCATTAACTATTATATATTTATTACATAAAATTAATTTGTCTTGCCTTCATTTCAGCAAAATCACTAATTGTATTGGTATAACCAAGATTTCCATATGTGTTCTATTAACATTAATAACAATTAGCCAATACTTTTTAAATCATTGTAGTTTTATATATTTAATTCATTTCAACCTGGAGAAACTTCACTCTGCAGAAGCAACTGGAACTGTTGATAAAATTCTTAAACTAATATTGAAATTAGAAAATGAATTTAGAATATTAAAATATGGATTTAACAAATATTCATAAACTGTAATGCAGTCACATGTGACAAAGTAGCATTATTACAGAAAATATAAACTATTTTAATATCAAATGCATTGCTATCATTTTCACATATATATGTTACGGGAATAGCTTTTAAAGGAATATCTAGATACATAAAGTATTTCTTACATTTTTATTTTAAATTATCCAATGTTGGGTTATTATAGAGGAAATAAAAACTACCAGGGCATTAATTAACTTGCAAATCTCTCTTCAGTTAAGACTATAACTTGATCTACAATGGTCAGAAACATGGTCTCCATTAAAACTACAAATTATTGGGAATTATTTATACATGAATGATATCCTTGATAGGCACACATTTTCATTTCCTTGCTCTAATGTCTTTATATTAATATTTTGTTGGAATATTACTTTTGTTGCATGTTTTGCAACAAATGTTTTGCAATTTATTTTGATCTAGAAAATTAAGCTAAAATTTTGAGAAATATTTTTTAGTTCTTTTAAAAGTGAAGTAGCCAAACTTAAATGTTTGAAATTTTTTGTTAATTTTTGATAATATTATTGGTGACAAGCAACAGTTCATTTCAAATAACTATGAATGGCATGAATTTAAAATTAATTTTCCTCCAAAGATCTGACTCATGTTTTGCTTGAGATTTTTCTGTTGTTTCAGTTAACTTTTTTTGTGCATCCTGTGTATTATCTAAATTAAATTTAATCTCTTTAACAGCATTTAAGCAGCATGTTCATCATGTGTCCAAGAGTGATTTTAAGGTCAGCACCTTGTTTCATCAAAGTAGTTCATCTTTGGGAAAATTCAGAAAATATTATATGTAACCTTTGAATTGCTATCTAAACAAACATATCTCTTAATGAAAAATTTAAATTTGTGCTATACATGACAAACACAAAAAAATTTTTTTGGACTTTTGGCCAGTATTCTAGATGGTAAATCTTTCTGTATATCAACCATATTGCCACTATTATCTTAGACACTGCCCTAAGAGAACTTTTAAATTGTTTAAATAAAACTAAATTTTAATTTTAATTTTTAAAAAATTCAATTACATCTTATTAAATATTTTGATAAAACTATTTGCAATTCTAGCATTCAGTCTATCTAGTCATCAATGCAAAGAATAAGTGTCATGCTTCCTGAAGGTTATATCTGGACTTACATATACAATTTTAAGAGTGATATGAATTGTTGCAAAATATTCATTTTCTACCCCATGCAACTATAGCAAATACTGTGTTAATTTCTAAGTATCTTTGGAACCAAACTGGAACACAAAGAGAAGAAAGAAAATGGGTACTTGGTGCTATTGGGAAATTATACTTTATTATTCAGAAATCTATAGCATTCACACTGGATTTGACAAGTTAATTTGCCTTTTTCCTTACCTAAGTGCTTCTGCCACTCAAATCCTCCTTGCACTCCAGGGTACTGTCTGTCTCTTAGGTAGATGGTGACACAATCCACAAACTCTCATGGTTTCCCATGCTGTTTAGAAGACAAAGGGCAGGAGATGCAGAAAGTCCTTTTCCTGATTCTTCAACTGTGTTCCTTACAAGAGAGGGTCACCTTGTGTCAATGCTGACCCCCCCCCCCAAGTGTCCTTATTACATATTTTGTGTGTGTGTTTGTGATCTGTGAAGCCCCAAAGGACAATACTGCCAGGAAGCCCCGTTTTCTCCTTGAAGTTCTGACTAAGTCTAGCACATGGAGCTTATCCATATCTTAAACCAGGTCACATGCTCCTGGACCTTTCTTGCCTGAAGGGCCCAGGTTTGGTCTCTTCATTTCCCCTCCCTCTGCTCCAAGTCTTCCAGATACATCTTTTTTTGTTTAGAGGGTCTTTGAAGCTATATTGGGCAAATATCCCCCCTTTTATAGATGGTAAAACTGAGAGTCAGATAGTCAAAGCTGAACATATATAGGGGTTCAATCACATTTGTCAACTGATGGATTAAACAAACAATTCTTAAACTTTTTGGTGTCATTCTCTTTATACTCTTAAAAATTATTGAGGCTCCAAAGAGCTTTTGTTTATGAGAGTTATGTCTATCAATATTAACATATTAGAAATTAAAACTGAGAAAATCCTAAAATATCATTGCAAACCAGACAACAGAAGTGCACTTTTTGTTGTGTTTCTGCATATATGCAAGGAAAACATTGGGGTTTCCAAAATAACAATTCACTGGACAATATTGAGGTTATAGAGATTTTACCAGGTATAATTGAAGATAACTACTTAAAGTATAGAAGTACTGAGAACTACTGAGTTAATCTCAGAAAAGGTACATTTTTGTATCCTGAGTCTACTACCTTAGAAAATTCTAGAAAACACAAGATTATACAAGCATATATCCTATAATCTGTCAGAGCAATGACATTATCCCATAGGTAGCCTGGAAAACTACACCATATACTCATGAGAAAATGAGAATGAAATAGGTAAGTAACATGTCAGTAGTATTATAAAAATAGTTTTGACCTCATGGATCCCCTGAAAGACTCTTGAGGACTCCCAGGGATTTCCAGACCAGACTTTGGAAAGAAATGGACTAAATTATAGTCTTGGTTAATTAGACAACTTAAAGACGTTTATTATGCAAAATTATAAATTGAACATCATAGGACAATTTGACCCTATTTTGTTGTGATTAGCATTTGCATTAGTTATCTAGTACTATATTCATTCTCTAATTATATTAGTCATTGAATTATCCCTGAACTTAATGGCTTAACACCATAAGCATTTATTATCTAACACTTTCTGTGGGGTTAGGAATCTGGGTGCAGCTTAGCTGGGTGCCTTGTTCAAGGTGTCTCGAGGTTGCATTAAACTTTGGGCCAGGGCTATGGTCTTATATGAAGTCTTGACTTGCTTCCAAGCTTGCTTAGGTGGTTGTTGGCAGGATTCGGTTCTCACAGACTATTGGACTGAGACCTCAGTTTCTCACTGGCTGTTGCCCGGAGATCCTTGCCACACAGACCTCTCCATAAGGCAGTTCACAATGTGGCAGCTGGCTTTCCTCAGAGCAAATGAGTGAGAGAGTAAGAAAGGGGTCCCAAAATGGAAGCCACAATCTTCTTGTAACCTAATCTGATAAGTGACATCCCATCTCTTTTGCCCTATTCTGTTCATTAGAAGCAGATCAATAAGTCCCCCCACACTTTAGAAGGCTACCAAGAGTACAGATGCCAAGAGGCAGAGATCATTGAGTTCACCTTAGAGACTGACTACTATGGCATTTTCTTCTTGGAAAAGAAAAGATATAATTCAGCAAATAAATGATAAGTGAAAAACAAATTCCTCAAATTATTCTGTTATTTTCCTGGCCAGATTCCTCTTGTTATAACACCATGCTTTTCTTCTTTGTATTGCTGTTAGCAATAAAGTGGCTTCATCCTGGTGAGAAGAGCCTATTGAGATATTTAAGATTAAGATTCTTTATGGCTTTGGTTTATCTTATTTCAAGTTCATTGGATTGTCCATTTTAATAAACATTTCTCATCCATGGGCATGTCAGACTACTAGTCGTCCTTCAAAATCCATCTTTTTCATATTTCTGGGCACATGGCCACCCAGCTAGCAATTACATGTCCCAGCCCTGCACAGCTGGAAGTGACCATGGGCCTAAAGTTTGGGCCAATGAGATGTGAGAGAAAGAGATGTGTGCAACTTCTCTGTCATCTCCAACTCAAAAAGGGCCCCATGTGCTGGATTTTGGCTCATCACCCTGTCTACTAGCTGGAAATGGTGACAACTTGAGCAGCCTTGGAAGCCATATGTTGGGATGGCAGGTCCACCTGGCTTCATGGGGCAGAGCTACCCCTTTAGCCTGAATCGGCCAGACTGTTCCTTGAGAGAGATACAAACTTCTATCTTATTTAAGTCACTGTTTGGGGGGCTTCTTTGTTATTGGCAGCTTAACTTTTTCTCCAGCTATTACACCTGACATAAATTAGACGAAGAGCTCAGAGACAGAACTGTCTTACTGTAGTTTAAAATGCATCTGTAGTTCACAGTGGGGAGGCTTCGTGTGTGTGTAAGAGTAGGGGACGTACGGGAACTCTGTATTTTTAATTTTGCTGTGAACCTGAAACTGCTCTAAAAAAATTAAGTTTGTTAATTTAAAACAAAACAAAACACTGTTTTACTCTTAGTAAATAACAAAAGAATGTTTTATTCATTCATTGATATTGTTTAATAACTATATGAGCACCTACTCTGTGCCAAATACAGTAGGGATATTGTAGTAAACACCACAGTCACGTGTCTTCTTTCCATGGAACTTTCTCTTTAGGGAAATAAAAGTTAAATAAACAATTACATATGCATTAATTAATTGCAGTTGTGGTAAATGTTAAGAAGGAAAGTATAGCGTGCTATGTGAAGTGTATAACGAGAGGCTCTAACCTATAAAACTCTAATAAAGATCATGTATTTTTTAAAAGAAAATAACAAATGCTCAATGAAAATAACTTCATACTGTAAACTATAATATATTTTTATTTCTTGAAAGAGATGCTCTAAGCAGTAAAAAAACAGAAGTTAGGTAAGCGACCTTAGCCTGTTTCCTCATCTGTAAAGTTGAGATAAATCTACAAATAATTTTTGTGTGGTATTCAGCTTTTTTCTACATCCCTATCTCCATACCAGTTCTTTACATGCATAGTATTTTCCAACAGCTATTAGCGTGCTGGATCTAGATAAAATAGACTCTGACCCTAAGAATAACCTATGTGTGAAAAGGGACATCCATGTTTCTTTCAATGAGACAAAATGGGCTTGAAGGAGAAATCAGACCTAGGAGCTACGAATTCAAGGTCAACTCGACATTTCATTTTTAGTGTTGATCTGTTAAAAAAGAAAAAAGATGGAATAAATACAACTTTTTGTCACAAACAAAACAAAAATACCAGTATAGGCAGTTATGCCTTATTTACTGGAATATTTGTGTTTTAGCCAACTTTGTTATCAAGCACATTTTTCTGAAGTATAAATAAATAAATACCAGACCCTCTAACCTTCTGACACTGCTAACATACTGATGATGCGCAAGTAAATTTGTGAAGTGCTTTGAGCTCTTTGGAGGTTAGAAAAGCCCTAAATCACTGATCTGGGGTAGGGGCCTCCTGAAGTTGAGGACTTGGAACAGTTGCGGTTTCTGTTTGTTGTGACACCAATTGTTCTTTGGCTCTTCTGTAATTCTTTTCCTGTGGAGATAACATGGGAAGCATGCTGGAAAGCTAAACAGAGAGAACTTGAAGGTTTGTACTCATGAGAAGTCAGAGAGACAGTATAGTGTAGTCAATAAGCACACAGACGCTAGATCCAGCCTACTTGGTTCAAACTCTGGCTCTGACACTTATTAGCTGTGTGAATTTGAAAAGTTACTTAACCTCTCTGTTCTTTAGTTTCCTCATCTGTAAAACAAGGGAAATAACAGCGTTGACCCTACTGAATTGTTATGAGGATGAACTGAGTTTTAATTCATGTAGAGTCCTTAAAACAGGGTCTGATGTGACAAGTGTTTGTTATTAGCTATTATTAATCCCACTTGTATAAGGTTTTTTGTTTACAGGGGTTAGAAAATTTTAAGTTAGGTTAACTTATCAACAAAGTGTGTGTGGGGGGGTAGACCATCCATAGAGGCAAAAAAAATGCAGAAAACAGTTCTTTGAATAATGAAGTGTTTTATTCTCGAAAAAACTCAGTTTGTTTCATACCAGACCCCAAAGATCTGCCTGGCTTTGCCCTTTCCTGGTTAGAAAAATCAAAGAAAAGTGTCACTGTTTCCTGCTCTTGACCTTGGTTGAATTTGGACCCCTAAATTTAAAGTATAGCTGTGATCCGAGTAAGTTTTCCCACCAAAGCCTACATTCCACTTGAAAATATATCCTTCCTAGTCCCTTGTTTTTCCTGCATCGCTGGAAAGAATTTAAAATCTCATCAAAAGCACCAGCCTTTCCCAGCAAGTCACACATTCCCAAAGCCAAGTTCAATCACACCTCTCAGTGAAAGGGAACCCACTCTCCAGAAAGAGAGGGACAGCAGCTTCTCAGCACCTCGTAAATTAATATCACAGCTGCCACTTTCATAAGAAAATCAAAACCAGCTTTTCAGTTTGTAAACATAAACCTCACAGACCCACTGTAGGATAGAATGTTCCTAAGTATTCTGAATTTGCAACACTGAGAAAAACCTCCAGAGTGTTATTTACAGTATCTGCTACATAGGGAGGAGAATTAACGTTTCAGAGGTTTAGGGAACAAACACACACACAAGAAAGAAAGCACGCAAATGATTTAATGATTACTTTTTAAAAATATGTCACCATGCAGAAAAGTGTTTGGAGATATATTCAAGGCCCATGTCACTGTATGACACTTCTTCATTATCACTTC
The DNA here is from genome assembly GCA_008086735.1 of Cheirogaleus medius. Taxonomy (NCBI): domain Eukaryota; kingdom Metazoa; phylum Chordata; class Mammalia; order Primates; family Cheirogaleidae; genus Cheirogaleus; species Cheirogaleus medius. Next base: position 68,542,550 of record VBSM01000529.1, read on the forward strand.
AATAGCAATGAGTCCAGGGGGTGGGAGCACAAATTCTTACTATTTATGTCTTCCATGTAACACTTCATACAAAAATAATGACTTTAGTCCTTAGAGCCCCACCCCAATATTTTAGAAAATATTATGTTCTTGCCTTAGAGCAGTGATTTTTTTGTATCTCAAACATTTTATGCACTGTTTGCAGCAGTAATATTGAATGAGCACTTATTTGCATTTCACCATTCCTAATGATTATCAATAATGTATTCTTCCCATATTCCACCTTGAAAAAAAAACATTTACAATCGGATAAAATAAAAACACATCAACGGAAAGATTGTCTTCACTTGGCAATGCCGCAATGCCGAGTGAATTTTAAATTTCCCTTTTCACAATGCAGCCATCACTATGGAACTCTGAGGGCGGATTAATGCTTTTCTGGTACTTCAATGTATCAGAACATGGATTTGCCGACAACAGCTGCAGCAAATTCCCCTGACTGAGAAGAATTACAAGTATTATCACCTAGATCATTAAACTGGGTTCATAGATTGCAGGATGTCTTCAATCAATTCATCTAAGATAACTTGAAGCCAGCTGGACCCCCTCAGCGAGAACTTGACTTAATTGGCCAATAAGTAGCTGGAAAAGGTGCATGCTATTTGATAAAATTACCGAGTGAGCAAGTGATTACAGTTTGGAGAAGCACTGAGGGTAGACTGCAGGTCAGCCCTTTTGGGGAGGGCTAAGTTAATGTCCACTATTAAGTGCTGTTGTGAAAAATGGTGACTTGCTTGGAGCTCAGATGGAAGAGAGGATCCAGGTCAGGCTTCAGCTGATGGAGTGGGTGAGAGGCATACATTTATCATCTCTTTGGCCTCATTTCTGCCTTGGTAATAGTCCCACACTAACCACTCTGCAGTTGTCTGGTTTTCTGTCTCCCTTTCATTTTATTGGCATAACTAAAAATATTGCCCTCACCAACGAATCCATCTGGAAGGAAAAACCACTTTTTCCTCAATAGTATCCCAAGAGTCTTTTCCACAGAAAGGTTAAAGAATCAAGAAGTTGAAGAATATACCATTTATACATACATATCAATAATTATTCTCATCCTCTAGTGGAGGTTGAAGTGTTACCGCTTGCATATTAGAGATGTCTACATTTTATCAGCACAGTTTACAAAAATGGGAAAATCAAAATCAGAATATATTACCAGACCACTGGCAAAAATTATGAAATTAAGAACAACTCTTCATGTGGGAACAAAGGTTTCTTAATATATTGCTTCCATGGCATTTTTTTTTCCTGCCACTAAACGTTTTAGCCAGTTTGCAAAAAAAGAAAACTTTTGACAGATTTAGTTCAAGATTTCAGGTTAACAGACCTGCAACAACACATTGTCACTTGAATTATTGGTGTTAGACAATAATGGGTATTATTCAGGGGGAAGTCCCAGGATGAAGGTTCCAGTGCGTAGTATGCTCCTTTGCTCTTATCCGCAAGTCTACCTGTTTAATGGATTTTTAACTAAACGATGTAATTTTACTAAATAATAATCATCATCGGGGGTTTTCACAAACAGAAAGATGTAAAACAATTCAAACTAAGGCCAAGTTTGAACTACAGCCTAAGCAATCAGACACATCTTAAACCTGCCTAGTATTCATAAGATGAATGAGTTCATCAGCTTGCAAATGCCAATTGCATCACAAGTATCCCTTCGACTCTATTTGTTAACTTGCTTTGGAAGTATGATCAATGGTTCTGAGCTTTACTTTGCTCATTAGTGTGCCATTTAGGCAGACATACTGGCGTGCTGTGTAGGAAGTCTGTACACTCCGCTCTGGCACCGCAGTCTTTCCAAGTGGGAAGTGTAACCCCACCCTGGGGCCTTGCACCTGCTGTTCCCTCTACCCGGAACACTCTTCCTCCAGTCTTCAGGCCTGTGTTCATATGTCACAGAGACCTCCCAAGACAGCTGATGTAAAAAAGCCACTGCCATCCTTTGTTGTTCTTCACCCTACTTCATCTCTACTGATATTATATATTTAGGTGCTTATTTTATATCTGTACCACTAGAATATGAGCTCTATAAAGATCAGGGCATAGTTTGTCTTGTTTATATCTCTACCCCCAGTGCCTGGCCTATATTATATGCTTAGTAAACACGAATGAGTATCTTATCCAAGAGTCACTAAGAATACAATCCATAGGTCCCCATAAAGACAAGTCAGCACATGCTCACCAGAGGTACTCCCAAGTACAATTTTCCTGTCAGATAACTGGGGTAGTTCAAGAGCAAATCTAGTATGATTTCATTGCTGTCCAGCTCACCACACTTCTCAAGATCCACATGTTCCCCAGCGCCCTGGCACAGTCCACTTTTTTCCTCTTGGAAAATTTTCTGCACTGCCCCTTCCTTTAATCTCTCCACACCGTCCCCACCCCTTGTTTCTTGTTGCTCCTCCTCTGGCCACCACTGTTCCTGAGACTTTGTTATGTTCTCTCTTCATTTTCTTTAATAGTGTCCTGTCCCTGTATCATTTTCCCAATTAGTTAAAGGCTCATTGAAGGTAAGAAATAGGCTCCAGATAACTTTCTCAATCCTCATTGTTTCAATTTCATAAAAGGTACTTGATAAATATATGTAAAAATTGGGAGGGAAATTCAAATAGAAGCCACTCATTTGCACAGCAAAAGCAGTCAACATTTAGCTAGAGCCTGACTTAGCCATTCGTGGAGTAAAACTGTTATTTATTCCTCTCAGCTACCGTAGAGCTGATTTCTGTTGTTATCTCCATCTTACAAATGAGGAACACAAGACCTACAGGAGTAAAGTGCTTGGATGAAGCGTCATGAGACTGTGGGTGCTCCTGGATTCAAACCCAGCTCTTTCCGCCCCAGAATCTGAGCTCTTAAGCACCTTGTTCTGTTGCATCTGTGACATGCAGCCTCTTGGCTTCCCTGTGAATTCTTCCTTACTCAGCCCCAGATTTTCCAAGGACAAATTGAAAGTCAAACATAATCTGCCAGTATATGTTTAAAATTGTATTATTTTTTCATAGTTCTGAACTATTTCTGACTAATGAGAAAACAAGTTGTTTTCAACACAGCAGCTTATAAATCAACATCTCTTTATGAAACTTCAATCTGCATTGATTTTCTGAATAGGAGACTTTCACCTCCACACCACCAATTTGCTGCTTCTAAAATATTTTTTCAGGGTGATCTTGAAGAAAAATAAGGCATGGGATGAGGGGTCATCTTCACAAGCTTTTTGATGACCACATTGTCTCTCTATCAGCTGTTTGAAATGGAAATTGCCTTCTGGGTGGGCAAGCGGAGTGGGGGGTTATAATTTCCACCTCCCATCATTTATTCCTGGAGTATTTCAGTGAAGAGTTAAATCAGAGAGCACTGGACTGGTGCACACATTTTTCTCTTACCCCGAGATCTTTTGGGTGAAAGGGCAGCACTGAATTAAGCATTTAGTGTATTCAAAATCTGTGACCCGGAGCTGGTGTCTGAAAGCATCATTGATAATAGGGCTGGAAACGCATTATACTTTCCTGGTACTTATCTCATCTTGCCTTGGACAATCTACTCCAGGAGTCATAATTATCCCACTAGGAAAACTGTCCCATTGTCTGCTAGTCTTCACTGGCAGGAAGTTTTTCTTGCTCTCTCCAACTGTATCCTTTCTCAGCAGGGCCCATTATTTCTCATTTAATTAGTAGCACTTGATATAAATAGCCCTTTTCTATTCATTTATGTTGTTTTCATTTAAATAATTACATAGTACAATGTTCCCACTCCCTGTAGGTACATGTTTTGTAGGCTGAGAAAGAGGATTGCAAACCACAGGCTTCGGTTTATCTTTCAAGCACAACTCCACCTTTTTCAAATGACCAAGGCAAATACCTTGTGCTGATGATGGACCTTCAGGAACATGGGCAATTATGCTGTTTCCTTTAGGAATGGATTCAGATACTAACTGTCTGGCAGGGAGATAGACAGGAGCCAGTCAGCCAAACCACCCAGTGACACAGTTGATGTGGTCTAGTGGAATACCTACTCTGGGTGGGGCACCAAGCAGGTGCTGAGGATGCACAAGCCAGAGGCAGTCTTTGCCCTCATGTGGCTTACAGTCTAGACTTAGAGAAGTTTGGATCAAGGCTCTTGGACAGTGCTTCTTAGAATTTATGTGCATATGAATTCATGGGAGATCTTGTTAAACGATATATTCTGATTCAGTAGATCTGAGTGGGGCCTGAGAGTCTGCATTTCTAACAAACCCTCAGGTGATGCTGATGTTGCTGGCCCAAGGATCACACTTTGAGTAGCAAAGGATGTAGAGAAGGGATCTAGACTCATCTCAGCTGCCAAATGAATGTTTGGCACTTCCTCAGAGAAGTGGAGTCTTATCATCAGAGAAATGGGGCTCTAATATTAATTCTAACAAGTTGTTGTGAAACCATATAAGTATAAAAACATTAGATACAATTTTATGTGCTGTACAATTCTATAATGTTACAAGGAAATGATATTCTTGTACTCCACATTTTTGAACATGTGGTGTCTTGAACCAAAATCTGATGTGACATTGTTTTGAATAACGATCACTTCCATGTCTCTGAAACTAAGCTTTCATAGCACACATATTTAATTTTAAGATGAGAGGAGTTGTATTTCGAAGTTACAATGCCATAGGAAAATCAAGGCCTCTGTTGGTGAAAGCACCAGGACATTTTGACTTCACTGTGAAATGTCAGCACCAGGCACCAACATAAAATGGTCTTTGAGTGGGACTTGAATGTCTTGATACTTTTATTAAAAAGGATTAGGACATCTATTCGGCTGGGAGATACTGGTATTTTAAATAAATTTTAAATAATTTTAAATAAATTTCCAAGCCTTGAGTTTCTCTGTTATTAAGTGTGATAAAAAGCAAGGGTTTTTGGTTTGCAACGTATTAGCTGTATAACCAAGGGAAAGTTACATAACCTTTCTAAACCTGTTTCCTAAACTGTAAAATGGGCATAATAGCACTACCTAATTAAGAATGTTTTGAGAATTAAATAAGATAATGCATTAAAGGACCCAGGTACATAGCAAACTATTAGCATTGCCTACTTTTCCTTCTTAGGGTTTGGAAGAACTAAATGTGGCCTTGTTCTGTCACCTGGCATCTTGTGTATGTTCTGCTTCCTCCTTTAATCAGGAGCTTTGTGCTGGGCCTATCCCCCTTCCTCTGTGGGCTCCCATTTAGATTACATGCTGACCTTTAAAAAGAACCAGTGTCATTATTTTTTTTAGTAAGAAAATCAGGATTTAATATTGCATATTCAACATGATTGCATTTTTTTCTAATTGTTTTTATTGTGGTAAAATGCACAAAAATTTTACCATCTTAACTATTTTTAATTGTACAGTTCAGTGGTATTAAATACATTTATAATGTGCAACCATCGTCACCATCCATCTCCATAATTCTTTTCACCTTGTAAAATTAAAACTCTGTACCCATAAAACAGTAACTCTCCATTCCCTCCTCCCCCTAGACCCTGCAAAGCACCATTTTACTTTCTGTGATTTTGACTATTGAAGTACCTCATATAAGTGGAATCATACAATATTTGTCTTTTTGTGACTGAATTATCTCACTTTTTCATAATGCCTTTTAGTTTCATCCATGTTGTATCACATGTCAGAACTTCCTTTATTTTTAAGGGTGAATAATAGTCCATTGTATGCGCAAGCAACATTTTGTTTATCCATTCATCCGTAGGTGGACACTTGGATTGCTTCCACATTTTAGCTATTGTGAATAATGCTGCTAGGAACATGGGTGTCCACAAATCTCTTTGAGACCCTGAACCAGTGCTATTTAAAACCACAGTCTTGAAGAAACTGCTGTGGCAGATAGTGCAGATTACTTGTCGTATTCAGAGTCATACTCTCCATGAGCAAAACTGGTGTGAAGACGGAGAAGGGGAAAGAGTGAGCTCTGGGGTCTACTGAGCGTTACTACATACTGGGCACTGTGTTAACCACCACACAAACATTACCTGTGCCCTTAGCTCTGCTTTCTAGAAAAGAAAACTGAGGTTCAGTGGTGTTACATAACTAATCCAAGAACTACAGGCAATATTTGAACCTGCCCATCTAACTCGAAGGTCCATGATTTTAAAAACAGCTTCATATACCTCAGCTCACATGATACTGGCTCAATGTGAAGGAGAAGTACCTGCACCCTGCTCCTGGTGCCACTTTGTGCCCAACACACCCTAAGAGGATGCCGAGCTCAAAGAGGTGTGGAAGTATATGCTGCTTTAGTGCCCATTGGATAGCTTGGAGATGGACCAGTTAGTCACGTGTCTTACATACCTGTTATTGGTTGGGGTCCCTGGGAAGAAGACTCAGATTTGTGCACAGGAGCTATATCAGGGAGTGCTCTCTGAACAACATCTGTGAGTAGGGATGAGGGATGTAGGAGGAAGACCTGATCCAGCCCCATGGGGCACTCTGATACCAGGATGGCCCTTCTGAATTATCCCACCTTGAGGTGAGGAGTGAGGCAGAATTTTTTTTTTAATTTCAGAATATTACAGGGATACAAACATTTTGGTTACATAAATTGCTTTTGTAAAGTTTGAGTCAAAGTTATAAGTGTGCCCATCACCCAGATAGTGTGCATTGTACCCGTTAGGTATGATTTCACCCATCCCCACCTCCCACCTCCCTCCTCCCACCTGTTTGATTTCTGTTGAGTTTTACTTCCATACGTGCACATAAGTGTTGATAGATTCATTCCAATTTAATAGTACATGTGTTGTTTGTCGTTCCATGATTGCAATACTTCACTTACAAGAATGGTCTCCAGTTCCACCAAGGTTGTTACAAAAGGTATTAATTCACTATTTTTTATGACTGAGTAGTATTCCATGGTATACATATGCCACATTTTATTAATCCACTCATGTATCAATGGGCACTTGAGTTGATTCCGCATCTTTGTGATTGTAAATTGTGCTGCTAGAAATATTCAGGTGCAAGTGTCTTTTTGATAAAATGACTATTTCCTTTGGGTAAATACCCAACAGTGGGATTACTGAATCAAATGGTAGGTCTACTTTTAATTCTTTGAAGTATCTCCGTACTACTTTCCATAGAGGTTGTACTAGTTTGCAGTCCCACCAACAGCGTATAAGGGTTCCTTTCTTTCTGAATCCATGCCGGCATCTGTTGTTTTGGGACTTCTTGATTAAATCTTTCTCACTAGAGTTAGGTGATACCTCATTGTGGTTATGATTTGCATTTCCCTGATGATTAGAGACATTGAGCATTTTTTCATATGCTTATTGGCCATTAGTCTATCTTCTTTTGAAAAGTTTCTGTTCATGTCTTTTGCCCACTTTTTAGTGGGGTTGCTTGATTTTTTTCTTGCTGATTTGCTTGAGTTCTTTGTAGATTCTGGTTATCAGCCCTTTATCGCATATACAGCATGCAAATATTTTCTCCCATTCTGTAGCAGTCAAACATACACTGGGGAAAATAATCTCTATTCAATAAATGGTGCTGGAAAAATTGGATAGCCACATGTAGAAGACTGAAACAGGATCCACACCTCTCACCACTCACAAAAATTAATTCATGATGGACAACAGACTTAAACCTAAGGCATGAAACTATAAGAATTCTAGAAAAAGAGGTTAGAAAAACTCTTCTAGATATCGGCTGAGGCAAAGAATTTATAAAGGAGACCCCAAAAGCAATCACAGCAACAACAAAAATAAATAAACGCAACCTGATCAAATTAAAAAGCTTCTGCACAGCCAAGGAAACAATGGATAGAGCAAATAGACAACCTACAGAATGGGAGGCAGACTTTCTTTTTTAAGCAGAAAAGGGATTTATTGAAAGACTATTTGGGTTGTTCATAAAGTCACCAGAAAAGCTGGAGAGATAGGGAAGGCAGACTTTTAAACTCCCCTATTGACCAATCATTTTTCTGCAGTATGTCTGGGGTTGGGGATAGGGGTATAACCTTAATAACCCAAGAAGAGTGACTCAACTGAGAGCCATCAGCCACCAAGAGCTAGAGGGATGAGTGTGTCCATCCAAGGGTGAATTGGGTGGTGCAATAGTCCTTTGCTTCTTGTCCCCTCCTCCTCCCTGGGCATTCTCTCCCATGCAAAGGGGCTAGTGCTAGAGATTGGGAATAGGGGGGTAATCATATCTCCTGGGATGTTGAAAGCTGCACTCAGTCCTTCCCTGTCTGATAAATTATGTGATGGAGATGGGGACAGGGGAATGGTACCCAGACCCCTGCCAGCTTGGTTGCAGTGGCACAGAAGCACATCTAATCCCAAAGCACCACACTTCGGGCATTTTATTTGCATTCTTGGGATTTTCAGTTTTTTAAAAAATGTTCCCCTATAGGAGAAAAAAAAAGGAGCCAGAAAATCGTCTAAAAGCACATTACCAGGAAATTGTTTCTACTGTGTTTATGACTGTTCTTAATGTTTTATGAATATGCTAAAAAAATGCTCAGGCATATTTCCTTGGGCACTCTAGTTAATTACTTATTCTGAGTGCTTCTACTCCATTCCTTGCAAAATGTGTTGTGCATTAATTCTGATTATGTACAAAAACCCACCTGCAAGGAAAAACTCTGAATCAGTAATGCTGATAAAATGAGCAGCCCTCCTGGGGCTGCACTGAGAAGGAGGATACTGGACAGAATTAGAATCTTGTAGCTAAGGCTATTCATAATGTCATTAACATAAAGGCAATTAAATGAGTTTTTAACCTACAACCCTTTATTGTTATTAATGAACATTAGAAAAACACAGGAGATAAAATTGGTAATTATCTCTGTACCAAGCTATGCAATAATGTGTTTAAATATAAAAACAAAACAAATGATTATTGTTAGTATTTTCAGTAGCAGAAACCCCAGGAGCAGCTCCGTCATATTTAATCACATGGGCCCACACCAAGAGGGTTAATTAAAAGAGGGCTTTACCTTCTATGTGCCTGGTTGTTCAGTTTAATATGGAATCAACAAACGTAAATGTAAATTTGCAAAATGTCCTGAGCAGTTGTTTCTGCCTGCAGGTTAACCACCTTTACAGAAACACTGACTGATTCCTTCTCCTTCAGGACAATGGTCTATGGCTCCATAACCAACTTCCCCCTTTCTGAAAAAATTACCACACGATGTTTTCAAAGCCTATTCCAAAAACTACTGTATAAATCCAGGCTCATCACCTAAGCTTGCAGGTCAGTAAAAATAATTTAAGCATTTGAAAAAGACATGTAGATTTAAAAAGTAATGGTAAATGAGATCTCAGCACTATGCTATATTCAAAGAGCCTCTAGTTTAATTCTTTTCTTTCTTTATGCAAACTATAACAGCCTACAAATAAGCCATCCTAGACAGAGCTTGTTTATGAGGACACAGCAGCTAATGTATGGTGAAATACCCTGCATCTAATAATAGTTTTCCACTAATTAATTCAGTTCGTATATCTTACAATTGAAAATGTTAGTATCACATCCCTTATAATTTGTTCCAAACTGGTTTTGTTTCCAAAGCCCATTTTTACAATGATGCATACTCCTAATTTGTCTTTACAGTGACGCTTAGGGCAAACAATATCACACGAATGCGACCCTTGGAAACAGATTTTGAACAATTGCCATGTGGTAAAGCTAGTGCTTTTTGTGTTCACTAGATTTTTCTCATACAACCAAGTCTACAAAAAAAAAATCACTGTTGCCTTTTTTTTTAAAAGGCATTTTGTCAAATGAAATAACTGTAGCAACAACCACTTACATTTGTGCATCACTTTACAGTTTCCAAACACTTTTGATAACATTGGGAGATACTAAGATAAAAATTGTGACACTCCAGATTTACTTACTTTCATAGTTCTACTCTGCCTTATACATGTTATTCCGCAGATGGAGCTTCCCTACCTATATGCAAACCCCTTAAGGGTACAGGAAATTGAGCCAAGCATCAGGGTCAGAATTTAGACATGGGAAATAAGAGGGAGCAATTTTCTTTTCTTAAACATTGATTATGTCACCCCAAGCTGCTGAGGCTCAGAATTTAAGGCCAAGAATGTATCCCACATGGGCAGCTACTTGACAGATAATTAGAAGCAGAGATCAAATCAAGTTATCCAGGAACAGCATTGAAGAAGCGCAAGGAGAGCCCCTCAATTCTCTCCCAAGCTGCATTTTAGAAGGAAGGAGATACCGTGTCTGAGGCAGTGAAAGGAGGCGAGCAGCAGGTATTCCTGGAATGGGCCCCTCCCTTCCATGCCAGCTCTGTGCTTGGCTCTCCCAGCTGGGCCAGCCTGGGAGCACACACAGCAGACCGGTTGGTTCTACACAGACCCATTGCTGGTGCCGGGTATGTCTTTACCTTCTAAGTATCAGATAATCGTTCTCACAAAGGCCAAGATAGCTTCTCTGTCTCTGGTCATCCTTTGGCCACTGCCTTGAGCTGGGATCAAGTCACAGCACATCTCGATTCCCTAGTCAAGCTGGTAAGGCTCAGACAGGGGGCAGAGGCCTCGGCAGGGTGGGTCTCTGTTTATGGATTATCGGTGTGCTGCAGCTACACTTTTCAGACTTATAGCAAGAAGTAAGGGACTTTCCCCTGTAAACTGAGAACGGTTTCTTTCAGTGTAGGAGCTTTGGGGTGGGAGGTGTAAGGAGAGAAGTATTCATTAAAGCCATTTGCATTTTCAAGTTCCATTATTCCTGATCCCTCAGAACATGCTGCCCGGCTGGTGCCTCTGCCATGTGGCAGACGCTAGCTCAAGGTCAACCTCCGGCTGTTAGCCAAACAATTGGGAACCGCAGCATACTAAACTTCCCCCTTTCTTGTCACCCTCCCTGGCTATTAACCACCCCTAGGGCGCCCTCAGGGGCTGCAAATTTTCTCCTGGCGCCTCCTCTGACTTGTGACAATTCTGGAGGCCTGTGAGGTGAATGATGAGCAAGCCAGGGCCATATGCAGGGCCTTTGATGACCTGACATCAGACAGCTGAGCAGGGAGGGACAGTGGCTGGGTGGCTGCTGTACTGTCGACCCTTTGATTTGACTCATTCTGGCTGCCCTGCGTGGCTGCTGCCAGTGGGCCAGCCAGAGAGAAGGTGGCCAAACAGCAGAACAATGGCATAGCGTTTCACAGCTGGAAAATCATTTTTTAAAGACCTCCAGGAGGCACCAGTTGGTCCTGGCAGCTGATATTTGATCTGGGGAGTGTGGAGCAGCTGATGCCAAAGTAGCACTCTCCGGACCCACTCCAACTGCAGGCTGGCTGTGGAACTGCTTGTCTGCAGCCCCCCCAAAATGCTTGGGGATACCTCCATGCTAAATCTTCTTTCTGCAAAGAGAGAGTCACCTGGGCTCCTCCCCAACCCCACCCCCAATACACACTCGTTTCTCACTAAGCTCTCAAAAGAGTAGACAATAAATACTATTTATAAGACAGGTTCCTGCAGGAAAGAATGATGGCAATTTAACATTCCAGATACTCAGGGAAATAGGAAAATTTTTTGCAAATGGCCCTACTTAGACAATTTTGATGGGCTATTTATCTATGCCCATGAGATTGACACCCAGTCCCTTCAAAGTGACGGTTGCTTTTTTAAAAATACGAGCTGAATACAGTTTGGTGTCTGTGCAATTTGGCCTAAGTTTAAATGACTTCAATTAAGAGTGTGTTATATTTAGAGTGGCCATATAGTTTATCATCCAAACTATGACGATTTTTAGAGTGAAAGGGGACTATTCATAATTGACCTCCAAAATTGGCATATACTGGCACTGTACTAGTCAAACTGGGATTTCTGAGTCTTCCCATGGTTTTCACATCATCCTCACAATACTCTTTTCAGAGTAACAGGGTGAAATCCATGGAGGCCAAATCTACTTCTAAAATGCCTGGGTATTAGTCTGATCTTCTCACTCTTACAAGGGAGAAATGTTATATGTCCCATGCCACACATCCAACCACCACAAAACAAAATGGGAACAAGCACAAAATTCACATTGTCAGGTTTTGGAAAGAGGGCTGAAGCAGAAGTCGAGATGTGTAGTTAAACCTCAGCTCAGCTGCTCCCGCTGTTGCTACTATATCTACTAATACTACTGTTACTAGTAGTAACAGAACTATTACTACTACTACTACCCATGTTAATACTATTTCTGCTAAGAGCTATTTATCAAGCACTTACTGTGTGCCAGGCACTGCGTTAATCAAAAACCTGGGCAGAGCCTCATAATAGAGTCAATAAGGAGGCTGAGCAGGAGTTCACCACATGCTAAGCTAAGCACTTTACAGGCACAGCTATCTATGATGTACGTATTGTTATCATCCCCACTTTACAGAAAAGGAAACTGAGGCTCTGAAAAGTTAAGTAGGTCTGATACAAAACTCACACTCTTGACCACTGTACCACATTGCCACAAAGAGCTTGCCAGGAGGTGACAGAGAGATGCCTCTTCTTCCTGCTCCCCAGTGGCATTCTCTCTGTGTTGGTTCTTAAATATGTACATATGCATAACATAACATTTTACTTTGTGGTTTCACGGGCCCTCAAAAATGTAGAAGGCATGGCCAACAATCAATAGTACAAGATGATATAGGGCAAAATAGCTGAGAATGAAGATGACTAAGATTCCAAATAAATTGGAATCATCAAAATAAAAGACTTCAGAAAGAGAAATCACAAGTGCAGAGGAGCACGTGGCACCTGGTAGACCCCGGTAGACATCAGTTTGGTGATCTGCCCACCTGCTGCTCGAAACCCACCTCTACATCCCTGCGCTGCCTCTGCTTGAGCATTTCCAGGGACACGTTTCTCGCCATTAAAGAAAGCCATTTCCTTTTGTAGCCGTGATGGCTGTTATAAAATATTTTCTTATGTTGAACCAAAATTCCAACTTCCTATAATTCCCACTCTTTGACCTTGGTTCTGCTCTTTAAGCCCCAAAATAAGTTTTCCACTCGACATACTTTCAAATAGAGAAGCTTCTGTATTTACCAACAAGTTAGAACTTGGTACCTGTCCTTAGGTCCATTGGTTTCCAAGTCCACAGAGATGAAGAAGGATCTATGTTTGCAGTCCTTGGATGCATTTCCACAAAGTAAAAGTATGAGTTGGTGCTTGAAAGCTTTACAACTAAGCATACTCTCTTCTTTGATGCTACAGTTGTGTTGGGCTTTCTTTTCCATTTATAATGTAGCCTTATCTATACTACCTCTTGAGTCACAGAAGCTTCCTTTCCTATTGATCTCTGTCAGTATCATGGAAATGCCTTAACATTACAGATTACTATAGTGATTGTACTTAGTACAGTGTCTGCACTTTGGGCCTCACCATTCATTTTGATGCTATGAAGCAGTGGTCCCCAACCTTTTTGGCACCAGGGACCGGTTTCATGGAAGATAATTTTTCTACAGACCAGGGCAGGGGAATGGTTTTGGGATGATTCAAGTGCATTACATTTATTGTGTAATCAAACCTTTCTGCTAACAATAACCTGTATTTGCAGCAGCTCCCCAGCGCTAGCATCACTGCCTGAGCTCCACCTCAGATCATCAGGCATTAGAGTCTCATTAGGAGCCTGCAACCTAGATCCCTCGCATGCGCAGGTTACGGTGGGATTCCTGCTCCTATGAGAATCTAATGCTGCCACTGATCTGACAGGAGGCGGAGTTTATGCGGTGATGTGAGTGATGGGGAGTGGCTGTAAATGCAGACATAGCTTCCCCCACTCCTCCACCCATGTGTCCCTCCCACCCGCCCCCCACCACTGTGCAGCTCAGTTCCTAACAGGTCACTGACCAGTACCAGACTGAGGCTTGGAGATTGGGGACCACAGCTGTAGAGAATCAAAGGACCTCCAACCTAGGAACCTTCCAACAAACCTTCAATATCAATGTGTTCACCAAATTGGGGCTCCAAGTTCCCAAACTCAATCCTTGACCTTCTACATCTTGGGGAAACCCACCTTCATCCTCTTTTGAAAACTATAATTATATTTGCTTATTTCCAATTCTCCCAGGATGTAATAGTTTCATAAGAATCCTCAATATTAGATAATATTCTCCTTTCCTTCCTCTTACCAAGACTTCACTGACCATCTTGCATGTAAAGCTTTTCTTTGTTCTTCAAAACAATAAAAAAGGAGCAGGGAGGAATCAGATCCAGCCTAAAAGAAACCACAGATAATGACTTAGAAATTAATAAGACTCACTGTGGTAACATTGTACTTCTGACTCTGATAGATATTCATTACGTGGGATATATACATAACATGTATGTTCCAGATTAATCTGAATCAGACAGAAATGAGTTCTGCACATGATCCATCTTTCCTATGACCTCATGAGGTGCCAAAGAGCATTTTATGGATGGGAAAAACCAGAACAAGGGACCCTTGCCCCACAACTCCCCAATTTGTGTATCAGGATTCACATGTGGCTAATTCATCTAGTGATTTGATAAACAAGTTAAGAAAAATGACCAGTGAATATAAAATTCAGATCTTAATAGATTTATCATCCAGTGTTATTCCTCTATGTGTACACACAGAACACACACTCACTTGTGCCTCAGCATTCTTGGCTCTCAGTGAGTGGATTCAGGGATGATTTCTTAGTCCTGGTCACACTCTGGAAAAAACATAGGAAACTCTGGCTGTACTTTTGATGGACTCTTATTCCATATACAACTCTGGATGTTATAGGTCTCCTTTGGCAAGAGATGTACCATGTTGCATTGGCAATCTTTTGGTTCAACATTTGAATGCCCATGTCTACATAGATTTTGTTTTTCATTTTGGTCCTTTGAATCTTGATTTAAATTCCTATCACAGGAACACCATGCAAGTGTCTGGGAGAGGTAATCTTGCATAGTAACGGTGATGAAATCTCTCTTCAGCCAGACTTTTTCCTTGGCAAATGTGTGTGTGCCCTGCACATGTGCATGCTCTCATACACGTGTGTGTACACATATAAGCACATACAAGTATACACTTGACAGATAATTTTTGAGCACCTACCACATTCCATACCCAGTGCTAATTTCTGTCAATATAAATTAATATGAAATATTTAAAACTCTTTAAATGCAGTAGGAAAGCTAGACAAATAAACAAGTACTATAAAAGAGATAGAAACAGTCTATTTGAGGGACAGGGGAGGAGAGGGTGTCAGAGAAGGCTTTAATTGAGCTGGGTCTTTGAGGACAGGTAGAAATCGCCTAGGTGAATTAGAAGAGAGGATAGTCTAGCAGAGAAGAGTCCACACAAAGATTTGAAAGGGATGGTGGGAAGTTTAATGCAGTGTAGTGTAAGGCACACAGTAGTAAGTGAAGGAAGATGAAGCTGGTGAGAACAGGGACAAATTTGGAATGGTCGTGAACATCATATCTGAGAGTCTGTACTATATTCCATAGGCATACGAGGGGCTGACTGTGCAGTGACCTTGGGTTGCAAATGGTTGTGTAAGGGAAACCCTTTTAGGTTATTTAGGGAAGATATATACAGAAAGTATTACCTATGTCACTGGAGCTACACTGTGCACCTCAGGGTTTCTCAGCCCTGACACTGTTGACATTTTAGGCCATGTTCTTTGTGAGGGGCTATCCTGTACATCGTGGGATGTCAGCAGCATCCCTGGTAGCTATTCACCAGATGCCAGTAGCACCCACCCTCCAGTCATGACAACTAAAAATGACTCTAGACATTGCCAAATGTCTCCTCAGGGGCAAAACTGGCCCCAGTTGAGAACCACTGGTGTACCTGTTGGGGTAGCTGCTACAGTAGGAAATTCTTCCAGAGACAAAGTGAAAGTACAGAGCAAATCATGGAGAAAAGATACCACTTCTGCATAATCTGCAGTGGCTGGGGCAGTCTGCTCTGCTAGGCCACTTTGAAGACCTCCAAAATTGTTTTCTGGCAAGTGGCCTATACCAGCCAGGTAGACTCAGTCACTTGACTACGTAATGAGGTCACCGTGTCTTGGCTGTGGGCCTGGGGCCACATGAGACCAGAGCATCTACTCTGCAGACCATCCTTTAGCCAACTGTATTAGATAAGTAAAATCTGATAGATTCTGGCACCCAGCAGAGGAAAATTGGTTGTCATAGGTGACTTGTACACAGGAATTATACCAGGATCAAATCTGTTTGGGGAAAATAACTCCAGTGACTGTGAGGTATATGTATTGGGATGAGAAGAGATGAAGGGCCATGCCCAGAGCGCCCAGTAAGGAGGCTGCTCCTATACTCAAGGCAAGAAATGAGGGAGGCCGGGTGCAGTGGCTCATGCCTGTATTCCTAGCACTTTGGGAGGCCTAGGTGAGAGGATCGCTTGAGGCCAGGAGTTCGAGACCAACTTGAGCAAGAGTGAGACCCTGTCCCTGCAAAAAAAAAAAAAGAAAGAAAGAAAGAAAAATCAACCAGGCATCATGGTGTGCGCCTATAGTCCCAGCTACATGGGAGGCTGAGGCAGGAGGATCCCTTGAGCCCAGGAGTTTGAGGTTGCAGTGAGTTATGATGAGGCTGCTGTGCTCTAGTCTGGCAAAAGAGTGAGACCCTGTTTCCAAAAAAAATTAATTAATTAAATAAATTTTTAAAAATGAAAGAAATGATGGAAAGAAATTTGACTGAGCAAGTGGCAGTGGGAATGGGAGGATAGGGCCACCTCAGGGGACAGCTCCAAAGTAGAATCGACTGGATCTACTTGGCCGATTAGATAGGAAATGAGAAGTTAGGAACTAAGCGTGACTCCACGTGTGTGGCCTTGGAGACTGGTTGCACTCTAATGTCACTGACCATCAAGAATAGAAAAGGACCAGATTCCATTTGATCCCTTTTTGCCTTATTGATCTATGATAAAATAATTTCTTAAATCATTTTAAGAGTAGCCATCACAGTTACAACTAATTAATAAATTCAGAGCCATTTTAGTCACTATTAATTCTTACTAACTTTATAGTATCCCATATTAATTCCTTTGGGAATAAAGAACTAGACTATTTGTGTCTTGCTCTCCAGAAATTCTGATCAAATTGAAAAGAGAAGACATGCACATCTATTAAAAAAATCAAATTCTAAAACAAAACAAATCTATCAAAGATGGTCCGAATAAGTTCCAACTGTGTTTCTGGCAATGAGTTCTGTGAGTTCAGAAAAGGGCAAGAGCAAAAACACACATCTGGAGCTTAATCAGATGCCTTAAAGGGCACATATGAGCTGACACCGAAAGAGTTTACGGAGTGTTCTGTCCCTTAGAACTCTGGTTCTCAAAATAAGATCTGGGGACCCCTGGAGATCCTCCGGACTATTTCAGGAAGGTCTGTGAGGTCAAAACTATTTTCAAATCATATCAAGACATTATTTACCTTTTTCTCTCTCATTCTTTCGCACATTTACAGAGTAGTTTTTCAGAGGCTGCATGATGTGTGGCAACACCATTACTCTGATGGTTGATGAAATGTGTTGCATCCTTGTGTATTACTTGAGTTTTAAAATTTTCTCAGTTTTAGTTTCTAACATGGTAAATATCTTTATCTATATTTAACTATATCACCCGCATAAATCGACAAAGAGCTCTTTGGAGTCCTCAATAATTTTTAAGGGTGCAAAGGGGTCTTGAGAGCAAAACTTAAGGAGCACTGCCTACTAAAAGGTGTGTTTGACTCTGACCAAGCTGCCACATGTCACCTCAGTAACCCAGGGCTTTGCCCGAGGCCTTTTCATCTTGTTGGTTCAAAATCTGCTCAGTTGCTGGTAATTTAGCTTCTCCATACATCTGAAGTCACTGTTCTGTCTCCTACTTTCACTTTGTTGCTGATGGAAAATAATTTTCCTCAACATTTCCTCAATCTTATATCTCCTTAATATGAGCTGGTATCCTAGGTGTACTCAGTCAGAAAGAGCTCATATACTTTATAATTCTACATGCGCACTTATATTAATATTTTTGAAAGTATCTAAATTAAATCAGATTCTATTATCCTTCCAAACAGGACAAAAACCTTAGAACAATGCAACTGTCCCCCAAATTACCCACACTTCTGCCTCCAACTAATATTCATGTAATTATCTAGAATTTTAGTTCCAACTTGTTTTAATCTCAAAAATTATTAGTAGTATTATAGTTAATATTATTGTACCAATTATTTGTTTGGATTTGTGAGAATCTGAGGGTTGTAAATTTTCAAAGTCCTTGTCTTTTTGAAAATGTGATTATTTCAATCTCATTCTTGAACAACAATTTGGTTGAGCATAGAAAATAGTATATTTCTGGGTGCAACCTTGGGTAATGGACAAAGTGATTTTTGTTCCTGTTCACAAGCAGGTAAAAGAGGTTTTGGTTTCCTGCTTCATGTGGAAGCCCAGTCCCAGTTTCCTACCACACATAGCAGGTGTTGGGTGCCAGCTCCTGAGTTGGTATTAAGACTCTAACCCTTATTGAATCTTGGCTCCCATGAGCTGTGCAGCCTCAGTTCTTGCTAACCCCTGGATTTTCTTTTCCATTTATATCCATAAAGATTTTCCTTTTTTGTTTTAGATTGTGGCCATGTATTTATCTATACATATATATTTCATATCTCATCTGCCACTCCTATGTGTTTGGAGGATAGTGATGTTTCTGCATGTGCTCAACCAACCATCTACAGGTCTAAGCCCATATCCTCATAATGGAGCCCAGGGATGTATTTGCCAAGGTCCAGAAATACTAAATCTTTTTGACTTACCAAAGCAAGCACAAAATGCAAAACACTAATTTAGATTTTGTTAAAGATCCTAAATTAGAGTTAAGCAATGCTGCACTTGGATTGGTTATTGCAAATTAAACAGAACTATTTCATTTAAGTTTATGGTCATGTAGGTTAATTAAAAATTTCTCTTTAGAAATACAGCCCCCAAGACTCTATGTAATTTAAATAGGTTTCTACATTCATGCAGAGTGAGAATGGAAGTTTCAATATTTAATTCTTGCTTCATAAACTTTGAAGGCTAAAAACACATCCTCTCCAAGTTGTGAGCACTCTTTATGTTGAAAACAACTCACTAAAGGAAACTTGGAGTTGCTAGGTAACTTGATGCCTGTGGAAAGCTTCTAATAAAATGTATTTAAATCAGATTTCCTGGAGCAGATGGGCAAACTGAAGTGGAAAATAAATTCAAATGATGTGATATTGGCTTTTCATGCTAAAACTAAAATCCCCTTGCAGTCAAAGCTCACACAGATCTTCTTTACTGGGGCAGGTTTAAGGTGTCCTTGCTGCAGAAAGCATCACATCTCGTTCCCCACAACATGAAACCATCCAAGCTTTGTGAGCTGAATTACTTTCCAGCAACTGGGGAAGATCCTTGAAGAATAGACACCACCTGGAGAAGGAAGTATCTTTGAAAGTGTCTGCTATCCTTGCCTCCTCACTGAGTACAATTCTTTCCCATAAGTTAATGGACCTGGTTGTGGTGGTCTTGTCTTTGGTTCTTCCAGATCTTAATAATAAATCAAATTATCAAAGTGGGGTTGAGCTGCTGGGAAGTGAATCAGCTAAGCTACAATGCCCTAGTCTTCAATGGTTCAGGCCATGAACTCTTTGCAAACAGAAAAAACTGGATTTATACAGGGAATATACATACTATATAAGGTAGCTATGAGCACACTCAATGATTGGATTGCTACTATTTGAACTTACATAGGTTGAGAATGAATAGAAGCTGCCAGTTATTATTCGATAATTTTTGTATGTGACCAGAGGTATGGGGGACAATTGGTAGGGGTGGTGGGGGTTATATGTAATCCTCTATGAGGAAGTCTTCAGGAAGCTTTTTCTGATGGAGAAACTTCAGTTACCCTATAATCTCCAAAAGTGACTTCTTTACTCAATTCTCTATAACCGTTTAGTATTGGTGAATTTGCACAAAATAATACAAAAGGATTCATAGTTAACTTACCAGTTCTGGAACCAAGTAACAAAGAATGTCCAAATTCCCAGAAATGATGCCCTAGAGAAGTGTCCTTACCTCTCTGATGACATGCAAACACAGATTAAATAAGAAAAAAAAAGTGATTCTCAAACCCCAGCACATGTGTCTCTCATTACATTACTATAAGAGTAGTCACCATAAGGTAAGAAAAGGACATTCCAGGCAGAGGAGACATAGCAATGGGAATCAGGTGGAAACAAGAATGGCATGTTAGGAAACTGCAGTTAAGGGACATGGCTCATGCTGAACAGCTACTGTCTGGCAGGCACTGTACTAGGTTCTTCATTTGTGTTATTGCACCTAATTATAACAGTAAGCCTACCCAGAAGATATTATCTTTTTCCATTCCATAGGTGGGAAAATTGAGGCTCCAAGGGGCCTACTAACTTAAAAGAGATCATGTGACTAATGAATGGCAGAGCCAGGACTCAGAAACAGGTCTGTCTGGTTTCAAAGCCTAGGCTACTTTGTCAGAAGACTCAGGGCCCTTGGGAGGGAGTGAGATAACAGGCACTCTCATGTACTGCTAATGGGAGTGTAAATTGGTTTAAATTTTAGCAGTATATGTCAAAATATTCAGTGTACACACCATCAGATTCAGCAAAATCATCTTCTGGGAATTGATCCTAGAGATGTACTTTCACAAGTACACAATGATATATGTGCAGGGTGCTCATACCAGCAAGGTTTGGAATAGAGAAAAATTGGAAATATCTTGAATATCCCATAAATAGGCTATTGGTGAGATAATTTCTGGTAAAACCACACAATAGAATATTATGCACTCATTAAAAAGAGTGAGGTAAATCTGTATGGACACATGAAAAGATATGCTCAATATTATTCAATAAAAAACTAATTTGCACAAGAATACATATTCGTATGGAAGAGGTACAAGCCCCTTTTGAAAAAAGGGGGATGTCTAGAAGCATATATGATTTGCTATTGTCAACAGAGAACCTCTAAGGAGTGGCATGACAGTGGTTCTTGGAAAAGTAGGGCGGGAAACTTTTACTTTTCACCATTCTAAGCTATCTGATTTTCTTCCTAATAAGCAAGTATTACTTTCATAATAAAAGAAAAAATTTAAAGAAGACCCTTTGAACTTAGAAAATAATAGACGGTTTTTATAATACAAAAATGAAGTGGGTCAGGATCTGTTGGAGAGTAAAGGGAAGGCAGATGATGATTAAGGAGCTAATGATTGCCAAAGGTCACTTATGTCTTCATGCTAATTGCCAAGGCAGATTCACAAAGAACTTTAGCATTAGAGAGAGTGCACCTTGAAGGCAGAAGACCAAAAAGGAGACTCTTCATATTTTGGATAACTTGTCAAACCAATGCCCAAATGCTTTGATATTCTCTCATCCCTCTGCAGTGCCTGGAATTGTCAACGCCACTGTTCTATTCATGCAAAGCATGAGCAAGAGAAGCCTGGTAGGCAGCTCAGGTAGGAAAAGAAGTATTTTTTCCCCAAAAAACTTGGCTGCAGCAAACCATTCTGTTCCCAGGATGCGTAGGGGTCGTCGGTGACAGCTGTAGCCCTTTCTGCCTGGAACTGATGCGGAGGCAGACTGCGTTTGCCTGGCTAATCCGGCCATACGCAGGAGAAATGAGAAAAGGCCCAGGCTACCCATATGTGCTATAGATTCCAAAAGGAGATGAGATTACCCACAGGATTTTTGCCACTGCTTTTCCTGATAATGTCAACATATCCATTATTGTTTGGTTAGTTTTCTTTGCTCTGCAGCTAAAAGGAATTTCTGTCGAGTCTCTCTGAGATGCCTCAGACATCTTTAAGCACTTTTTGCAGAAGACATGATTGAACACTTTTTTGCAGAACTTTCCTTAAAGTCACTTACTTTGTGTTGTATGAAAATATCGTTTATCTGCTTTCTCTTAACTCCCCAATGTTTCCGATTCTTATTGTTTTGTTCTAGTTGGGTTTCCCTTAGCTTCTAAAAGCCATTGTTTATACTTTCCTCAATAATAACAATAGCTAATATTTATTAGGCCTTACTATGTGCTTACTAATACTATTTTAAGTGTTTTACATAAATAAATTAATGTAATCCTCATTATAAATCTATGAAGTAGGTACTGTCATTACCCTCCATTTGACAGATGAGGAAACTAAAGAGTGAGGAGGTGAAAGAACTCATCCAAGCAGTAGAGCCAGGATTCAACAGATCTGCCCTATCCCAAAGCGTGTTTATTTAACCATGTACTACACCGCACCACAGCAAAGAGGGCAGTCTATCTTACAGGAGGCAGCAGGACAGAAAATCTATATAAACCAAGAGAATCCTTGTACTCTCAGTAGCTTGGGTGATCTCTTTCCTGTCCTTGACGCCAGCTTTTCTCCAGGGCATTCTCAATGCGGCTTCCTTAACACGGAGGGACTCAGAATCCTCAGCTTCTCCACCAGCATGGCTCAAGCTCCCAGCTCCTTTCCTGCCATCTGTAGCCCAACTGATCTCTCCTTTTGCTAACAATTTTTGCATACAATTAGTATGTATTTTAAAATATCCTATTCTCTAATTATTTGAAATACATAATTTAACGCTTTCAAACAATCATGCCTGACTCCCAGGTTTTGAAGGTATATCAGACACCTCTTCAACTTCATGTCATATCCTCTCAGCCCACATTACTTTTACTGCAGCAACCAGCTGTGCCCAGGTGTAAGCAGACAAGGATCTTGTCTCAGCTAGACCATGAATCTATTACATTCTCTAGCCTGAGCCCCTCTGATAACCTGAATAGATGTCTGCAGGAATCTGCAGAGCACTCACACTTGTACAAACCTAGACATTCGAGGGCATTAACATCTTTTGCAGCAACCCTGGACTAATAAGGATAGAAACTGGTGCTCTTTCTGTCCCTTAATAAGGATGGAAAGAGCTGCTCTTTCTGTCTCTTGGGCGGAAAGCTCTGAGACACATTCTAAATGGCCCACAGTGACCAACAATGACCAGTTTGCTAATGTCCATCTTTATAGGCTTTCTCTATAAGAAGTTTGGGAATAGGTATATGGTTGGACCTATGAGGATAGGCATAAAGGGTGAGGATTTTTAAGTCTCATGTTAATGCTCATGAGCATCCACCATAGTGAATCAGTGGAGCATCAACAGCCAAGTTGATGGGATAACTTGTCTTCTGGAAATCAGTGAGCTTCCCTCCACAGCCATTCCAGTGCTTGTGCAATTGGCCCATGAATGGCATGGCCATGGTGACAGAAGTAGAGACTAGGCATGGACACAGCTGTATCAGCTCTCTCTCACCAAGGCTGATATAGCTCCTGCCACTGCTGACTAGCCTTCCTGCAAGCAGCCCAGACTGGCATAGATAAGTCACTAACCTCGAGGAAACTAGCCAGGCACTTGGTGACAAGTTAATTACATCAGACCTAATTCTATTACTGGAATTGACCACTACTTTGGATATGGCTTTGCCTTCCCTGACCTCAGTGCTAGCCCCACCATCTGAGGATCCAGGGATTCAAGGGGGCATCTCTTGGTGATAACTCCAATGCCCAGTGATAACTATAAATGGGCAACTGCAGCAACCTTAGCCCAAAGGGGCTCAAGCAACCCAGACCCCTGGGGGTGAAGGTCTGAGTCACTCCTAGATGACTCTTAGATTGCTAGGAGGAAACCTAGATCAGCTGAAGTGTTGGCAACTCTAGAATGCATGGTGAAGATGAAGGTGACAAATATCGATTATGGTGTTGGGACCAGTTGAAGGAGTTGGGACAGGACTCATTGTATTAACCTTCCTGTATTAAGTCTTGAAGTCTCTATGAAGAAAAATAAAGCAGAGTAGGGAGATAGAGAATAGCAGGATTGGGTGACTATTTAAAAAGGGTGGTCAAGGAAGCTGTCTCTGATTAGGTGACATTTCAGCAGAAATCTAAATGAAATAAAGGAGCAAGTCATTTGGGTACATGAGACAAAAACATCCCAGAGAGAGAAAGTAGCAGTCCAGAGCTTCCAGTGCACGAGCATGCTCGGTGTGTTTGAGGAAGCTAGTGTGGCTGGATTAAGTGTGGTGTTATTCTTCTTCAGGGCTGACTTTAAGCTATTCCTGAGCTAAAAACTTACTCTTCTACTTCTGATAAGCCTTTCATAATGCATAACACAGCCCAATAGATCTAGTGGTGGATGCTCAGAAAATGCCTATGATTTTCCAATGTAAACACCTATTTAGTCTCCACTAATAATTCATAGAAATAATCTATCTCCACTGAAAAACATAAATGATATGTGGTTCCAAGATCAGGCCTATCGCTTTAACGCAGGTACCCTGATCACGAGCCAGGAAGTGTGCTCCTCACTGCACACCTATCTTCTCTTTTAATTCTCTTAAAAACCCTGGTAGATGGGATTATTCTGTATAAGTTTACAGATGAAGAAACAGAGACTGGGGCAGTGGGTGAGTAAATTGCCAATGGTCATTAGAGGGGAAGGGACAGAGCTCTGCATTTGAACCAAGAGCTGATTCCACAGCCTATACTCAACAACAACTCTGAAAGACTCACCCACATTCTTTGGTGGCCTAAGCTTATTTTTATGAGCTTTCATACACTTCTGACTATGAAAAAATAACCAACATTAACAGGAAGAGCTGATTTTTTTTAAACCTCATTTGCCTGGAGGAATATAATTAAGGCATTCTATTTGTTCATTAAGATGCCTAAGTTAGAATGATCCTTTTGCTCTTGGAAAATCATTTGGTCCAATGACAAGAATGGGTAGGCATTTCCTTCTGAGCTTCTTTGATGATGTCTGCTGTGGTTTTCCTGCTGTGTTACTTTTTTTCCCCAGAAAGTCATAGTACTGCTTTATTCCTACTTTAAAAAATCATTAGTGTAGTTGCATCACAGAAGAGGGAAAAAAACAGATGTGTGAGCTGCCCGTGAAAGAGAGTAGTTTGCCCCACACGAGCGCAGCCCTTTTCATGTGCTGGCTGTGAGCCTGTCCTCATGCTGGGGTGGAGAAGCTCATTACTGCTCAGTGTAACCAAGTAACAGAGCTAGGCAAAGGGAGAGGAAGACCAAAGGCCCAGAGTGCTCCCACCAAATTGGATCCTGGAAAGTCTGACACTGGGGCAGCTACTGGAGTCACTCGACAGCCACTTGCTTGGGCTTTTTATAATGAAACTGCAGGGATAAAGGAGGTCATTCTGGTGGAAGGGAGCATTGCTCAGTATTTGCCAATGGATAGGAGGGTCATGGGGTTGGTGGCCATGTAGGATAATGGATGCAAAAGTAGCAGATACTTATTTGTCCAGCCTGTTAATACCCAGGTTTGATGTCTTGCTAAATCTGCAGCTCTCCTGGAAGCATAATGAAGTGTCTACAACTCAGAAAATCGTTCAAGCCTTGGACATTGCACCTCCCGTTCACTCTTCCTTTCCGCATCTATCTTCTTGGCCACCCTCACTGTTTGCTTTGATGAACTTCTGCCACTGGAGCTGGTGTGCCCTGCCTAAATGGCATTTCAGCAAGGATTTCCCCAGGTGCCTAGCATCCTTGCCTAGATTAACGTGTCAGTGGCATATGGTGCAAATGGCCTGTTGTTCAGTCTCAGAATCAGTTTAAAATATCTGCCAGGCTGCCGACTTCTTTGGCATAATGCCTATGGCCCCAGTGTTTGAGGAAGGAGAGCAACATTGTCTGAAAATTATTTAGAGTGAATTTTCTTGCATAAGAGCCAGAATCTAGCTTCCTGCCTCTCCCCATTTCTCTCTCTCTTTCTCTCTCTCTCACCCTCTCTCTCTCCCCACCCCATATCTGAACAAAAGAAAGGAGCATATATTCTGAGGTTGCGTGCCTAAGACCAAGGATCATTTTTGAAAACAGCTTTCATTGTATTAGTTCCTTCACTGGCCCCACATCTTGCTCTTTTTCCAAAAAGGGAAGTACCTAGCTTGTGCTTTTCAAACACTGTTGCATTCAATTCTCTTAAAAACCCTGTGCAGGTATTATCTCCATTTTGCAGACAAGAAAATTGAGGCTCAGAGAGTTTTAAATGTGTCCAAAGCATGCTACAAAGAAGTGGAAGAATAACTGTTCAAACCTCGGTCTATCTGATTCCATGGTCCAAATTCTTTTCATTCTAAGTCCATGCATTGATCATTGTCTGAACTGATACTGTGCCCACATCCACGTGTCTCTGGGAGGGAGAGAGATATTTACTGCAGTTCAATGGGCAGAGCTGCCAGTGGTCTGCCTCTCTGTGGGCATTGTCAGCAAGTGCTCCTGGATTCTTCTTGTACAAAGTCCTCATCATGCTCTTCCCTCGGTGTGTTTAATGGTGGGTCATTGTTACTGTTTAGTTACCTGATGTGTTTCTTGCTCCTAAGTCCATGTGATGAAGCAGATCCTGCTGTCCCTGGGATTATCTTCTCTTGATGAGTCATGACCTCAGGATCACAGGCAGCCGACCTGCAGGCACAGAGAGGGGAATGTCAAAGGTTCCTCTAGCTCAATTTGGATTGATGAACCAGAATA
Organism: Cheirogaleus medius; assembly: GCA_008086735.1. Taxonomy (NCBI): domain Eukaryota; kingdom Metazoa; phylum Chordata; class Mammalia; order Primates; family Cheirogaleidae; genus Cheirogaleus; species Cheirogaleus medius. Next base: position 68,569,088 of record VBSM01000529.1, read on the forward strand.
ATTCTGGCAGCAGGACTCATGGAATTAGCCTCAACTGGTGATCTTTTTCCAGAACTGCTCCTTCTCAATTTTTGTGTTTGAGGCGGAGTGCTTTTGCCTATTTCTCACTCACACCCTCTCTTTTCCACTATAGATATTTGAAAAGCACCCTCACTCTCATCTATTGCCTGGACTAGCTGTCTCCACAACACCAGACAATTGTTATTGGGTGGACTGCATCTACTGGCTACCCATTCCCACCCTGATGCTCTACTTTGCAAGAATCTTTCGCTTAAAATGCCTTCTGATTCTTTATTCTGTCACCAAACTCTATGCCCTATTCGATTCATTTCCTTCAAGAAATCTCCGCCAAATCGGTCTACCCAACTAACAGCTTCTTTATTTCAAATTCCTTACAATGACAGTAATAACAGAATTTCTTAAAAATTACATAATTGCTTATCTGAGTAAGTAATATCATATGGCCATGCATTTAGATGGACACAGGGCATACAAATAATCAAAGTGAAAAGTTAAAGTCTTCCTCGTGCCCCCTCCCAGTTCTTGCCTCAGAGGTGCTTTTTGACCAGTTCCTTCAGCCTCCTCCTGAGCCTTCCAGAGGCATCTTTCTATGTGCAGGTGTATATGCTTTTAAAAAATACATCAGCAACATATGAGAATAACCATTAACATATACTAACAATTATGTAAGAGTCCCATACCAAGCACCTTGTATGTATTATTTCATTGAATCCTCTCAACAACTTTATAAGGTGGACCCTCACATTATCCATATTTTACAACTGAGGAAACAAAGACTCAGAAAGTCAAGGCTCTTATTCCTGATCACAGAGCTATGATGTGGCAGAGCTGGAAGTTGACCCCAGGCTGTCTGACTGCGGATCTTATCCACCATGTTACAGGCCTTAAAATGACTCTTAATCGACTCATATCCATACATCTGGTTTCCCAGCTAGATGAAAGGCTACTTAGGAAGCAAAGAAACAGTGTGGGGTATGGGAATGGACGTGCACTTGGGAATCAAATCCTGGCTTTGAAACTTACTAGCTGTGTGGCTCCAGGTAAGTTCCCGAAACTCTCTGAACTTCCATTTCTTTTT
>VBSM01000529.1:68570391-68594572 GCA_008086735.1 Cheirogaleus medius
TTCCTGAGATACTTCACTTAGTAGAATGGGTTCCAGCTGTATCCAGGAGTATACTTCCATTTCTTTATCTGTAAAGTTAAGAAAATGCCAACTCCATTAGCGTTGGAGTGAGGCAGGAGTGCTGTGGGGATGGGAGGAATAAAGAATGTAAAGCAGCAGGCACATTAGATGTATTAAAAAATGTAGTTACTTTATCAAGAGCCATGTCTTTTTAAGAATGCATTTGCCTACTTCAGCGGCCCTGTGCAGAGTGGGAAGGTGCATGGGAAATACCCACGTGGTGTTTGGCATAATATAGACCTAACCTTTCCGATGGCAGGAAAATACCACACGGAGGTCCCTGAAAGTAAGCACAAGGCAACAGGCTCTTGCACTTAGTGCCCATAAGGCTAGCTCAAGAGGGGACAGTCGGTCATCTGTTGACTGTTCAAAGATATGTATGGAATAGCGAGGTAGACTGGCCTAAAGGTCATACATATTATAAATCTTCTCTGGGGTCAACAAGCATAAATGAAGTGTAGAGGAAAGGGAAGACTGAGGAAACACTGTTAGGAATTTTGCCTGGAATGTTTGTCCCCCAGATACTCTCATGGTAACTCCTTTACCTCCTCCAAGTCACTTTCTCAGGGGTCTCTACTCACCTGCAACCTGCCACCAGCCCCATTTTATTCTTAATTTTTTCATAACACTTGGTACCTTCAAGCATAACATCCTGTCTTGTTGCATTTGTTTTTTATAGTCTCACTCTAAAATGTAAGCTCTCTGAGGGCAGGCGTCTTCATATTTTTCACTGATGTATTCTAAGCACTTAGAACACTGCCTGGCACATGGTAAATGCTCAATAAACATCTATTAGAGGAATACATTTTCTGATAAGGAAACGGAGGTTAAGTGACTTAGCCTAGATAATTGTGTTAGTTAACAGCAGAGTCAAAACTAGAACTCAGTTTTTCTGCCTCCCAAACCAATTGTCATTCTATTAAATCATATTTTTAAGGATAGAGGCTATATATCTATGATTTATCTGTTGAGGAATTTAGAAAAAACTGGAAATGAGTGTATAGAGACAAAATAACTAAACCATGAAAGTGACAGCAGGGAAAAAAATCCCCGTAGATGTTGGTGGTAGTGTTGATTTTTTTCAAAATTTTGTTTAAGTACCTGAGACTCTGCTGTCAGTTTATGTAGTGAAATAAGATTCATGATCAATGTGTGGAGACGGAAATTTCAGACCTCATTATACACAAACTGAAGATTATTCCTTTGCTGTCACTGTGGCATTTGACACGCCAGTGAAAACAAAAGGAAATCTGTGTCAGATGCCCCTTTTAGCTTTGACAGATGTGGAAATGCATGAGTTTGGGGCGTTAATTTTTGGCTGGGCGTTAAATGTGAGCATGTCCAGAGATACAGCTAGAGAAACTACCACCTCGCTCACAGTTTAGGGCCGAAGCCCCAGCGATGAGCTAAATTACAGTCCAGGGCGTCCTACTCCCATCCCCGCGTCATTCTCTCATCTCAGGCTCTCTGCCTCTTCCGCCTGAGGTTTTGGTTACATCCATTTCTCCCAGCACTTATTCCCTCCTTCTTGAATCTTACATCTGCCTTTTCCTCACACATGCAAATCTGCTCAAATCTCCTCCATGCCAATGCAAAATAATAACCTTCCAACAATCTCTTGAATCAGTTAGCTATTATGTATAGCAAAGCACCCAAAAACAGTGGCTTAAAACAGTAAGTATTTTGACTACTCACAAGTTGATGAGTCATCTGGGCAATTCTATTGGTCTGGGCTAGGCTGGGCTGACTTCAGCGGGGCCTGAAATACTGACCTCACACCCTCAAGAGGGTGCAGTCCGCTGGTGGGCTGGCTGGGCAGCCTGGCCAAGGATGGTCTCAACTCATGCGCCTGGCAATTAGCAGGTTATTAGTCATGGCAAAGTGGGGAGCTGGGCCACTGATCGATTATCATCCAGCAAGTTAGCTCAGGCTCCTTCTCATGGTGGCTGGGCAGGATTTCAAGACACAGAAAGAGCAAGCAGAATACATAAGTCCCGTGGAACTGGCACAGTATCACTTCTGCCTCATTTTATTGGCAAAAGCAAGTCATGAGGCCAAGCCAGGGGCAAGGACACAGACTCTACTTTTTGATGGGAAGAGCTGCAAAGTCACATTGCAAAGGGTGTGGATTCAGGGAGGGATAAAACATTAGGGTCAGTTTTGCAATCATCCTACGATCTCTCTCTTCATCCTTAAAGGCTTCTGCCTAGGTGTCTCCTTTCTTTCATATCCAGACTTTCAGAGAGTTGTTGTCTCTTGCCTTCCTACTTCCTTACCAACCAGTCACTCCTCACCCAGGATGACCTCACCTTAATACCACTATCTCCATTTTGATGAAACTACTCTCTTTAAAGACAATGATGGCTCAAATATCAAATACTAGGAACTACTTTCAGCTTTCATCTCACTAACCTCACTGCACAATTTGATCTATATGGTAATTCCATCCTGCTTAAAACTCTCCACCCTGAATGTCTATGATTCACTCTCTCCAGCTCTCCTTCTAGCCCTCTGACCATTCACACTCACATTCCCTGGCTGGCTGGTGTCTGTCCTCTGGCCTGTCAATATTAGTGGCCCCTACATTTCTGCTGTTTCATTCCCCCTTTGTTTTTATTCTTCTGATGATACCCTCTTTCCAGAATCTAATCTAGTCAGGTGAATACTACCTTTATGCATCCTTATTCTAACCCACCTCCAGATATAGTGTCAGTGGCTACTGGGTGTTGCCATCGGCTCCTCAAACACAACATATGTCTGAAACTGAGCTTAACAGTTTTCTTCCAGAATGTGATTCTGTCTTCCCTCTCTTTGTTTACAGCTTTGCAATTCTTTCAATTCATCAAGCTAGAAATTGAGGACTGCCCTTAACTCCTTCTGCCCTGGGCTCCCTGCAACCCAAAATACTAAGTCCTATCAATTCTACTTCTCAAGTGTCTCTCAGACCCATTTCTTCCTTCCATCCTCACCGCTGCTGCCTGAGCTTAGGGCCTCATCGTCTACCACCCAGCCCAATGTTAGAGCCTGTCATCTGCTCCCCCTGACCACTTCCTGCAGCCAGAGATCTTTCTGGAACAAAAATCTAACTACGTATGATACTCCTTTGCCTTATACACTTCCACTGGCTCATTTCTGCCAAGGATAAAATATAAACTCTTTGTATTAGCTATTGATCATTTGTTGTGCAAAAATTAAATGTACTCCATCTCATTTAACAAAAAGATTTATTATAAGGAAACAGGGAACTCTCATGAGGCAAGTAGTACAGCCAGGCAGCAGGGGAGTTGTCAGGGACGGAGTCCCATGTTTGCTGGCTCCTCTCTCACTGTCTTCCCCGTCTCATCTCTGCTTCTTTCTGTGACTTTGCCCCTTTCTTCTGCAGGCTCCTCCATGCTGCCTCTCTCTGCATGTCCATCAATGCACGTGGGCCCCCACAGCCACTCTAATATAAGCCCACCTTCATATCTTCATATCTAACCTTCATATCTCTTAGAACAAATTATTGAGAAAGAAAATCTGATTGGCTTAGCTCATGGGTCAAATGCTCAATCAGCTGTGACCAGGAAGGGGTAAGGTCATGTGGACAAAACATGACAGCCTGTGGTTCACATCTTCAATAGAAGCTGGAAAGAGGAATGTTCTCAGAGAAGACAGTGTGGGCTGGGCAGGCAACTCAGACAGGTCTACTATACTCCTTAACATGGCATATGGTATTTTTCTAGTGTCAACTCCCACCCCTTCTCCCACTGCAATGGGCTATCCACTCCAACTACATACAACTACTTCCCATTCCCTAAACATGCCATGCTCTTTTGCATATGCTACTCCTAAAACCCGAGATATTCTTCTCCTCCTTAACTTCCTAGAAATCTCTTCCTTATCCTTTAATAACCAGTTCAAAAGTCACCTCCTCAGTGAAGTCTCCCTTGCCCCTGTTAGTTGCTCTCTCCTCTAGGAATGCTTAGCACTTTGCATAGAGTTCTCTTAGAGTCTATATCACACCAATTAAAATTGTTTGACCTCTTTGCTAGATGATGAACTTTTCCAATTGTTATTTGCAGGCACCATCCCCAGCATCTGATAGAGTGTTAGGCACATAGTTATAGTTGAATGGATAAAGATGTGAATGAACAGAGTCTCTAAACCTATTACTTCTCGAAGTGGAGCATCAGCATAATCTGAGAACTTGTTAGAAATGAAAATTCTTGGGCCCTTTCACACAGCTACTGTATCAAAAACTCTGAGAATAGGTGTAGTAAGCATAGTACTGTCCCCTCCTCCAACATGTTCACGTCTTAATCCCTGGAACCTATGAATATGTGATGTTGCATGGCAAAGGGAATTCAGATTGCTAATCAGCTGATTTTAAAATAAAGATATTATCCTGGGTTATCCAGGTGGGCCCAATGTTATCAAAAGTGTCCTTAAATGAGAAAGAGTCAAAACCAGAGAAATATCATCATGAGAAAGACTTGAACAGCCATTGCTGGCTTTCAGGATGGAAGGGAGCCACTAGCCAAGGAGTGTAGGCAGACTCTAGAAGCTGGAAAAGGCAATAAAACAGGACCCCCCCCCCCAGAGCTTCCAGAAAGGAATGCAGCCCTACAAAAACCTTGATTTTTGTCCAGCGTGACCTATTTGGACTTCTGATCTCCACAACTGTGAGATAAATTTCTGTTGTTTTAAGCCACTCAGTTCATGGTAATTTGTTACAGCAGCAATAAGATACTAATACATTAGAGTCCAGCAGTCTGTGTTTCAACAAGCCCTCCAGGCGATTCTGAAATTTCCTCCCAGTATGTACCCTAGCACCTGGTATTAAGCCAACTACAATCTTCATCCTTCTTTCTCGAATTTGGCTGTTTCACTATTTCTGTGTGTTCACCGCTGTATCCTAGCATAGTGCTGGCATCAGTAGTAGTAACAGCAGTAGTAGTAGCAGCAAGTGCAGCAGCAGCTGATACTTATTGAGAATGTCTATGTGTAAAGTGCGTTCTAAGAACTTCACATGACTTAACTCAGTCCTTATAACAACCCTGTGGAGTAGGTAATATTACTATTCCATATTTTATAGATGAGGAAACTGATGCCCGGAGAACAAATGCAACTTGCCCAAGATCCCCCAGCTAGTGAGTGCAAGGGCCAGGACTGGAACTCAGTCTCACCCAGAGTCCATGTTCTGACCCCTGTGCTATGTGGTCCATAGGTAGGGTGCAATATGTATTTGACTGGTGAATGAATTAATAAATGGATGAACAATAAACCAGTCTCACCTGAGGACATTAGAAGCATGTGTAAGAAGCAACAGTGGAGCTCTAAAGGGATCTCACCCCACCACTGATTCAGTGGAGGATGAGAAGGCACACTTTTTACTCATGCGGATGTTGGATGAAGGACACAGAAAAGCAATTAGGATTGGAGCAGAAAGTTGGACTGGATAAAGACAGCAGAGGATGAGAGTGGAGAGGGTGCACCTTGGGTAGGGATTGTGATTCCCAGGAATGAGAGAGGCAAGAGTTGAAAAGTAACAGGAGAAGCAAGTCTGGAACTATGTACACCACATTATTGTCAGTCTCTAGCCTGGAAGCTTGGAGGCCCAGAGCCTGAAACATCAATATGTATTTGTTGAATGAAAGAGAATTTTAGCATGAAATGTTCTAGGCTCTTCAGGTATTTGTCTCAAGATGTCTGAGAAAGATCTCTGATTATATTCACCAGAACTCTCAGCTATGATGCAGATGATGTGAGGAGAAAGGCTGAGCCAATAATCAATGAACTGGAGGAGACAGAGGCATGGAGAGTATAGACAGAATAGGTTCTGTCAAGTGGTCAAGACCAGATGTGCAAGGAGTATGGCCATTTCCAGGCAGCGACTAGGAAACAGGGGTGCTTGGGGGCCTGGCTGAATAAGGGAACTCTGGTATTTACTTAGTGCCCATTGTGTGCCAGGCATGGAACTTGGTGCTTTTCCCTCACTGAGCTCATTGAAGCAAAATGCCCCAATATGTGGACAGAGCACAGGAAGAGGAAACCAAGGGAAGATGCTTGGACCCCAGTCAGCAGACAGGGCTGGGGCCATCACTCTACAGGGGCCAGGCTCAGCCTGTTGGGTTGGGACTATGGCAGGGCCCAAGCCCTTGGGTCAAGAACTGGCTTAAGCAAAGCAGGGCCCTGGGGATCTAGACAGATGCCAGCCCTAGAAACACAGAATGAGTTCTGGCGGTGGAGCCTAGCTGAGGGCATAGAGGGTGGTGGGAGGCAAGGGGCAGAACTAAACTTTAGGAAGGAAATAACCTGTAAGCGCAGAGCATAGTAATGAGGCGATGCAGTCAGGGAAGAGGCAGAGGTACAGTGGGTGGGAGCAGGGGAAAGACTCCTCATGGAAATGTTCATAATCTACATTCCTACAGTTACTAAGGACGTAAGAAAGGATTTCTTGGCAGTGGGCAACTACTCAAATCATGTGTTGTGCCCAGGCTGAGTTCCTGACCCACAGAATTTGTGAGCATAATACTGGATTGTTTTATGCCATTAAGACTTGGGGTAATTTGTTATACAGACTTAATCACTAGAATACCTATTTTCATAAATTTTGGTTTCTTTCTTTTTTTTTTTTAAGGCATCAAAAAAGAAAGGCATTGTTTCATTTTTAAGATAAGGTCCCAGTCCAACTACTATATAAATTGGGAAACTCATTTTAAGTGGATTCACTTTAAGTGACCTTTTAACAGTATCAAATTTCCTCCAATTCTGTGCAGAGAACCTGCCTCAAGCCACCTTGGCTCTACGTACCATGGCAGGTAGCGAGATCAGTGGGCCCAGCTACTGGGAAGGCAGGGGAGAAGAAGTGGGTTTGAGTTAGCTGCAAAAGGCCTAGAACTCAGCACTGCATGGCCCCACAATGGTGCTGTGGAAAGAGGACAGTATTTGGTGCTAGATGGTCCTAGGTTCTAAATCCCACTCAATAGTTATACGGTATCAGGCAAGTTACTCTAGTTTTCTGAGCCTCGGTTTCCTCAGTTGTACCATGGGGCTACTAATCTCACCTTACTGAGTTGTTTCAGGGCTCACAAGTGTAAAGCAGTGGCCAATGTTAGTTTTCAACCGAGGATGTCACTCCTACCATGAGACCCACTTTTTATTAATGTGAAAAAGATTATGAAAAGAATCATAAAAAATAAAATGAGAAGAAGCAATGTTTAAAGTTTCACCGTTTCACTCCTTTCTTTCTTCTTCAGATCCTTCACCTTTCCATTTACTTCTCTCCATGTGCAGTTCCTTTTTTTATATCCCCGTGCCTGGGATGAAAAACAGGTTTCTTCTCGAATGCCATCTCCGGTGAACTGCTGGGAACCCTTGAGAACAATTCTGACACTGAATCAGGCTCACCACAAAATAGTGCCGTGACCAATTGCTGATGTCTGCTTAGGAGAGGTGGTGGCACCACTCTTGCCCACTTTGTATCAACTCTGCTATATCTTTCTCCTAAATACACTCATTATATTCTCACTTCCCACTTCCCAGACAAGTCAGCTTTCTAAAAGTACAGAGCCTGAGTACAATCCAGAGCTCACAAACCCCTAATAATTTTTCAGCTCTTTCAGTGTTAAATTCAGTGGTGAGCAGTTGCAGTTCAGAGAGGTTACATTATCTGATGTAGATCACACAGCTAGTAAGCATGAGAGCCAAGGTTGAAAGCCAGCTCCCTCTGATTTTGAAGCTAGCGTTCTTTCCATAGAAGGCTGCCTCCTCTTCAGTGGCAACAATTTCTCTAAGTAGGTCTAGGTCCATGAGTAACCCAGGGCTTGTTCCAAGGATAGAGATAGAGTACCCTTTTCTAGAAATGCCATGTATAGGACCCATCCACAACAGGCCACTAAGAACTCATGTTGGAAGGGGCTCCAGTACAGAACAGCATCAGCCGGAAGCCGTAGAGAACAGCAGTGAAGGAGCAGTGCTTTGTAGCCAGATCAGGTCAGAATCTACTTACCAGCTGGATAACCTTGGCAAGTTCCCCAACTTCCCTCTAACTCGATTTCCCTGTGAATTAGGGATAAAACAAACATTAGCAACTTCACATGGTTGTGTGGGGATCAGGTGGAGAGAACGTTTATAAAGCGTTCGGTACAGGGCATAGCACATAACAAGTGCTCAATATATATCAGTCATAACTCATTCTAAGGAGAGTGCAAGAGGCTCTGCCCTCACCAGCACATGGGGGAAACGTGTGCCGGAATGCACAACCTGAACAGAAACACAGCTGGAAGAAATATAGGCCAACGTAATAAAATAATCACATGACAAATTTGCATACGCTTATTCTTTTCACTCAATCAGGGAAATTCAGGCAATTAATGTTTGAAACGGAATCTGAAGCAAATTGGAATAGAGTCAAGCATTCCCGCCTATTCATGTCATGTGATCGATCCCACAGTCCCCAGCGCCACTTTGGCTGCGTTACGACTGTGCCCAGAGCACCTCCTTAAAACCCTCCTAGCAATAGTCTTACCACTCAGGAGAAACTGTTTTCTTCTCCCTTCCTGTGAAGTCATTCAAGTTGCTTCTGAATGGAAATGCTCAAATAAACAACACTGGAGTATAATTAATGATGTTCCTCCCTCAGTTTCCTACTTTGTTTTACACTTTAATGATACTCTACCATGCTGAGAATTCACTGGGTGGAAATACCTAGCCCCTTCTCCTGACACCAGGCTTTCTTTGTTTATTCCATTTTCTCCTTCCTCAGAGGCAGCCAGAAGAAAACTTTCTAGAAAGTTGAATTAATATGAAAGCCATCACACTTTCCTCCAGCACTTTGGCCTCCCTAATGTCCTTTTAATGTGGGTTGTTTTTGTGTGGGTGCCTCTGTCCATGAAACTAGAGGAAAAATGTTTTTACTTGAACAGAATTGGCCCAGAAGTCTTAGTCTTACAAGAAGGAAGAGACAGCAATATGGAGGAGACTCTACAGGCAGGCAGTGACTTAGTGATTCAAGAGGCATCTTTCTCTTCTTGCTGGCATGTCAGTTGTCACAGGCTTTCTGCATTGTGGCACCTTATGTTTCTTAGTAAAATAAGTCTTTTCATTTGGAATTTTCATCTCCCCATTAATTGGTGACAGTGCTATCAGAGCCCACTCACAACCGTACAATCAGGGCCATATCCCTATTTCTGTCTCAATTCTTAGTTCATTCTCCTAACTCCAAGCCACCAAGAAAGTCAGAATCTGTACCAAGGCTGTCTCCAGGGTCCTTGTGAAAATACATTTAGCCTGTCCTACTTCCTCTGAGCTACCTGCCTTTGATATGAGGTCTCTCTTCTAGCAGGCTTTGTGTAAGGCACAGACTCTTTCTGGAGGCATTCTTTGCATTAAAAAAAAGATGTATTATCAGTGAGTATCAATTATAATGAGGCATTTTTAGTGGGGCTTGATAACGTTGGAACCTGGAAACAGTGGCCTCTGAGCTGAGATCCTGGCAGCTGCATTTTATTAACCCGAGTCAGGGTGTTAAGCTGATTTTCAGACTTGATTGACAGAACCCTTTCAGCACGAGCCCTGGAAAACTATTAGGAGGAAAGAATCCCATCGAGGCATTCTGCCTGTAATAGTTTTAATGCAGAAATGCATTTGATCAGCAGCACGCTGAGCTCATATCATTTCCAGAGTGAGTAGCAATGTGGTTCCAGTGTCATTTACCACAACCAATTATGGTCCATCCTGACAACATTTAAACCAGAATTGGATTAAGAAAAATGCATCTCAAGATTGTTGTCCGAGAGTCAAAATCCCAGAATTTTTAGTGGATCTCATTCCCCATCTCTTTCATTACAAGACTAAGTTGAAGAAGAAGAGAAGGAAAAAAAACAAAAACATTTTTAGGGACAAGAAGTTGAAAGCATAAAAAGCAGGATACAATTGCAATTCAATGACCCTTTATTTTCTCCAGGACACTTTTCCACTGCTGCAAATCTTCTCTTAAATACATGAGTTGGCCAGTCTTTCTTTAGGCACCAGATTCACTTCCCAAAATCAGAGAATGCATTTCCTAGCCCTATTCACCATTCTTATCCCCTGCAGAAGGCAGAGTTCTAATAAGTAAAAATCCCTGTGATATACAACATCAGCTATAAAAGCACTGTTGTGTTCATACGGTTCTACTCCAGTAGATCAGTATTGGCTGATCTCATGCACCAACAAAGAGATGTCTTTTAGATATTTTATATCTTAAGAGGATCAGATAGCCATTGCTATCTTCTGAACTAACCATCCACAAATTTCTTTGGGATGGTACACTGGAGATACTTGCCTAGGAAATCAAATATCAATTTTTTTCTATTTTTTTGTAATAACTTTATTGAGTTACCAGGTTATAAAAGTAATGCATGTTCAAGCCAAGTGCAGTGGCTCTCACCTATAATCCCAGCAGGTTGGTAGGCCAAAGCAGGAGGATCACTTGAGGTCAGGACTTCAAGACCAGCCTGGGGAACATAGCGAGACCCCTGTCTCTACAATAAATAAGAAATGAGCTGGGTGTGGTGTTGTGCACCCGTAGTCTCAGCTACTCAGGAAATATTGGAGAAAGCCATGAAAAATAGAAGTATCATCCAGAGATGAGCACTGTTGATATTCTGGCATCACTCACACACTTATTTATTTATTCATTTTTGAGACAGAGTCTCACTTTGTTGCCCTGGCTAGAGTGCTGTGGTGTCAGCCTAGCTCACAGCAACCTCAAACTCCTGAGCTCAAGCGATCCTCCTGCCTCAGCCTCCCAAGCAGCTGGGACTACAGGCATGTGCCACCATGCCTGGCTAATTTTTTCTATTTTTGGTAGAGACGGGGCCCCGCTCTTGCTCAGGCTGGTCTCTAACTCCTGAGCTCAAACGATCATCCCGCCTCAGCCTCCCAGAGTGCTAGGATGACAGGCGTGAGCCACCATGCCCGGCCTCACACACATATTTAGATAACACATGCCTTAGTACAAACTTTTGTCATTCAGCAATACATTGTGAACATTTTCCCATGTCAATAAATATGGATCTACATCTATTGTAGATATTATTGTGTCATCATTATTTTAACTAGTCCTCTTCTGATGAACATTTAGGCTCTCCTGCCCCCTTTTTGTTCCTCTTTTAAATAATATTGCTATAACCTCCCTGTACATCAACAACCCTCAAGCGTCAATGTGACTAAGAATTATCAGAGGTATTTTTAAAATATGGGTGCATGAGCCGCACATCTTCAATTAGAAAGGCATAAGACCCAGGAATCTGCATTTTATTAAGCACTGCAGGTGATATTGATGCTGCTAGTCCTCAAACCACACTTTGATAAATATATCTTTGCAAACTTATCTAATGATTTCCTTAAGATAAAGTTCTAGAAGTGCAGTTGTTATTTTGGTAAAGGCTATGCAGTGCAGCATTTCAACAATCTACCTTGTTTGTGGTTATCTTGGTGATTAAAAAGGTTGGGTGATAAAGGTAGGTGTATGCTGTAAGGTAGGAAATATGTTTGAGGCATGGATAAACAGGGTAAGTTCCATCAAGAGACCTCAGAACCAACCCTTCAGTGTCTGTGGGATGCATAAATCCTCTTCAAACAACCCCTTGGCTCTCCACGGGAGGCTGGCAATGAGAAGAGTTGAGCAGAGAAAGGGCAAAGACACAGGTGGGAGTGAGTTCAATACGTTGGCTGGAGAAGTTGCTTCTTGAGAGGGGAGGATGCCTGCTATTGCCAATGACACAGGGGCTTGCTACCAACAAGGGGTGACCAAATGAGACAGCCCCCTCCCCAAGCTCACATGTATGAAATTTACACTTGACTAGCATTGTGTTCCCACCCCAGATTTTCCAGAAGTTTGAAAGATGAGAATAAAAGAACACAGGTATTTCTCCATTTCCATGTTCAAGTAAGCATACATGCACTCATCCACACAGACAAAGGCAGACACATATTACCCTGCTTATAATCTCCAAACTCCAGACGCAGGCTTTCAACTATAACCTTCACATAAAGAATAATTTTGCCTAAAGCCACAAAAAAAATATGGAAATTGAAGAAGTATTAATAGAACTCCAATTTAAATCATGTTAGGAAAACAATTTTGTCCTTTTTTTTTTTTTTTTTGGTAAATGCTATTGAAATATGACACGTGTACAGGAAAGTGTTCAAATTAAAAGTTTACAAACTCAACAGATTTTCACAAGGTGAATACACTGATGTAACCAGCATTCCAATCAAGAAATAGAGAAATACCCTGATCCCAGAAGTTCCCTGATACCTGCTTACAGTCATTCTCCTCAAGGGGAACCATCGTCCTAATTTCTAACAGTTCCCATAGATTTGACTTATTTTTTTGAGCTTTATATAAATGGAATCATAATAGATGAGCTCTTTTCTTTCAAAAATTTTCTGAATAGATTTTGTAGATCATTAGTTTAACTCTTCATATCATGTGCACACATATCCCAATATTGAAGCAAAGCTCTCCCCCAAAAAGAAATTTTAAGGTATATGCTTCAAATAACTCAGTGTCCATTTGTGCCATGAAAACTAGATAGCTTCATATCAGTTGAGCCCAGCTGAGTCCCTGGGGCCCTTGTATCTGTCCATAGTAAGGTAATAAGGATCCTAAAAGGCTACTCCCCAGTGTATATGACAGATAACTTGAGAGGCAGTATAATGTAGTGGGGAAAAGATTAGCTTTGGAACCATAAAGAACTGAGTTCAAATAGAATCATTTCCACTTACCAGCCATACTATCTTCATGAAGTCACATAATCTCTCTAGGGCTCAGTTACTTCTACACCTGTAAAATGGGGGAACTATTTCATTGAGTTGTTGTGAAAATTAAATAAGATCTCAAATATAAACTACTTGGCATTTGATAGGTGCTCCCTAAATATTCATTCTCTTTCTCCCCTGAGACTAAACCTTGATTCTTCATCAAATTCAGCCTGTGGGTGCACACAACCTAAGTAAATATCTTTTCAATGGCAACTGTTTGAACCCACTAACTAGTAAGTTTAAAATCATTTGGAAACCAGGTTTGTGATCTAAGGGAATTTAAAGTTGCTGACATAGAGTCTTTTTCAGAACTGAGAAACGTCACCATTCATCCTTTGGAAACTGGAATGGCTTCATGTCCCTCACATTTTCCACCATGCTGGCCTGGCTGTTTATTTATTAATGATTTCCATCATGAAACCATTGTTATCTCAGCTTCCTCTGATAGCCAAAAAGCGCACAAAATCATCATTTTCCAACAAGAGCACAAAGCATCCAAATGCCTGTGCTTCCCACAACATTATCATTTTATTAATAGCCATTCTGCCAATCCGTTTATAATGGCCTTTTCAGTTAGACATGCACACAGTCGTGTAGCAATCTTGTGATTGCCGCATTTTTACCAGTATAAATATTAAAATCTCTGACAGATTGCTAATGAGCTGCTGTTGGAATTACAGAGTAGTCTGTTATCATTTGTCCATTCACAGTTTCCTCACCAGCCCATCTGTGCTCGGAACGCAGCCACCGTGGCGCGTGCAGGCTGGGACAGTTTCTCCATTTACACCTTTTGCCTTCGGAGGCCTCTGGGAAAGCCTGTCCCTAATTAAAGATTTTAACAAACATATTGCCAGCTTTCTAACACTGTTATTTAACTGCTCTCTTTTGTTAGAAAAGGTGCTGTTTGTCAGCAGTTTGTAGATTTAGATATTTAGTGTGTTGTTTCTGGAGCCCAGCAAAATATTTGTGTTTTTAGAATAATTCAATTAGTATGTTGTGCATGTACCTACCTGTATGCACAATAAATATACATGGCACACAGGCTATCAAAATCCTGTGTAATTATTCAGACTCACAAGGACAGACAAAGAAACATGGTGTTTCTGTGGACACAAAGACTTCTCTACAGAACACGGTAGATTTGAACATTCTAAGGTCGGGAATATTAAAACAAAATGATCAGACTGAGATCATGGCTCAGGTAATTTGGGGCAAGGGCAAAGTACCTTTCAACTGAAATACTGGAATAATTAAGGTGCATTGAAAAGGAATCTGATTTACCTGGAAGAATACGCCTCGCCAAGAGAACAGTGTTCCCTTACCATAAAGGTTAACTACTGAGCCATGGTTCGTAGTCAGTATGGGTGTGGTTGGGGCCAGGTGGGGAAGAGGGGCATGGGGTCAACGGGGGAGCCTCTACATGCCCTCTTTCACCCCCACCATCACATCTGCCCAGTGAGAATCACTGCACCAGACCTCTGAGGGAAGGAGAGAGATACCAGAGCTGAGAGCCTGCTGCTCAAGAAAAGGCTCTCCAGTCAATCTTCCTGGAAATGGGTTCATCTTCACTCTCCCCAGAGTGAGTACAGAGAGGGGTGGCCCCTCCAGTAGCAAGCCATGGAAGGTTTTCCAGACTAAAGTGACACTTTAGAAAAATCGAAAGAGCCTGAGGTCTTCACTATCAAGGCAGGAATAATAACTACCTCCCGGGGGTTCATCACCTTGTAGATCAAAAGATGGCTCTGAATGCTGCTTGGGAGACATTTCCACCAGTGACACCGTGACACTGAGGGACTTTGAGATATATATCTTCCAGTGTGGAAGCTTTGTGGCCACTTATTGCTCTGAAATTTTAATGTAGGTTTTGATACTTTGATTTAATTCTCGAATTAAATACAAGCAAGTCTGAGGGAGACGCCACAAATCAATCATACAGCATAATCCTTGTTCTGAAGGAATCTGCACACTCGAGAGATAATACACATACATAAAAACCATACGCTCTGCCTAACACCACGGGGTAGCCAACGCAAGAGCCAGATGACTGGCAAAGGTGCAGGGGAGTTCAAGGCCAGAGACATCACTTCTACAGAGGACGGGTTAGGAGGGTCTCCCAGAGGAGGTAGAACCAACATCAAATTGTGAAAAATGTGTAGGATGTGGTTGAGAGAGGGAGACAGGGCATGGTGAGCTGGGAAGGTGCTGGGAAAGGAAAAGGAATATTTGGGGGACCTTAAATAGGCTGCTTTGACTAGAGTAGAGGTTTATGATGGGATATTGAGAAAGCAAAGTTTCAAAGGCCATGCTGTCAAGGCTAAGGATCTGTACTTAATCTTTTTTTTTTTTTTTTTTTTTTTTGAGACAGAGTCTCACTCCATTTCCCTGAGTAGCGTGCCATGGCGTCAACCTAGCTCTTGGCAACCTCAGACTCCTGGGCTCAAGTTATTCTCCTGCCTCAGCCTCCCGAGTAGCTGGTACTACAGGCACATACCACAATGCCCAGCTAATATTTTTATATTTTTAGTAGAGAGGGGGTCTTGTTCTTGCTCAAGCTGGTCTTGAATTCATGACCTCAGGCGATCCTCCCACCTCAGCCTCCTAGAGTGCTAGGATTACAGGTGTCAGCCACCGTGCTCTGCCAGCTGTAGGTTTTTTGTAAATATTCTTTATCAAGTTGAGGAAGTTACCCTCTATTCCTACTTTGCTAAGAAGCTTTTTTTATTTTTTTGGTCATAGATTAGTATTGGATTTTGGCAAATGCTTTTTCTGCATCTATTGACATGATCATGTGATTTTCTTCTTTAGCCTGTTGGTGTGATGGATTACATTAACTGATCTTCAAATGTCGAACCAGCCTTGCATACCTGGGATCAATCTCACTTGGTCATGGTGTATAATTCTTTTTATACATTGTTGGATTCGATTTGCTAATATTTTGTTGAGGATTTTTGTATCTATGTTCACAAGAGATTTTGGTCTGTAGTTTTCTTGTAATGTTTTTATCTAGTTTTGGTAGTAGGGTAATGCTGGCCTTATAGAATGAGTCAAGAGGTATTCTTTCTGCTTCTATCTTCTGAAAGAGATTGTAGACAATTGGTATAATTTCTTCCTCAAATGTTTGTTAGAATTCACTAGTGAACCCATCTGAGTCTGGTGCTTTCTGTGTAGGTAGGTTATTCATTATTGATTCAATTCCTTTAGTAAATGCAGGCCTATTCAGATTGTCTTTTTCTTCTCCTGCGAGTTCTGGCAGATTGTATCTTTCAAAGAATTGTTGTATTTCATGTAGGTAATCAAATTTATGGGCATCGAGTAGTTAATACTATAATAGTATTTCTTTATTATCCTTTTAATGTCTATGGAATCTGTAGTGATGTCCCACCTTTTCATTTATAATATTAGTAATTTATGTCCTATCTTTTTGTTTTCTTAGTTAGCCTTGTTCTGGCCAGGCTTATTGATTTTATTGATCTTTTTAAAGAACCAGTTTTTGGTTTTGTTGATTTTTTCTATTGATATCTTATTTTCAATTTCATAGATTTCTGCTCTAGTTTTTACTATTTCTTTTTTTTTCTGCTTATTTTGGATTTAATTTGGTCTTCTTTTTCTAGTCTCCTAAAGTGGATGCTTAGATGATTTATTTTGGATTCTTCTTCTTTTCTAATATCTGCATTCAAAGCTATAAATTTCCCTATAAGCACTGCTTTCACTACCTCCCACAAATTTGACTAAGTTGTATTTTCATTTTTATTTTATTTCATTTTATTTTATCTCATTTCATTAAAATATTTTTAAATTTCTCTTGAGATTATTTCTTTGATCCATGATTTATTTAGGAGTGTGTTGTTTAATCTCCAAGGACCAGAGATTCTTTTCTCAGCTGTGTCCAGTCTACTGAGCCCATCAATGACATTCTTTATTTCTATTAGAGTTTTCGTTCTTTAGCATTTCTCTTTGATCCTTCTTACGGCTTCTGTCTCTCTATTTACTCATCTGTTCTTGCATGTTATCTACTTTTTTCCATTAGCTCCCTTAGCACATTAATAATAGTTGTTTTAAATGCATAGTCCAGTTATTTCAACAATCCTGCCATATCTGAGCCAGGTTCTGATGCTTGCTCTGTCTCTTTAGTGTTTTGTTGAGTTTTGGTTTTGGGGGTGGGGTTTGTTTGGCCTTTCAGTATGCCTTGTAAGATTCCTTCCTTCCTTCCTTCCTTCCTGAAATCTGGACATGATATACTAGGTGAGAGGAACTATAGTAAATAGACCTTTAGTAATGTGGTAATAAGGTGTTGGGGGTGGTAACATGTCTGGGGTATGAATGACTAAGCACGCCATAGTCCTGTGATTATGTTGCAGTCTTTAGCGAGCCTATGCCTCTAGTGCCTCTAGGCTGTGAACTTCACAAATTGTTCTCAGTTTCTCCCCCACCTTAGGTAGGACAGGGTGGCTAGAGGGGGCTGGAGTTGGATATTTCCCATTCCCAGGTTGGTTAGTCTGTCAAAACTCCAATAGGTTAGGCTCTGGTTAAATAGTTCTTCTTGAGGGCAGGCCTTATTAAGGAGAACAGAATGCGCTCGCATATTTCAAGATAGCCAGAGCATGAGGAGATTTTTCTCCAGTCTTCACCATGAGAACATGGTAGAGCTCCAGGAAATAAAATTTATAAAAGTGTGGATGGAGTTTTTAACTCACAGACTTGTCCACATCGAGCTTTTAGCAATTACTCAATTACAGTTTATGTTTCCTACCCCAGTACTTGTTTCTGCAGAGGTTTCTGCTCAAAGTGAGTTGTGATTCTCTGTTTCTCTGATTTTGATGGCAGTGGTTTGCCCTGTGAGACAGATCTAAGAAGAGTTGTTTATCTTTCAGCTTGTTCAGCTTTTTACTTGTTATTAGGCTATAGTGGCTACTTCTAAGCTCTTTACATGCCAGACAGGAAACCAGAAGTCTATACTTTATTTTTTAGGCAGCATGGAGTAATCAAAGAAGAATGAATAAGTAGGTTGGTTAACTGGGTGGCGGGTTAGATTTTAACAGGAAGACAGTATGATTAAAAGTTATTATGTAATGCATTTTGGAGCCTAGGCAGCTAAGGTAGCTCCACTATCTTGCCTGGTCTCACAAGTCTGGAGGCTGGCTGGTTGTCAGCTGACCATAGATGGCCAAGACTGGGACAACTGGGATGACTTGGAGCTGATCAATAGGTCTTTCATCCTCCCCTAGGCTTGCCTGGACATGTTTTCCTTCATGGCCAGGGGAGAGAACAAGAGTGCAAACAGAAATGTGCAAGCATTTCTTTAAGCTTTGATTTGTATCACATCTAATATCATCATCCTATTAGCCAAAGCAAGCCACATGGCTGAGCTCAGAATCAAGGGGTGGGAAAAAGGATTCTACCTCTTAAAAAGGGAACAGCAAATTCACATGGCAAAAGGCAAGGACACAGGAAGGGGTGAAGAATGGGGGACATAAATGCAAGCAGTCTACTACATCTTGATTCAAATCCCAGCTCCTCTAGCTGTGTAACCATGAGCAAGGTACCTGAAAATTGGCATAAAAAGAGTGCCTACCTCTTAGCATAGTTGCTTGCTTCAAATGAAATGACCTGTGTAAAACACTTAGCATAGTGCCTAGCCCACATAGGTAACTATAGGCCACAGTCACTGTATCGGCTGCATTGCAGGTGCAGAAGGTGAGTTGGGATACTTACAGGGGTTGTAGGCCTGTATGAGGGTGATGTTGATATGCTGTTCAGGACAAGTTGGAAATCCACATCTGGAATCAGCCTGAAATACAATACTGTGACCAAAAGTGAAAAGGCCTAGCCATATTTGGGAGGAAAAACAAAGGATGAATCTTCAAGAATAGGTGTCCATAGGCCTGGGCAATTAGGACAACAGTGGTGTCATTGATGGAAGCAAGGAGAATCAGGAACATTGCTGGCTTAGGGACAGATGGCTAAACGTCCACTCCATCTGGATCTCTAGCCTAGTCTCTGGGCGTTTCATGAAAAGGATGAGACAGAATGTTCAATGACTGTTCTCAGCATGGCTCAAAACAGGGTATTTAATAATCATCCCAACCAGAGTTTTCATTTGGAAAACTTGCTGTTGCTTACCATTTCTTCTATATTAGGGATGATCATTCTTAAAAAAAAAGTCTTAGAGAAAAGACTCCCCATTAGCCTGGTTTCCAGGGAAGACATTTATCCAGGGCTCTGTGACACACTTGGCCACAGCCCCAGGGGAGGGGTGATTATTCTTATAATTGTAAAGAACCTGGGCTACAAGGGGCCAGAGGTCCGAGTGATGGAGGGGTTTTTACCCAATCTCATGGCTTCCGTTTTTACAACAACATTCAGTCTAATGGGGGTTCATTCTCTCACACTGGAAGAATCCCAAGATGCAACCCCAAGGAAGACTCTCCTGGACCATTAGCTTAAGCAACTGCCAGACAAACAAAATAGCAAATTTCCCATGTAGAATGATTTAGTGCAGTGAGACTCAGAAAAATAATGAAGGCATTTGTTTATGCCTGCTTACAACATTCCTTGTAGGCAAAAAGGGGAAGAAAACATCATTCTAAGCCTGCAAAGGCAGCCAGCCAGTGCAGGCTCATCAAAAATATGCATTTGCTTTTGTAGTCAAAAAGTGTGAGTTTGCTCTGCTTCACCTCCTGGCCTGGGCTTCTATGATATCCATGTAATTTAAATGAAAAAGTCATCCTAGGGAGTCATCACATTTCAAAGAAGTGACCCTTTTTGGATGTTGAAAGGATTCCCAGTGTTTGGGTTCACCCCCAGGTGAGGTGGTGTTACAGAGTTCTTGAGATGTCATCCAGAGAAGCAGACCTTGGAAAGTCTAAACAGAAGTTGTTTACCTTGTCTCTTTGCTTGTTGTGCAAATGGGACTCAGCTTTGTAAAGAAAACAAGCACAATTCAAGCTCAGTCTGAGTCACAATTCACCATTGCTTTCAGTCAAACCCTGACAAAAGAGGAGTTTTTGTTCATTCTTGGAGTGACTGCCACCATGAACTTAGTAGCTAAGACACCCGTAGCATCCTCCAAATTGATCTCAAGCTGGTTGGGCTCAGCTTCAAGGGGCAACTTGGGTGAGGCACTTTACTCCCTGTTCTTTCTCCTAAGGGACTGGTTCTTCTGTGTTCCCCCATTTACACCCATCCCCCCAAAAGGAGCTCCTGATCTTCCTGGGAACAGAACCACTCAGGCAACCATGCCAGTCACAGTATCGTGTTTCAGGCTGCATTCAGACATGGATTTCCAACCTGTCCTGAACCTCATACATCTTTACCCCACCCTAGAGCCACTACTTTCCCAGCACGCCCTACTTGCCCATAATGAGTGAGGTCTATTAAGAAAAGTGCCGCCAGAGTCCCTCTCCAGACAACCAAACTAAAGAAGACCCCTTCTCCATGTAGTGTTCAGCCTCCAGGAACTGTTTTTGTGGCACAGAGCTTTATGTGCTTTCTCAACTACTCAACTGCAAATACTCTTTCTCCCTTTCACCTGCCAAATTAGGTTTAAAGAGAGGGTGCCTGGCTCCTGGATCCTAGGAAGGTGTTAAATATCTCCGCTGCTAGAAATCCAGCTAGAGACATTAACACCTACCTCCTGGCTCAAGAGTGGGTGTTAATGTTTCTGCTGCCAGGACATCTTTCATCCAGGGCCGTTCCTCTAGCCAGCGCTCAGCGGGGCGCCAGGGCCAGGGAAAGCAAGTCAAACCAGACTGTCCTGACAGTGGCAATCCTCGGTTGGTGAGCACTAAACCCACAATCCCATCTTTTTAATCATTTCTAAAGCGCTTCCAAGCAGAAGACAGTTCCAAACACCAGGAATAGACAGTTCACAGAAAATGCTGCTTTTACTAATAATAAACTTACATAACATTTCTAATTTACCAAAGCACTTTCCCATCAAAATAACACAAATCTTTTCTTGAAGGTTTACTTAATATACTTAATTCTTAACCACAACCCTGAAAGGCAGATATTGTTGTTCTCATTTTAGAGATGACTTAATAGGTTGAGAGAGGGTAAACAGTGGGCACCCATCACACTGCTTTCTGTGTGGCTGCCAAGTCCCTGCCCTTAACCACAGCTCCCTACTGGATTGCGGGATCCTGACAATAACCTTGTGAGAGTGCTCAGGCAGGTGCTATTTTAAGGACCATAAATTGGGGTATTTTGACCAAGAACAAAAAGTAGAAGATGTTGGTTCGAGCCCAAGTCCAACTGAGTCTCAGACTAACGTACTTTCAACCAGACCACACAGCCGATGATACTCTGAAAGCATGATGTTTTCCCCAAGCCTTCATCATTCACCTATTCATTCTTCCAGACAACATATATTTTCTGAAATCTTACCATGCGTCAAGCACTGTGTTGGGTGTGAAACATCAAATAAATAAAGACTCAGAAATAGAGCACTCGGCCTTGAGTTGCTTACATCTGACAGAAGGCATATGAGCAGGCATAAAGGCAACTCTAACACAGGTCAGAAGAGCAGTCACTGCCATTTCTATGATTTTTCAGATGATGGTAAGTAAAGTTTGAAGGGGGTTGATATTTATCACTCACCAGGGAAATATATCCTTGTCTGAGTATGTGGAAGGGACCTACTCACTAAGCTGGTCTCTACACTCCAGTATCTCACTGAAAACCCATGAAGATTTCTATATCTACAAAATCCAAAGTATTTTACCACAAAAAGTGGAGTAGCTTGCAAATGGAGTTTTAATCAAACCAGTTGTACCCTTTTCCATTACTTAGATTTTAAAACATGGGAGGGGGGAAGAGGGGTTTGGGGAAAGCTATATCCTTCTTAGGATATTTTTTAACAGTTGTATACAACCTTTAAATTATAATTGCATATTTGTAATTCTCAGTAAGCTAATAAAAGTCATAGTCATTTTATAAAAAACAAATAAAACAAACAAAAACAGTCATATATTATGTGCTTTAGGAAAACATGCTCCTTGTATGAAAGTCATTTTTTATTATTTTTACAGTGAAAAATTCCTTTATAAAGTAGGGAGTTTGAGTTTGGTTTTGCCTACAATTTGAGCTTAGAATCTCAAGAGGTGCTCGCCTGGGGATGCCCAGGGACCAAGTCCACCCTTGTCCTTCCCACCTGCTATCCATACTAGGAGACCAGAGGGTTCTTGTTATCACTCTCGACTCTTGCAGATATATCCCTGGAGTGTTTGACTTGAAAACCTCCCAGTCTCTTATGTTGCCCAGTGGCTCAGACCCAGCCCTGGCAGGGCTGGGTCTCCTAGAGAGGCTCCTCAGTTTGGAAAGAAGCCCCCCAGATAAAAGCAAGTGCTCACAGGACAATAGAACGGTAGTGCTTCACTGCAAAGTGCTTTTCATCCTTGAGCACTTAAGGGGGTAACCTTAATGAGCACAAAATATTCATCTCTAATAAGAACATGCTGTCATAATCACCCTCCATGTGATAAATATCCTAGAGGTTTTCTCTTTGTTAGGTTAATGCTTTTCCACAAGATAATTTAACCAATTCTCTAAAAAATAATCACACCTTATCAGGCCCCAATATAGTAATATGGTGTTGTTCTTTGTTGTTTTTTTTTTTTTAATGTTTTGAATCTTGCCTTAAACAAATCCCATCCAAATAAATGCTCCCTTTTTTAGTTGGCACCAAAGCTTGTGTTGTTCATTGTAATCAAGCTCCCAGTTGGCTAACTCCTCATCTAACAGTATGTTTTCTGATTTCATTTGAGCAAAATTTATCATCCACCAGCAAAGACAGAAAATGTGTGAATGTCTAAAGCTTATGTAAATTAAGAGGCCATGCACGCTATTCCTAAAAATAGTAGATAATTATAGGCATTTCTTCCCCATACAATAATTATAGGCCTCCTGTCATCTTTTCTATTCTGTATAAGGTCACAGTAGTATTATACAAAATTTACAGTATATTACAAGTTAAAAACACAATAATTAGCAACTGTGCATCTTCAGCACCAGTGATGAATGTTCACAGTAAAAGTTTAAAAAAAAGTGCATTATTTGTTTTATGTGGACAGTACACACTTAAATTTAATCATCAACTCCTGCTACCCAATAGGCAATATTCTCTCACTATTATAATGCTATTTGCCAAGTTCATAGTACACCCTTGGGCTGAATTCATCCTTAACGAAGAGACAGGAAGCCAAATCTCTCACGTCATCTCAACCAGGTGCACCATATTATTTTAAATTTAATAATTCTGTTGAACATATTGAATGATAATGAGCAAGCTTAGAGAAAGTACCAAGGATTATTTTCACCATTATGATCAACGTCTGAATCAGGGAGAAAGAAATTCTCTCACTAAATAATGCGGGGAGTTCAGAGGTTTGCTTGGCATGGGTTTTATTTTTTTCCTCCTGCTTGTTTATATCATTCATTGAGAGGGAAAAAAGGTAGGGATATTATCCTTCTGTGGTGAAAAAAAGTAATTTAATGAAAAAGAGAGTTTATCCTGAGCTCTTAATTATCCATACTAATGGGAACAAGAGGGACAGATAATACAAAACGACAGGACAGAACTATCATTTCTACTTTGCTTAAGGAAAAAGTCAGAAGACCACACACCCTCACTTCACCTTGCCCAGTTTTGTCATGCTGTCGAAAATAGTTATGAAGGGTGAAGATTTGGCAAGAATGGGGCAAAAGAAGATAATTCAGACCCAAAGAGCAGCATCGCAGCAGGAACTAAGAATTAGAGCAACCCTTTGGCTTCGTGTTTAAAAGCAACTGATTGACTGAGTGACCATCTTAGCCATTTCCCTCCTGAGCAGAATAGTATGTTTAGAGATTAAGAATGTAGACTCTTGAGTCAGACTTTCTTGGTTCAAATCCCAGTGCTACTTTTTCCTAGCACTATGACCTTAGATGGAACCTTTCTATGCCTCAGTTTTCTCATCTATAAAATGGGGAAAATAACAGTTGTGAGCATTAAAAGAATAAATAAGTGAAATATATAACCATTGTGTGATTAAATGTTCCATAGCCACTAAGAGTTGCCATGAAATCAAATGGATTGCCAGACTTCAATCCATATGAAGCCATTACCTTGGAATTTTCTTCATAGCAGTATCAAACCCCACCATCATGAAGACAATCTCATCTTCTTGTTGGTCGGTCCTTAGGAAACATGTAAAATATGCCTTCTGATTAAGAGCACAAGCTTGGGCCGGGCGCAGTGGCTTACACCTGTTATCCTAGCACGCTGAGAGCCGTGGCAGGTGGATTGTTTGAGCTCAGGAGTTCAAGACAAGCCTGAGCAAGAGCGAGACCC
>VBSM01000529.1:68594672-68610189 GCA_008086735.1 Cheirogaleus medius
AAAAAAAAAAAAAAAAAAAAGAGCACAAGCTTTGAGATCAGGTAAGTCAACAACACACAGCTCTCTCTTCAGCCAGCACCTCTGTTTTGAGCTTCTGGGTAGCCCATCCAACTGCCTGGTTGACATCTCCCCTTGGATATTTCTCAGGGCCTGCAAACGCAACTGAACTCATCATCTTCCTTCATAAACCTGCTTTTCTTGCTTCTCTCTTTAATGAGTGATACCGCCAGAGGAGGGTCATCCTTTACCCTCTATTCCATAAACCCTGACATCCAATCCATTAAGAGAGAACACCTTTACTGGTTCCCAGCATGCATTCCTTCCTTCGGCCTTCTCCACCATCTCCATTTCCATCTGGGGAACTATGTGGTTTCAGGAAAGCAAAGCTCATGACTTAGTCAGAGCATTCCATCTTTCTAGTCTCAATAACTTGTTCAGAAATGGGCATGAGACTTAAGTTGGTTCTATCAGAGTGAGACTTGAGACTGCTGCTGGGAATGCTGGGAACAAAGATACTCCCTTTCACACAGAGTGTAAAGGAAGAAATATGTGGCCTTGAAGCTGCTGGCAGCCACTTTGTGGGCATGGGGGAAGTCCTTTTAAAATAAAACATATATGGCAGAAGGTAAATAGAAACCACTCCCCTAGAAACTTCACTGCACTTTGCCTGAACCCAACCTTAGCTCCACATATTGCAGTTACATAAGCCAGTAAATCCCCCCTACTTTTAAGTCAGTTCCCACTACCTGCAATGGAAAGCATTCCAATTGACTCAAGCAATAGGTCCACCTGCTGAGTATCTCTGACATCCATTCACTTCTATCTCCTCTACCACCACCCTGTTCCTAACTACCATTATTTCCTGCCTGCACTATTGCAGTTGCCTCCTAATTAGTCCTCTTGCTTCCTTAGATGTTCCCCTTCCCACTCTGTTCTCCACAGTCAGCATGATCTTTTGAAAAATCTAAATATGATTAAATCACTTCCCAGCTTAAAGACCTTTAATGACTTCTTGTTGAGAGTAGGTTAAGTCTGTGCCCTAACCAAGCCTTCTAGGCCCTGTGTGATGTGGCCCCTTCCCTTCTTCATCAGCACCTTGTGTGATTCCCCCTTGGTGTCTGACCTTCACACACAGTTACCTTTTAGCAGTTCTTTTGGTGAAGACACACATGTCCTTTTCTGCCCCAGGTCTTCTGTACATGCTGTTCCATGTGCCTAGGACACCCTCTCCCCCAGCCAGTGACCATGTCCCCCACAGTGCCCTTGCACTTACCTCACGCTCTGGATCTCAGTGATGTTCCTCATGGGGGCCTCCAGATATAGGGCCCCGTCACACGCTCCCACTCTGCTGTGTGTCCCTCCTTCAAAGCAGCATCACACACTTCCAATTATTTATTTAACTGTTTCCCCCACATCCGTCTTCTTCAATGGAGCATCGTCACCACCTAGCCTGGCACAGGTCTGAAACATAGCAGGCAGCCAATGAATGGTTTGATAAAATACTTTAGATAAGTACAAATTCTGTCTAGGCTACTTTTTAGCTTTTCAACTCTGGGCAAACTATGCAACCTCCTTGAGCGTCTGTTTCTTCATCTTTAACAAATGCAAATGGTAGTACCCACCTCACAGGACTATTTGAGGATTAAATTAAATTAAATCTGGACATATAGCAAATGGTTAACAAAATTCTAGTGTATTAATCAGCATTCTCCAGAGAAACAGAACCAATAGAAAATGCTATGTATATGCTCTCTGAAAGCTGAGACCCAGGAAAGCAGGTGGTGTAATTCAGTCATTCAGTCTGAAGCCCAAAGTCCAAGGACAAAGGTCTGAGAACCAGGGAGCCAATGATGTAAGTCCCAGTCTGAGTCTGAAAAGCCCAAACCCGAGAGTGCCAAAACTGAGAGTACCAATGTCTGAGGGCACAAGACATTCCAGCTCAGAGAGAGGGGTGTAATTTGCCCTTTTTCTGCCTTTTTGTTCTATTTGGGCCCTCAAGGGATTGGACGATGCCCACCCACATTGGTGAGAGTGATCTTCTTTACTCAGTCTACTCATTCAAATGCTAATCTCTTACAGAAACATTCTCACAGATACATCCAGAAATGTTTTACCAGCTATCTGGGCATCTGTCAGCCTAGTCAAGTTGACACATAAAAACAACCATCACATCTAGTGAGTAGGATATCCCAAGTCAGGGATCTCTCTGGGTCTCAGGAGGTAAAATTGAATCCTGAGAATCAGGAGCTTTATAAAAGAATCTAAAAGTCCAATAAATCTGGAGTGAGAGCATGAGTTTCCACTGTGAGAGGTTCCTTGAAAGGCCTCCGAATTCAAAGCAGCTGGAAGAACTTGTAAGCAAAACACCAGATAAATGCACTTGGCCCTCTGTATCTGCAGGTTCTGCATCCTCAGGTTCAACCAACTAGAGATCAAAAATATGCAAAAAGATAAAAATACAAAATAATACAAATAAAAAATACAATATAACAAAAATACAGTAAAATTAAAAATACAATATAACTATTTGCATAGTTTATATATAATTTACATTGTATTAGATATTATAAGGTAATCTAGAGATGATTTAAAATAGATATGGGAGGGTGTACATCAGTTATAATCAAATCCCACGCCATTTTATATAAGGGACTTGAGCATCCTCAGATTTTGATGTCTGAGGGGGTGTCCTGGAACCAATTCCCCGAGGACGCAGAGGATGACTGTATGCACGTTGTGATTCCATATATACATTTGGAAGGACAGATAGTAAGTTTCAGTTTGTTTTAATATACTTTATATTTTTCTATATTATACTTGAATATGAACAAAACGTGTTGTCCTTTTAAGAAAATGAAAATTATTAAGTGTGACAAATTAATACTTTGTGCTTTAGGAGAAATGAATTGGTGAACTGTCATGCTTACTCTTCTAAATAAATGGCAAGAGTGATTAGTGCCTGTTCTCTGTGGCAACATCTCAAAATGCGAAGGCTGAACTTCAGTGCCAGGGTACCCTTGTCCAATTTTAAAGTCACCAACAAATATATCATGTATTCTTCCCATGGATTCAATTATATGATTGATCTCTTACCTCAAACTGAGGACTGCATTAACAAATTTATCTACATTCTCTTATTTCATTCAATCTTCAAACTCTAAAGTATGTGCCATCATTTACATTTTATAGATGAGAAAACTGAGGCCTCAGTTCTGTCTGACTCCAACACACAATCTCTTTCTCCATAGCATTTCTAATTTGTGATTAGCTTTTCCTTGTTTGTTTAATATCCTCACCAGATTGTAAGTTCCTTGAGGTCAGGCATCTTGTTTGTTTTGTGTATCCTTTGGCAAGACCCCAGAATAATGCCTGCTACATATTTGTTATTTGTTGTTTAATATTTATTTGTTGAATAAATGAATGAATGAATGGACGCTTT
Source organism: Cheirogaleus medius (assembly GCA_008086735.1). NCBI lineage: Eukaryota > Metazoa > Chordata > Mammalia > Primates > Cheirogaleidae > Cheirogaleus > Cheirogaleus medius. Next base: position 68,598,112 of record VBSM01000529.1, read on the forward strand.
GATTTGATAGTGCAGTTAGGTGAGAGCTCGGTATTTGAAATAAAACAATATACAAGTTAAACTAAACTTCCAGAAAGGCTTGGTTTTCTCTTTAGCCCAGTGGTATTTAAATATCTGAGAACTGATCAGGGATATGCCAACAGCCCATTAAAGAACTGGTGTTCAATGTTTAAAGACCTGCTCTCCCTCAAGTCCTGAGCGGCTGTTTGGTTTCTGCAGAGCATCCTCTGTTGAGCCGCAAGGCCCTCATTTGTATTAGAAGTGAGAGCTAGTTCTAAAGTCAACTTAGAAAGGACAAATATGTTCTTTTGACTTAATGACATAACATTTTATCAGCCACATAAAAAATAAAATATATGTGTTCATTTGCTATTTGAGGAGCTTTTTCAACGTGTATGCAGGAGCTATGTCAGCTGCTAACTGGTGATCCTTTTTTGACACCCTTTCCCAAGAGTATTGCATAGATAAACATACTCTATTTGAACAAGACCAGTGACAGCAAAATTGCTTGCTTGTCTCTAAAAAGACTCTAATAATGTGCACCAAGGGAGAGGCCCATGGTCTGACAGAATTTTTTTTTCCCCAGTGTAAACCATAAAATCCATTTCAATAGCCAGAATGAAGCAGTTTAAAGTGCATCCCTAGTTAATTACATCCAAAGAGTAATAATAAAATCAACTATTAAATTTTAGAACTTCCTCTTTAAAGTATTAAATATTTGGAAACTGCAATGCAGTTAAATTTCTCTCAAAACAATGCTTTCCCTTGCTTAAGCCAGCCTATAAGAATACTTATGCAAACCCTTTCAGTGTGCTAGAGAGTGTGTTTTTCCTTTGGAGGAATATTTCAAATAAACCCTTGGTTCTGCCAGATGTCTGTGGCTTGTTAAATAACCAATCGTGCAATAGGCACATTCACTTGATAAGAGGATATAACTGAGTCACAAATCCTCTATAATAATTGACAGTACATGACCAAAAAAATTGTAAATCCAAAACCAAAAGGTTGTTTATGCCCTATTCCCATGTTTGGGGCCTTGACTCAGTTGCCTCAGCAGGTTTCAAGATTCAGGCATTATCTGGCCTTTAAAATTTGGCCCTTGATAATGTCAATCTACACCAAGGGAAAGGCATTTGCTGCTCATTGAAGCACAAGTCTGTACCGGACCAGGATAAAAGAACTGGGTTTGTGGAAATCATCCAGGAAGCAGTGACTTTGGCTCCTGGCACAGGGTTTGATTAGGTAGCCAGGAATCTGCTCCCTGTGGTACCTTCACTCTCAGATATATGAAGAATTAAACTGGCCAGTAGAAGGGAATTCAGAATGTGATCTTCCAAGGCTAAAGGCAATGGCTGCCAATACTTATCTATCCCAATGCAATTTGTTTTGCCTTAATTTCCCATTTGAACAGCTGACTCTGTCTCCATGAATAAAGGGGAGAGTGAGGACTCCTTCCTAAAGAGGCACTGGAGCATGTACGTCACACTGAAGCCAGCCTACTAGCTTCTCATGGATCCTGGAGGAGAATGGAAACTAACTGCCCTCTTCAAAGATAGAGGTTGCATTCTGGGAACACCTTGCTGGACAAACTTTAGAAAATAGTGGTGTCTATAAACTCACTGGATTGCAGAACAGATAACAGGCTGAACTTACATCACAAGGAAGCCCACCTGGAAATATCTCTGGCAGATGGCAAACAGAAGCTTCTAGGACAACAGGAAGCAGAAATGATATCATGATCCTCACAGCCACTGCCCATCCCCCAGTGAGCCTCACGCACCTGCCTCTGCAAAGCCAGATGCAAATAAATAACAGATCACACTCAAAAGAGAAAAAGAGGCAGCCTCCTGCCCAAAAGCCCCTATGGAGGGGAGAATGGAGGTGCCTGCCACATCCTCTCAGGCACTGGACATGGACTTAGGACAGAGAGCAGAAGTGGATGGCCCTTTGCAGTTTTCACTCTGGGGCCAAATGCTTAGCTAAGCAATACAAAAATGATTCATAGCTATAATTATGCTCTTACTTTACAAAGAAAGTAACTGAGGTAATGCTATATCCAGGACAATTCTTGGGAAAAGAAAGAAAGAAGGGAATTTGGCTTTAAGCAGTCTCAGCCTAAATTCTCAATTAAATGTTTATTAAGAGTATAATAGATGCCTGGTATGAAGATATAATGAAAAACAAGATATAAGTGGTCCTGCTTTCCAATGACATGATCATCTAGTCTTATCCACAAGTATAAGCCATTCATTTGTGCCAAGTGCTAGAACAGAGCTAGATACAGGGGAGGCACGTAGGAGAGGCTGGTACCTTGATTCAGGAGCTCATGGAAGGCTTCCCTGAGGAAGAGTCATTTAAACCGACCTTGAAAAGACACATGTTTTACCAGGTGGACACAGGATGAGACAGTGGTTGTTTCAAGAAGAAACAATTCAGGCAGGGTACAGTTTAAAACATCTCAGGTGTTCATGGATCTAGAAGCTGTTCAGTATGGTTGAAGTGAGTCTAGCAGGAAGGTGCCAGTATGTACCTGCACACGTGGTGTTTTGTGTGGCATAACAGATTGGGAAGGGGAGAGTCTGCAGAGGTTGCATCATGAAGGACGTTGTATTCTAAGCAATGTTGCTTGGACTTGATCCTACAAGCAACAAAGAACCATGAAGGACTCCAAATAGATCAAAACTGGGCTTTAAAAAGATCATTAGAACGAATGGGTTGTAGGGTGCCAAACTTAGAAACAGAGATCAGTTGAGAAGCTATTCATTCATTCATCCTATTTCTTTTAGAGACCTTGTCTCTTTTTAAAGCCCAGTTTTGCAGTGGCTACTCACAGGTGCGATCTCACTACTGATCAGCATGGGAGTTTTGACATGCTCGGTCTCAACCTGGACTGGGTCACCCCTCCTTAGGCAACCTGGTGGTCCCCTGCTTCCAGGAACTCACCATATTGATGCTGAATTTAGGGTGGATACCCTGAAAGCATAGTGCACTACAGCCCAGATCTCCCGGACTCTAGCAATCCTCAGCCGCTGGAGTAGCTGGCACTAGAGGTTGAGGCCACCACACCCAGCCATCATTAGTGTTCAGTATTTTTGAGCACTGATGATGTACCAGGCACCTTGCAGAGGCACCTTGAGAGAGTAGTCGAGTCATGGGGATTAAGGTGAGAGAGATTTAGAAGCATCCACAGAACTTCTTGTATGAGCAGTAGCATGTGAACAGTGTAGTAGGCTTGGGAGATTTCTGGTCTCTTTCTATATTCATTTGCCCCCAGAGGCAAGTTCTTCTCCATCTGTCCGCATTCTCATCGTGTATCAAAACCTGCTCTCAGGTAAGTGTAACCTAAGGTTTAGTAGGTTACTCCTTCTGGAAGCATCTGCCTTGAAGCAGTAATCAGGAAACTCGAGTCACTGGAAGGGAGGACATTCTGATAAATGATAAATGGCAAATGGTAAATTTCCAGGAACTCAGTAAAAAGGAAGCTTTTGATCCAGATCTCCTTCACACAAGAGGGTATGTGCACCACTCCTCAAGACAACCCTGGATTCCAGGCAAAGCAATAAACAACCAGTTGTGATTTTGGTGCCCTCACCCCCTGAACCCAATCTCCCAGGTCCCAGAACTCCTTTCTCTTGCCCAGCATGCATGCATACATAGCAGTCATGCAGGGTCCTTATCCCAAGACATTTTTTTCCACCACAGAATTAAATTTTTTTGCCTAGGAGAACGATACGTTTTACAAAAGCAATTCCAGAAATCTTTCAGTTGTCTCATTAGAGAGGAAGATCCGTGCCAAGTGTTTCCTGAGAGGGCAAACTGTTCTTGGGGTAAAAACGATCTCAGGATTTGAAGATTCTGGTGTGAACTGACTAACCTTCCCTCTTCTCAAAACCTCCCTGTCATTTCCCTTCTTTTTTCCTCACCACCAGTCTCTCAGCCCCTCCTAACCCCAAGCTCTTTCTTCACTTATACTCTAGATACTGGCATCTACTCCTTCAGGAATTGCTTGCTTTCTTTTTTTTTTGTATGGAATGCTTCATGAATTTGCATGTTATCCTTGTGCAGGGGCCATGCTAATCTTCTCTGTATCATTCCAACTTTAGTATATGTGCTGCCGAAGTGAGCACAGGAATTGCTTTCTTAAAACATTTCATTTCTTTTTCTTTTATTTATTTTTATTCTCTTTTTATTTTCCCTTTTGTTTATTTTCTCTCTTGCTTTCATGTTCCTCATCTCCCTCTCCACTGACCCCTTCCATTCTATCTACAACTTTGCTTATTACCCCTGCTCTCCTTTCCAACCTGGCATCCCCTTACATACCTATCAGATCATTGTCCTTCCATGCAACAGTGTTCTGTTCTTTACCTCCCATATCCTTTTATATTATCTCCATGCAATCTTGCTGCTACCCAACTACAATCCTCCCCACCCGCAGCTGTCCTGGAACTGCTTCTTTAAAGATTGCTGATAACTTTCCTATTGCCAGATTCAACTACAGCCCTAGTAGTCTGTGGTAGATGAAAATGGCATGGATTTTAAGACATTTGGAATTTGCCATCTGACTAGATAATATTTGTAAAGTCCTCAATGGCTCTGTCCCTGTTTTTTCATCTACAAAATGGGCCTCATAAACTATAAATTGCACTTAAATTATTAGGTGTTACTATTGTCATGCTTACCCTTCCTAGCAATTGGCTCTGCTGACCACTCAATCCTTCTGCAGTTCTTGATCTGAGCTCCTGCTAGATGATCCTGTCTTCTTTCTTTCTCTGCATTCTCACTTTATCCCACAACTTCAGCTGTCCCTTACATACAGATCTTCAACTCCATCCTGATACCTCTCTAGAAGTCCTAACTCAAACTTTGATCTGTACTAACCCAAAAGGATGAAAACTGAACCCATTTTCTTATTTCTCAAGACTGAGAAGGCTTCTTTGTTTTCTCTTGAAGCTACCATCATTCTCCTGCTTAATCTTCTAAGATTGGAGACCAAATATTTTACGTTCTCTGGATTTCTACTAAGTTTAAGCAGTGAAATAGCCTACGCCAGTGTTACCAGTTATCTACTGCTGTATATCACATGACTCAAAAACTTAAGGTTTAATTCAATAACTATTAGGTTCAATTCTACATGGTTTGCCTGCACTCACAGGTGTTTCTGTGATCAGCTGCTGGTCAGCTGGGTAGCTTTACTTTTAGGGTTGGCTGACTGTTGGCTAGGGAAAGGGAGATCCTGGGCCACATGTCTATCATAATCTAGCAAACTAACCTAGGCTCATTCACAGGTGGCTCAGAGTTTCAAGAGCTGCCAAAGATTGAATCTGAGCTGGCTTTGGGAAAAATAAAAATAAAAAATAAGAGCAGCCAGAGAGCAAGCCATGATGATACTCAAGCATTTTTCAAGTCTCTGCCATGACATGTGTGCTACTGTCTCAATGGCCAAAGCAAATCACATGGCCAAGCTCAGAGTGACTGCCAGTAGGGTATAGCAAAGGACCCAAGTACAAGGAAGGAAAAATTGTGGACATTTTGCAATGACCACAGTTAGTCAACCTGGGCATCTAATCCATGAGTGTCAATTTTTCTGGTGTAAATTCTCCATGAAACCTCCTGCACTGAGCATTCACTAAGAAGCTGCATTAAAGGTCTCTGTATCAGTCTACATTAAAGATCTCTGTATTAGTCAAGGTTCTCCAAAGAAACAGAACAAATCGGATATATATACACACATATATGTATCTATATCCTATTTCTGTGCATATATATATATATACACACCCATATATGAGATTTATTATAAGGAATTGGCTCATGCAATTATGGAGGCTAAATCCCATGATCTGCTGCCTGCGAGCTAGAGACCCAGGAAATCCACTGGTGTAGTTCTGGGAACCAGAGGGCTGATGGTGTAAGTCCCAGTCAACAGCAGAAGACTGATAGCCCAGCTCGAGCAATCAGAGTGAATTCTCCCTTACTTTGCCTTTGTGTTCTATTCAGGTTTTCAGTGGATTGGATGATGCCCACCTACACTGGGGAGGGCATCTACTTTACTCAGTCCACTGATACAGATGCTAATCTCATCCAGAAACGCCCTCACAGGCACACCTAGAAATAATGTTTAATCTGGGCATCCCATACCTGAGTCAAGTTGGCATACCATTAACTATCACAGTCTTTGATGAGTGCTAATCAGCCCAAGCTTGCGCAGTCCTTTCTGAAATGTTTGCTGGAAAAGTAGTATCATTGCTTGCTAAACACTTTGATTGTCATGAAATACTAAGGATCGCTTCCTGGCATTCCCTCATTGCATGTTATAAAAGGCTAACACCACATGAGCCAGATACAAAGCCTCAGGGACATACAGCAGGCTTCTCATCAAGGTAATCTTGTCTCCCAACACGAAGCTCAGCCCAGGGCTCAACCTAGCCCAAAGTTGGCAAAAAGTCCCAGAGTTACTACAAAAGTCATGTAGACACATTAGTGCCCAAGGACCAGGCCAGGCCACAGCTCACAGATAAGTTACACATGTGTTGTTTTGTTGTGTCCCCTGGAAGGCCCCACTCTGTGAAAGTTGGGGTTTGTGGGAAGAGGATGGTGAGCAAGGCAAAGCACACAAGGAGAACAGAATATGGTTTCTGACCTCAGACACCGCATCAGTGTTGGAAAGACAGGGAAGCGGATCGCTGACCCACGCACTGCTGGAGCCAAGGCTAACAGGTATGGTACCACTGAGAGCTGCTGTGGGCCCTCACAGATGTGAATGCTCTTGGTAGATCACAGTTGTCAAGAGAGGCATCAGGGGAAAGGCAGGATTTGAAATAGGTCTTGAAAGGAGAGAAGTTTCTAGGCTTGAATGAGAGCGTAAAAGGAGAGATGAGTGTGGTGAAGAGTAGTAAGGCGGCTAGGCTGGAATAAAAGGCTCCACTGGCAGGGAGGGCAATAGGAGATAAGTCTGGATAAATAATATGGGAACAGATACGGCTGCTTTGACTGCCTGCATGACAGAATCTTAGTTTAACAAGGAATCAATCTTCTTATGATCTTGATGAGAGAATAAGCAAAGTGTTCTATGAAGAAGATTAATTTGGTGACACTGGATTACAGGAAAAAGAAATGAAAGGAGGGATGCTAGTTAGGAGACTATTAGAACAATCTAAGAGTGGTCCAGATAAGTTATAACAAAGACCAGAAAGAAGAAGAGGCATATCCTAGAGACACCGCAGAAGAAAGATTCAAATATCCACTCCAGATTAAGCTATATCCCACAGTTCAGTTCCAGGGCAATTTGTCCATTCCTTGTAGACTGGGAACAACTTGCCAAGAGGAGTAACAATTTCAACATAGAACACCAAGGCAGAAAAATTCACATTCTCCATGCAAAGAATTCTGGGGACTCTTTTTCTGATTAACTAGGAGAAAATTCTCACTCTCTCCCTTTCTATACATTTAAATGTAGCTCACAGATTATCATGGGGTTGAGATGAAAATGTGCCATATTTGAAACTTAATCTGTAGTCAGTCAAGATATGGTGTTAGGTTATGTGTTTAATCCCAGCCTAATAGGTAATAATAACCAACCTTTAAATATAGTTACCTCACTCAACATTCACAGCAATCCCATAAAGTTAGTATCCGTATTACATGAATCAGTATTATTTCCAGTTTACGATCAAGATAACTTGGAGAGGTGAAGCTACTTTCTAAGACCACTCAGTTAGTAAGAAATAGAACGGGAATTTGAATTCAGGTCTTTTGACTTCAAAGCTCATGCTCTTTCCCCCACATCATTGAATTTTCAGTCCAACACTGCAGAGCAGAGGTTTGTTCTCTTTAAAGAATCGGAATTAAAGGATCAGAATTTTAGGTGTTTGTTCTCTTTAAAGGATCAGAATTTTAGGATATAGGCTGATGAGTCTTGACATTTCCTTAATGTAACAAGTTAAGTCTTTATTTAAGAGAGAGAACAACTTGTGATTTTCTTCCACTGGTGGGCTAGACAGATAATAAAAATGATAGCAAAGGTTATTAAAATTTATATGGAGACTAGCACAGATTGAAATAACTACAAAGTGAATTCTTTAAGCTACAATAGAAAAGTGGTGAAATAGCACAATATGAAAGAAAACTCTCCTTTAGCTTTACATGCCTAAATATGCCATCAAAAGACTGCTCAATTCTCAAATGCCGGTATTTTCTGACTCCTATAGAATCTATTCTTAATGCAAAATATCAAAGTCAGCGGGATGGTAGGTGTCCCAAAATGTCTTAATTCAGAGAATTAGTGTTAACTGAGCCTGATTAGCTCCATTTATCTCTAATTAATTACCTTTATCTAATTAGACACTTTGTTTCCGGTAGACATGGAGTCAAGTAGACTAGATTATTAGTGTAGTCATTGTGCCTTTACAAAATCCTGAAATTAATGAAACGTGCAAAAGAATCTGCAGTTCTAATTGCACAGGTGTTGCCTTATGGCAAAGCTTTATCATCTGATTACACCAAGGGGTTATTAGTGACTTTTTATATAGAGGATGAGCCTATGAAATGTACCTTAGCAACAGCTCATTAGTTTAGAGTTGTTACTGTATTATTTATTACATTCAGCCTTCCCCATTATCTAGATTGATTCATGGACCTATATATTTTTTCTCTCCTCTGTGCAGAAAAGATAAAATAAACCATCGTTATGAAGAGTCCAGATGCAATGTGGAAAAATGCAAAATCTGTTCATCAGCTACAATTTGACTTTTTAAGATAGAAAGCTCTAAAGTTAGATGAGATCAGAATCAAATTTATGATTATTTTCTATGGGAAAAGAACCAATTTAAAATTACTGAAGAGTATGGAATGATTCATATATGTGATAAAAAAAATATGTGGCTGTCCTAATGTCTTCACATTACTGAACTGGCACACCAAGGTACATGGAAGAAAAAAGCAAAATGTTTTTACAGTAAGATATATTTGTATTTATTTATTTTCACTCCATATCTTTCCAAAATGGGTTGACAAGATATGATCTCTATACATGTTCATTCACAACATTTATAAAAACCCATCTCATGTTTTACTTTTGGCTTTTTTTTCTTCAGGATAGATTTGTTACCAGATGGGGAAAACTAACAAATTACACAATCTAGCTTTGCTGAAAAAGCAAGATTTCAATGCCTGCTTACAAAAATGAAAAGTGCTTTTTCATGGCAAGGTTAGATGTTTTCAAAAGACATCTCAACCTTTATATTTTTAATTTTTTCCTCATAACTATTTGAAGAAGCACTGTTTTTCACAATCATAGAGCAATTAAACAGCTAGAAGCAAATCTAGACACAATCCTATTCCAACATACAAACATGTTTATTGACAACACAGTAATTTCTTTAAATAATTTGTCAACATAAATATGTCAAATGGGTTTTAAAATCATTTCTTTCCCTGTTCCCCAACAAAAAATTCCTCTAGTGCTATGAGCTATATATTGCTGTTCACTTATTGCTGAATCTAAACTAGTGAAATGATAACGGGTAACTGTTATATAGAGCATGACAACTAATTTGAGTGGTAATAATGAATATTTAATGATCCTTTCAGGCACAAGCATATAACTTTTCACATATGCCTTACCAAAATTATAACCATTAATCTAAAAATTATAGCTGCAACTGGAATAATAGCCAGGAATTATAGATTATGACCAAGTCAGGATATTGCATAAATATTCTGTACAAACACAAACCCAGGGGTATGTAAGAAGCTCCAGCCTCCTGTTTTCATTCAATCCAAGTCCTCTCTTTGAAATATATGTAAGTTGTGTATTAGCAGAGAAGAGATTTGAATCCAGATATAAAAAGGCTATTATTTCTATCAATAAATAAGCATAATAGCCAAGGTCATTTTCACTCTTCACTAGCTCATAATTTCTAAACCAAAATAACATGTATATAAAAATTTGCCCCCTATAGGGGTAATAGTTTTAGAACACTCTATTTAAATCAAGGAAAGAGTGAACATCAAATTGATCAGAAACGCAGAATTTTTATGTCTTAAATTTCATTTTTTTTTATTTCAGGAAATTATGAGAGTACAAACATTTTTATTACATTTTATATCTTTGCCTCTCCCTAGCAAGTTAAATTTCATTTTTTAAATACAAGCATAGTTTTCCCAGTGTGTCCCTCGATCAGAAACTATGTGACTTTGGGAAAAAGAAAAAGAGAGATCTGAAAAATGCATAAATCACTTTAAAATGGGCTTTGTTCACTGGTGGAAATTATTTCTGGTTAAATTTCCAAGTTATATCACTCCTGGTATCTCAATAGGATATGGACAATTTCGTCTGCCTGCGATGTTGCAGAGAAACATATCTGCCTCTTTTCCTGGTTGGGTTAGTTTCTTTGTTACAGGGTAGTTGAAAACCAGTGCCATTGTAGTTACAAATATGCAATTCTGCATCAAATCCCAGCACTCTTTATTATTTAATTGTTTTAAAAGGCATGTGCTTATAAAATTCCAGGGTGGGGGAGGAGCCTAATAACATGGAGAAGAGTAGCAAGTAAAATCTGAAGTTTTTCCCAGTTGTGACCCTCTTTATCAGAAATTAAGTGCCCAGTTAAATGGTACACCATGCTGGCCTCAAGCTCATCAACATGGCCTTCCTCTTTAGGACTCCAGCTTACAGGCCAAAGGCAGCATGTGTTGGGGCACATTCTCCGACTGCATACTTACCCAATACATTTCTGAGCAAGTGTTCTTGACTAAAGCCAGGGCAAGATCAAATGAGACTGGGATTACAAATGTTCTTTGTAACATGTAAAGTGCTTCAGAAACATATGATGATAGCATTCTTAGGTAACACTACGTAAGGATACTAAATTCCTGATGAAGCTTCTTTTGTTTACCTCAGCAACCTTGCCATAGCCCCTATACATTCTCAGGGCAATAAAGTCTTTGTCTTTCCTGATCTTCCTTCCTAAGTTTTTTCTGATGATGGATATTTATTAAGGAATGCACAACAATTAACTTAACAGGTTTATTTTGCTATGTTACATATACATAGACACTACATATAGTATGTTAAAGAACGTATTAACAAATATCAGGAAGCTTATGTATCTTTTTCATTTATCCTGTGTTTTATGGCCTTGTTCATCACCTCCTTGTACCAGCTCATCAAACTTCCCCGGAGGAGCTGTAGACCAAATTCCTTAGCATCCAGTGGCTCTGAGCAAATGCAGAACATGGTAGCAGGATGCAAGAAGTAATGAGACAGACCGAAGGCACACACCAGGGGGACAATCTGGGAGTGAAAAAAGGTTTTTTTGTTTTGTTTTTTAAGGGCTAGGGAAAAACCCACTTTGGACAGTGGGAGAGAAAAAAGTTGCAGTTGGAGGCTTTTTAACACACAGAGAACAGGTTAATATTGTGCTAAAAAATACGTTTATGTATTAAGTTGGTGGAATAATGTGAAGGGTAGGCACCCAGAATGAAGACACGGAACCTAATGTGCTCAAATATCCTCTCTTGTTGTTTGAAAAGTTGTCTGGAGAGCAGCATAAAGCCTCTTCTTCCTCGTGGGCCTGATGCGTCTGCTGCCGTGCTGTCCTCAGCAGCGCCGTGGGGTGGTGACTAATTGCCCCCGTAAATCACTGAGCACCACTGTGCTACTCCGTTTATTTTTCTGACAGTAATTTAGTGCTTGCTCTTTCCCACACTTGTCATTCCGTGTTTTTCCTCACATTAGAAGCCTGTAGAAAAAGGACAGTAATTAACGGTGCAATACATACTCATGGAAGCTCTTTCATCATATTGTGATAATTGTGCTCCTTGTCTGTCAAGGTAACCTCTCAGTTTCCAAGCTTCATGCAGCACTATTTGTCAACTCTAAACTGAGGACACCATTTTGACTGGAACTGAGCTGCTTCCAACCAGCTTTCCCATTTGTCCAAAAAGGAGGTCATTTATATTTTAGGCAATATGTCAAAAATTTTAGCCTGATCTGCACAAGATGAAAGTCATAATAAAGATACACCTCGGCCGGGCGTGGTGGCTCACGCCTGTAATCCTAGCACTCTGGGAGGCCGA
>VBSM01000529.1:68615289-68639451 GCA_008086735.1 Cheirogaleus medius
GAAGAGACAGTATTAAAGGCATAGGTAATTTTCACCCTGAATGCGGAGTGTTTGTTTTTTAAATTCTCAATCCTTGTCCTGTAGTTGGCAAGATGTCCATCTCTGCGATGGATGGGCATGCATTTTGAAGCAGCAAACAACTCTGTACTGCAAGTGGCTTCAATCTAGGATTTAGGAAAACCTGGGTGCCTGGGACGATCCTTGGATGCCTGCGGTTCTATAGTTCAGATTCTCAGCCAACATGAGCATCAAAGGCGAACTTCGAGCTTCCAGCTTCACAGTTGTCTTCCACTCCAGTGTGGACGCCAGTGTTCCTGGCAGAGGCTTGTGGGTTAGACAGGACCCCCAGGCACAGCACGAGAGCACAGAGTGTGAAATGGTCCCAACTGTAGTAGTGACAGCTTCATCCTCCTGGACAAGGGAAGGAGCAAATGTTACAGATTTTACCTCTCCCACACAAAACCAGTCGGTGAGGTTTTACTTCCTTTCACTTTATGAAAACAAATGACACAGAAATTCTATACAAAACGGGTATCAAATTTAAATACATAGAAATCAGGAAATTCAATTTTAAAAAATTGAGTACAAATCATGTTTCAAACCCAACACATGCCAGAATTTCCTTGTGGCAAGCAAATTCACTGAAGACCTGCAATGCATCACACAAGATGTGGAAACCACAAATCGACTTCCCTTTTTTTAGTCTTAATTGCAATACTTTAGTAAATCTGCTTCAGGTCAAAGTGTGATCTACTTGTAAGTCTATGCCTGCCTATGTGCAACCCAGCCTATAAGATTATATTTCTAAACTTAAGGGGAAATTTAAAAAGAAAATCTTCCCTTGCTTTCTTACTCATTTTTTTTTTCTGGCCATGAACTGTTTTTCTACTGTCCAGTTATTTTATACTGTCAGTTATTCCCAAGCCTTATTGGAGCCAGGAAATTAACACCTATTAGGTCTAAATGCTAATGGAGTCTTTCTTCTTGGGACCTATCTACAGACCACATTTCCCACTTTGAAACTAGCACCCACACACTCCTGCTGTGACGAGAGCATCAGGCATTTGGGTAGAGCCAAGTATTCTGTGGAACACTGGGGGAAGGAGAACAGGATATACAGAAAAGATGTAGCTTTCCTCCCATTATCCCAAGGAAAAAAGAAGTTGGTAACAACACATAACAGTAAAGAATACATAACCCACTAACAGGTTCTGTTCTCAGTGTTTAGAGAGAAAACTTCCCCTCCCATTCTCAATTCCTGACTTTTGGGGAACAGGTCCACATAGCTCACAAGTTATTTTCTGGAGAGTGCAAAGGCTGAGGGCATTATTCAGATTCTGGTATCCAGCCACAAATGTTGGTCTGTCTTGGAGCAGGAGGCTCTCTTCCTACCCTTGGGAACAAAATAGAATTGGAGTTTCCTAAGCAGGCAGTCTCTGCCTTGAAACATTTGGGGTTGGAATCTTGGAGGAGAAACTTCCAAATTTCACCAAGATGGCTTGGTAGAACTGAAAGTGGCTGCATTTGAGAAAAAGGGCTGTTGGCACCGAGTGCGCTGAGTCCGCACGTGTGTGGCTGTGGGAGGGAGGATGGTGGTCAAGGCCTGATTGTATCTGCCGCTGTGACCTGTACAGGTGGGATTAGATGACTAAGAACACTTCCTGGGGGTTCTCTGGTGGGTCCGTGGCTATCTGAAGGTCCCTTTCCCTAGGCTTTGGAATTTCAAAGTAAAGCTGGGAACTCTGCTCCGCCCTCCCAAACTCTGCCTTTTCTGTTGGAAGAGAGAAATCTCTGGCTGGAGGAAGCCAACCTTTATTTTAAACTATGTGAACAACTCCCCTCTCCTCTGAAAGGCCTGAAGAGAAATTCAGCAGGATGGTATTTTCCCCCACTGGCAATTTAACCAGGGTGCTGCAGTGGAGATAGCCAAATAGTAGTAAAATAAGAGAAAGGAAATACAACGACCCTACAATAGAAGTAGAACAAACAAGTATTATTCCAGCCTTTCCTTCCCTCCCCTGCCCCTCTCCCTCCCCCAGCTGAGAATAAGTCAACAGAGTACCCTAGAAGACTCTAAGCTTCTGCTCTTAAACGGCTCCTTTTCCAAGGAGGAACAAGGTCTGTTTCCTGATGTGGGGGCCTCAGATACTCTGTTATTGCAACTTAATTTTGTCATTGCTTCTTTTCAAAGATTATTTGGAATGAATTGTTTCTTTTGTTTACTACCCAACAAACGACCTCTCCTAATCTTATATTTTATCTCCCTAACATATGGAAAAGCTATTTATTCTAGCCAATCACAATAAAGTGAAGAAAACCCCATTTTATGGAAAGGTATATATCACTAGTCTGTTGATCATTAAAGATATGATTACCAGTGAAAACTCTCTGAAGGTGGCACATTTATGCTTCCAGGAACAGATGGGGACACGCATTTTCCTTGCAAATACTTTTGAAATTGCTCTACTGGTAGCAGTATAAAAATGATATACAGATGCCAGGGCCGGCATGGCCAGGATGAGTGCGCCAGATTTACACAGTAAAGCCTTCACACGCGGGCTGTCAGTTTTGATTGATCTCTACTATACCTCAGGAACTTGTTGACTAGGTAGGGAAACAGTGCAAATAATTCACTGCAGCAAGTCAGATAATTCACACAACCAATCGGTCTGCTTCACTTTCTGGCTGTGACATACGAGCCTTTCCTACAAAGATGCATCATTTTCCAGCTTGAGCAATATTCAATGTCAGGGAAGAAAAGGTATTAAAGCCACACAAAAGGAGTCAGACTATCTCAGGATGAGAAGTTGTTTTGGTAATGGGGGCCAGATCCCGCTCTACTCCAAGTCCTACCAGAGCATTCAGGCCCAATTGTCATTATCATATTGATTAAAAAAAAAAAGTTCATCATAGTGCAATTTTAGGTTTAACGCCAACAGATCGGGAAAGAGCAAAGAATTATCCCACAAAAGCACAACATTCTTACCGCAGGGACGTTTCCCTGTTCCAGTTCATTGATGGAGTTGATTAAGTTTAAATGAAGCAGACACTGGATAAAAGTAAGGGTATTGACCACTGGGCACTGCGATCCGTGCTTGAAAGGACGTGATACATGCAGAAAAGCAAGATTTGCTAAATGCTCTAATCTTCAATCAAATCTTACATCAATACAGACAAAGTTTGGTAATGAGAGATTCAATGAAGCATGCAGGAGAAAGAATTAATCCTCTTGGTCTAAACTGGCTTCAACTTTGAAGCTTGCTCCGAAGGAAAGACAGTTATCTAAATGCTAAATAAGAAACTTATTGTACTTTTCATGGCATGCTAATCTTTTGTCTATTTCATCTCTATTATGTGTATGCTCATAGATTGCAGTTGTCATGGTGATTATATCTAGCCATGCCCGGGGGGATAGTGGTGAGAAGCCAGGCACGGAGATGGAAAAGACCCCCACGCAATCCACAGTACAAAAAAAAAAGGGGGGGGGAACAGAAGTAGGAGGGCACCGGACCCCTCCGGAGCTCTTCCCACCAGGCCCGGTTCCGCTACTGTCAGGCTAAGGACGCTTGGACTTCCTGCGCTTGGGATGGCGAGGCGCCCCCAGTGGGGCGAGCAGCACTCGGCAGAGGTGGTGGGGAGGAGGATCGCGCATCCGTCCTACTGCAAACCCATTGCCCCATAAAGGTTCCCAGCTTTCAGTCTGGAGGCTCCTCTCTCCCTGTCCTCTTCCCCCCACGGCGCTGCTGGTAGAGGACGGCTGGAGAGGGAACAGACAGGAGCAAGGCTTGAACACTCGTGGACCCGTCCTGCTTGGCCGCGCCCAGAGCGGGAAGTTGGGTCTTCTGCTCCTGACTGCCACAGGGGGATGAATACCGAGAAGAGCGGCCCACGCAGCCCTGGCGGGAGATGGAAGCTATAGGGTCACCCGGGGCCCTGGCGACCAAAGGTGACCCTGGGCCCTTTATGTGTTTTACAAAAGTTGCCAAATTAAGATGGGATTATAACTGCTAGAGTCCTTGTCAGGGCTGAAAGGTTGGGAGCCTCAAATATGCTCCGGCAGTGTTGATGAAAAGCTTAAAAAGTAATAAAAGGGAGAAAAGAGCGAGGAAAGTAACATGTATAACTCTTATTAAAGAGAAGAGCCACGGAGAGGTTGTGAACTTGAATCACTGTTTGAACTTTAATTTGTTCATTAACAGGATTTGCCCCTCACTGCGAATGTTATTACTTCCCTTTGCCACTCAGCAACAACTCTGGGCATAATGAAAGAGTCTGGCAAAAAGTTAAACGTGTGGTAATTAATTCATTTAATTGAAAAGAGGGGGAAGAGAGAAAGAGAGGTCCCCATGCAAAAGCAGAAGGCAGAGAGGTTGCAGGAGGGGGCAAGGCTGAAATCCGCATGGAGGCCCCCTCCAAGGCCCACCAACCATCGCAGGAGGAGGCTTGGTTGCTGATGAGGTCCCTTCATCAAAATTAATGCCAGCAGCCCCCTGAATACCTTCTTGCCAATGCCACCTGCCCCTGGTCCAAACCCCCTGTCTAGTTTAGATCATCTGTTAGAGTGGCATGTATACCAGAAATCCAAAAACAATATATATTCATAAAATCTTGCATTAAAAAGTAGAGCGATGACTTGTTTTCTCCCCTCCCTTCCTTTGGATCAGGTTTCTTTTGCAGTCTTCTGTTTACTGGCTGGAGTGAAGAGGAGTGTCAGGAGCTGGATATAATCTGCATGTATGCATCTTAATCAGCTTCATAACATCATGCTTTCATTCCTTCCCCCACTCGCCCACCCCCTCCCTGGCAGCAAATGATTTAAATAAACTCAGGAGATGAGAAATGAAATATACTCCTTGCCCCTGCTCAGAGGCACCAGGACTAGGCCAGCTTGCTTTGCCTCTAACCTCACAGGGCCTACCTTTTCTTTTGTCACTTATTTTCTTTCTGTGTTTATCAACCACTGAGCACAATCCCCTTTCATGTGCATCTTCCTTCCCAGAGAAGCAACGCACTATTCAGGCACCCCAGAGGTATTAGCACGCTGTTGCCCTTGCAGCCAAAGGAGAGAACAGCAAAGTTCAGGAAATCAGTGGTAGGTCAGTTATCCTTTCCCACTTAATATGTTTAAGGCCTACCACAGTGAGGATTTTCTAACATTTTAAAAACTGGTGTCCATATAATCAGTGTGATTTTCTTTAGAAATACAATCATCTAACATGTATTCTCCCTTAACAAAACTACTTGAGATAGAAAAAAGAGAGAGGTAGGAGAAGAATGTGAGACATTATAAATGAACTCCTAGTATCCAGAAATATTTTCTAGGTTTATGTTTTTAATTAAATCACTTCTAAAATCCAGTGAAAGGACAGAATTTTCTCATCCAAGTTACACTGTCACCAAATAAATAAAGTCATCAAAATTATCATTTTGCTGGCAGCATCCTCCCCATGTACCCCAATGCCTCTTGGTATTACAATCCTAACCTCGAATTCCCTATAGCTAGAAATGATCTATACTTGTGTCTTCCTGACAGCCAGTGGTAGGCACACACTCGATCTGCATTAACAACAAGAAGGGGGAAGGGGCTTTTAAAAAGGGATTTTTTTATAAGTTGAAATAAGTTTTAGAGCTTATTGAACATCAGAGTTTCTTCCCATCTTTTATTATCCCTGGATACTGAGTGAGCTCAATGTCCCAAAGTTGTAAGTCTACCCTAGTTTTATTCTGGACAACTGACACTAAATATTAGGAATCTACAAATAAAATAAAACAACAAAAAAAGTTCCCCCTCACTCCACACTGCTGAACCCTAAACTATATTTATGAAAGAAACTTTTAAAATCAACCAGGTCTGATAACTCTGCCCCTGTCCTAATCTAGACCCTGATCACTTTACACATGAATGGGCAGGCCAGTTCCCTCCTTCCTCTGGTGCAGCCTTCAGAGTGCCTTAAGATTAACTATCTTAACCCCCCACTAAAGCCTTGATAGCTCTGATTGCCTGTAACAGCCCAGCTCTTCAAATTGGCTTCTTTCAAGCCTCCTCTCCACCCTCCCCATAGGCACTAATTAGCCTTTCCTGGTTTGTTTTCTAAGCGTACACAAGGCAAGACAGCTCTTCAGGTGGACTAGCTCTCTCTTTGTCTCCATCACATCTTTATTTAACTGATGGTGCCAGGTACCATGTTAAGCATTACAAACACTATCTTGTTTGATTCTTCAATTTAAGAGATGGGTATAATTATACCCATTTTTAAGGCTATAGAAACGGCGGCTAAAGGAGTTAAGGTATTTGTCCAGCTAAGATCCTGGGCAGAGCTAGGATTCTGATGCTTATCTGTGTGGCTCAAAAGCTGTTACACTTTCCACTCTGGAATACTCGCACCCCTGCTGTACTGTGTGCTGTGGGTTCTGATCGCTCCTTCCCTTTGCTATTTGGGATGCTTTCTCAACCCCACTCTCCGCATCTAAATCCTACCTAACCTGGAAATCCAGAGAGAAATTCTCACCTCTGTCTTGAAACCTTTGACCATCCTCCTAGTCCTTGGCAAGCTTCTGAACTCACTATCTGCAGCACTCACTTGGCCTTCTCATTTCCTGCCCTGTATTGCCAGTTTTCTTTTTATTCAGTCCCTTCCAACCAGACAGTAAGCTCCTTGAAGATGGAAATTTGCCTTATATTTCTTTATATTCTTCCCTCACTCTCCAGAGCCCACTATTGTAACCCCCATTTATTAAGCACTCACCTCACGCACAATAACCATTAGAGGTAGATATTGTTGTTGCCATTTTGCAGATAAAGATACTGAGACTCAGAGAGATTAAGAAATTTTGCCCAAGCCACTCAACTAGTAGGTAGCAGATCTGATATTCAAATACACACTGCTGGAACTGAATGCCTTTTTTCCTTACCCGCTACATTGTACTGGCTCAAATACATGTGCCTCCCACAATGGGAATTCATGAAGTGTCACTATATGGAGGATACTCAACAAACCTCCAGAAAACACCCTTTAACCATGACTTCAGACAAGGGGCACTGCTTTTACTCTTCATTAGGTTCAATCCTGAAACTCAACAGAAGAAAGGATGAGTGTATAACCACCGTAGAACACCCACATTCCACTTCCCCCTCCTCTCCAAGACCCATGCCCCATGTGGGTGGGAGCCAATGATGCTGTCTGCATCTGTACAGGTGTTTCTGTGAGGTAGAGGCAAATTGCCCTTCCTCCTACATCCTTTTTTTATACACAGAGGAAACTAGGAGAAAATGAAAGTGTTATTTTTTTTAAACGGTCCGCAGGGTGTGGGGTCCTGAGTGTCTGCAGCAGAAATGAGTTGCTACTGTGGAAAGAATGACAATTCTTAAAAAATAAAAAATGTTCACTGCTGACCAGTTAAGCCAATATATGGAACACAAGCCAGCTTCTTGTCTTCTCTAAGACACGAACATGGCAGTGGGGATTAATGAAATCTCTAAGAAAAGAAGAACCATTGAGAGTACAAGAATCAAGGCCTAGAAATCTGGTCAATTTTCTCCACAAGGAGGTTGCTCCTGCATTGCCAATGCTGCAGATTTGGGCTTGGGGAGACATCAGGTTTTTCTACATGCAACAGGTGTTCGGGAAATGTCAAAAAAAATCTCTTGCAATGGCAACAGGGTACTTCCTATGAATCTGAGAAGCGAGTAATAATGACTATATTATTCATTTGTCTCTAGTATCCATGCTGAAACTAGGCTATTCTTCCAAGTTCCCATTGGTAGGTTTCCAACTTAATTTGTATTTTGGTTAAAATACCTGAATAGCTCAAAGGCTACAACCCTTACCCTCACCTACACAATCTGTGTTGCAGTACACAAAGTCCTGCACACGCACAGCACTTAATAAACCAAGTCCTTTCATTTACTTCATCTCAGATGAGGCTCCAAACTACCTTGTGAAGTAAACTTAGTGGGTGTTACTATCATATACATTTTGTCTATGAGGAAAACTATTATAAAATTTTCCTCAAGTAAACAATTGGTATATGGTAAGCCTAGACTTTGCTCCTGGTCCAGGACTCTTTCTACCACGTGATAGAAACTTTATACCCCATCATACTTCCCAATTCTCAGGGCAATTCCCTACCTTTTCTGTACTCTGGAGCTACATGTGAATTTTGTAAATCTAAAGACAGGAACCTCTCTATCTGAAAGAGATGGGCTTCAAGCTACACCCACCAGACTTCTATTACGACTACCTGGGCCACACTGAGAACTCCCCCTGCCTCACTCCTGAAGCTATAAACACCATACCAAAAATTCAGTATTTAATATGACTCTTAAATCCATAGAAGATGGGCAGTAATGATGGTTAGGCTACACGTTTCAAAAGAAAGGCTAAAATCACTATCACTTGTCTTACTACAATTGTCATTATTTATGGAGGGTCTGCTGGGTACCTGATACTCCCTTGTACTCCTAACAAATTTTAAGAGCTATTTTGTCTACCTAATGGACAAACAATCCAGGGGGTTTCCCCATATATCCCCAAATATCTAGAATTGGGTCTGTCTACCTTGTTCATTGACCTTTTAGTTAGTTGTGCAACCCTGGTATGCAGGACCCAGCAGGTTTCCTTCCCCAATTTTGGGCAACAATCAAGCTCATCAAAGCAGACAGGACTCAAAGTTCCAGACCTTATAAGTGACTGAAATAAAGACATTCTTTTTGTCTCAGCTCAAACTTGGTTAATCTCCATATCCAATCTAACTCTGGAGCTAAAGAGGAGAATGTACTTGTTGCTTTGGGACTGCTGCCCTATTTCTTTGTCTGCTGGCTGACCTTCCCTATGTAAGAGCATCAGCATTTACAACATTCAGTTTAAGCAGGAAAGCTCTTTCATCTTTGTCCATTGGCCTTGATCTTCCCTGATCATTATGGTCTGGATTCCTGCTAATCACTAATGATCCCATGGCCCTCTATATAATACTAAAGGTATTAGACCTGAACTCTTAGAAAAATTCCTACTCAGCTAATTACATTCTTTCTGCTTTTCTTGGTTCTCCATATAGTCTCAGCTGGAGTTGAATTTGAATTATTTCCTCAAATTTTAAATTGTTTGCTGGTGGTTTCTGGAAAGCAATTGTAAATCCTTCCTGCAAATGAATTCAATTAATTGTAATTCAAAAGCCCCAAGATCTACCTCTCCCCCCCCCCCCCAGTTCTCTTTTTCTTGGGTGTCTTGGTACTCCCTCTCCCATATTCTGGTCTTGAATATTAAAGAGTTTAAATTCACTGGGTTAGGAGTTTCAAGATTCTGTATTTTATATGGTAAGTAGCATGTTATTAACTTACAATAGTACACAGTGGTTCCACTAAATATATATTTTGGGTCTATATTTATAATCAACTACTAAAAATGACAAGTGTTTTATTTACTTCACAGGTTAGATCTTACCCACAGGCTAAGGGATGGCTGAGGTTTTCATAATAGTGAAATACCATACTCACTAAATAGAATACAGGTTAAGTTTGATTTCTTAACGGAGTATGATTCTTTCATATTTCAAGGAATGTGGAGCACCAATTCTGTGGAATTATTTGGGGCAATCCTAATTGTAACCATGACACCTTGAATTTTCTGATTCAATTCAATATTCTAGAATTTAACAGCTTTTAAATCATACCAGAATTGTCTACTCTCATACAATACATAATCAAGCAACCAAATTCTTGGCAATATAACTTTCTGAAGTAATATATCTTTATAGTGCATACCAATGTACTACACACATATATGACAGTTAAATTAGTTATTTGTTGACAATTAAAGAGAATGTGTAGTTCCAAATGAGCACTTTTCTTAAAACTGTCCCTTGGTAGCTACTCTTATTCCAATGATGTTGCCATTGCTCAAACTATGTGGGTGCAATGACTTTAGGACTAGTTTAAAAGTCACTCAAGAAAGCCATCTAATTGTCTTTCAGCTTATTTTGACTCCACATTATATTACTCTGACTCGATCACCAACCTTATTCTCCAGGGCACTGAAAGACTCCAAAGGAAGATGACTCTCAACCTCCAAGGCTTTTAAACAAGATGTACTGTGGGTTCTGAAAGCATTGACCAGTGAAGAGCTTCAAAAAAGGTTTGAGCAATGGCAGCAATGGAAGAACTAATGCAATAAGGGACAGCCTTCCAAGATGACTAGATATATGAGGACACACTAAAATGTGTGTGTAAGTTCTGGTATAGTTTTTGAAACACAGACATTAGTTTATAGTCATATCTTGGTTATATAGTTTCAGCCCTACAGTGCAATATTAGGGTTAGGGATAAAGTTATTCCTAACATAATGGCTTCTATTATTCCACGTCACAAAATTTTACATCCTTTAGGTGCATCTTGCAGATTTCACATAAAATGTTTTGGTATTTAAGGATCTAGGTATTGTTCTGAATGATTTCAAGCATTATCTAAGAAAAATTAAAACTATAAATAATTGAGACAAACATATTGGGTATGTTTTTCTATCTTTACTAAACCAATTAATTTCAGCCAGTGTATGCATGACTACTTGGGATGTGTTTTGTTTACTTAATTGTAGGCAATTCTTCAGGTTGGGGGAAAAAGGTACTGTATGTGGTTTTGATTTTAACTAAAAATACAGTGCTTTCACTTACATGAAACAGCCAGTCCAGCATACCATATAAAGGAGCAAGACCTTTTTAGGAAAACTTTGCATTCCAAAATAATTCAAAGAATATCACAAGCCCCTTCAATCATGTAAGTCCTTCCAACTCTGTTTAAAGTGTTTTAAGGAAAGAAAAAAACCCATGTGCTGTGAATAGGGCACAAGCTGGCGAAAACTTTCTGATTCCTAATTTATTTTCTTCCCTTGACTTACTACTTAAAGGTAGTCAATACAATTTTCCATTTGTATGAATGAAAGGCCACAGTTGTTAACACTTTCATAATAATGCTCCTTGGAGTCAGGAGAAAATATACCTATTTTAGTTACATTTCAACAATTACTTATTAAATGCCTATAAGGATCATGTCAATGGCAAAGTGAAGTGGGGGACCTATAATAACGAATAAATACTTACTGGATGGATGGAAGAAAAAAAAACTGTATCTTGGGTCATCAACACTATGGGAGTTCACTGGCAAATGAACTCCCATAGTTGAGTAGACCAAAGGATTTGGTCGACGTAAATACAGCTTTTGGCTATCATATAATGTTAAGCCTAAAGCATTTGTTTAGATTTGGACTTGATTTTTCCAATTATTCCAGTTTTAGAAAATGTTTGGTCTCATAAATAGAGCTCTCTCGTTGACTTCTTTGGGCTTTTTGGTAGGTTCCTCAGTTTATGAAAGAAAAGAATTAAGACAAAACCCTCCTCTTCCCTATGGGGCCTTTCTGAGTGCATTGATAGATACTTGCAAAATGGTAAATGCATTTCAGCATTTGAAAGATGTTAACCAAACAAAATATTTTTAGTATGAGAAGTAAAATGCCTCTTACTGATTACCTCAGATGTTGCCCTGTAAGATACCATGTCAAGAACTGGTTTATATATTATCCGTCCTTCCAGAACGCACTGACATCACACTTCATAATAGCTTGGTATGATGATTGTTGTCAAAATCGCCTGCACGGAAACATCCCTGCCCTAGATTGACATAATGTATTAGCGTGTCAGAAGACTAAAAAACTAAGAACACCGTGCGAAGGCAGGCTTTGAGCACTGGGGACAGAGGCGTTCGCTATATGGGAGCTGAAGGGCCTCAATCCTCCTCCTGTTTTAAGAGAATGAAAGTTGCCTGGAGGTCTCGTGGGCGGGACTGGAGGCGGCCACATAGGTAAGGACACGCCACAAGAGTAGGAAAATATTGTTTTCAAATTCGAATCCCATTCAGCAATAGGCCTTTGGGACCCCCTTCTCCATGACCACCACACAGTGGCACACACACTTTTGCTGGAAGCTGGAACCGAGGCGAGGGGTCGGAGAGATGGGCTGGGGCCCAGACCCGGCTGAGGGTTGGGCCAGGGTCCAGCCACCTGGGCTTGGCCTTGGCGAAGCGCTCCGGGATCAGGAGCTGTCGCTCTCCCCGCGTTCCACAGCGCGTGGCCCAGTGCCCTCGCGACCCCGAGCCGGGCAGCCCCGGCACCGCCTCGTGGCGCGACCCACCGGGCCCGCTCTCTCCTGGGGGTTGCGGTGGGCACAGCTCCCTCCAAGGCTGGGTCTCTCCACCAACCCCCTCCCCGATCGCAGCGTGAGAAGCAGAGGGACCCGAGCCGCGGCCCCCAAGTCCACACAAAGCCCCCAGCGGGGCCACGCCGCCTCCACACCTCGCTGCCCCCAGCTCCTGGAGCGCAGAGAGCAGCGCCCGGGTCACCGCGTCCGCCCCGCGGAGAAGCCCGGCGAGGGGACGCCTGGAGCAGGAGGCGAGACCCCGCGCACGCGAGCACGCCCGCCCCCAAGCAGGGCCCTCTGCCCGAGGGAGACTCTCACCTCACATAAACGGGCGACGCCGCCTGCAGGGGGAGGAGAGCGGGCGGAGGATACTCACGCTGGGCCCGGCCGCGCGGAGACTCCGCTGGGGAGGACGCGCGGGCTCGCGCCGGGGAGCGGAGCCCCAGCCCGCAGCGCCCGCGCCTCCCGGGCGCCGACTCCTGGGAAGGGAGGCCTCTACCGTCCGGCCGCGGACCTGCAGCCGCGCGGGCGAGCGAGCGCCCCGCCCCCGGCCGCCTTCCGCTGCCCCTCCGTCCCCTCCCCTCCGCCCGCCGGGTGCCATCCGCTCTCTCCCGGAGATAACGCGAAGCGACGTGGAAACTCTTCCACCAAAATGAGCTGTGATATCCTTTTGATGGCTATAATTTATTCCAAATCGTCCCTGGACTGAAACGATCAATTAGCAGCCCGAAACGCACTGTGAAGTAAATTGTCACACTCTCTATTACAGGATGGTTATCATATATTTATAAGGTGTGTTTTCTGCAATCAGAACCAACAAGGTGTTGAGCGATCAGTCATAAACGCACTTCTTCAAAAAGAGAGGGAGAGTAGCTCGGCATTGTGTGGTGGGGAAAGCATCCTCCTGACAGTTATCCCCCACCCAGTGACGCTGCGTCTTGGCCACCGGGAAGTGCGGGGAAGGCCGGAGCTCTGAGCTGACTCCCTTGGCCACGCGTGACCCTGTGAGCAGCGTCCCTGTGAACCACGGAGACACTCGCAGTCCCAGAGGAAAGGTGTCCTTATTGTGTAAATACAAATCAGGCATCAGGATCACTCAGCGTTTCTATCTTCCTTCCCATCTAGGAGAGTAGTATCTTACTCTAAACTTCTAAGCTTCCAGCAGAACGTTTGCAATCTACACTTAATCTTGTCTCTTCTCTTCTTCCTCAGGTCTCAAGGTGGTGACTTCCTGTCTCACTACGTAAGTGATACTGTTGTGTAGAGATTATGTCAGGGTGTTATGAAGTTCACCCACAGGGAGAACTCTGCATTCTGAATTAGAATCTCCACCAGAACTCTTCCATCATTCATAAGTGGCACACACTTGTAAGAAAGTCATAGGAAATGCTGATTCAGTCTGGTAGGCTGTGTTGACTGGACCAAGCCATGGAGACATTGTTATCTTTCTTATAGTCTTCCTCTATGGTTAGGAGAATGCATCCAGAACTCCTGAACTTTTCCTCTAACAAACTTTCATCAGATAGTCATCTACGAACCACCTATCAATCATTTTTTAGAAGAGTTCTGGTTTGCATCCAATTAATATTTCTTTTGCCTGAAAAACACAGCTCTAAAGCCTAGCCTAGTGAATATTGATTGTGAGAAAAATTTAGCAGCTAGAAGTATGCCTCTCTGGTAATAAAGTAACACTAGTGCAGAGAGAATCACAAGGTGTGAGGGTAAGATGCAGAATTTATACCACATTCTTCTTGGGTTAACTGTCTCTGACTTATGCATGGCAGGGTTTGTCTGTAAAGCCAACCCTTGCAGAATAGGCAGAAAGGAAATCTGATTGGGCATTTGAGTTGTAGGGGCAGCTGTTGCCATTGGGCTGCCCCCAGCATAAATGGGGTACCACGTTCTTCTCTCAGAAAGCAATGGGGCTAGGGACCCTTGCTTCATTTGAGGACTGGCATAGCAAAGAGCCAGCCAGGCCTTGCACCTCTACCTTGTACTTTCCAATGTGATTGATTTAATTTTGCATTTAATAGCTAAGATTTATTGAGCACTTACTCCGTGTTAGGCACTGTGTTTTAAATTATATGTGCACCTTAACTTATGATGGGGCTGTCCTGAGAAACCCATCACAAATTTAAACTATCTTAAGTAGAAATTGAATATTTTTTATTTGTGTTGGGCTTGTCTGAACGTGGCGCCATCATCAGTCAAGGAGATTTGGCACCATCATAGAGTGTAAAAATCGTAAGTCAATCCATCATAAGTCTGCACTGTCTGTATATGTATTATTTAATTCTTTCAACAGTCTTAATGGGGAAGGTTCTTCATTTTGCTAATGAGAAAACTGAGACTTGGAGATATTAAGTAATTTATCCAAGGTCACAGTCCTAATAAATGATGACCTCAAATCCAGGTCAGTCTCCAATGCCCACACTCTTCACCCCAATAATACACTACCTCAGAAACTTAAGATTTAGATTTAAGATTTTTTTCCACCAAAAAAATTTTAGTGCAGTTTATGATTCAATGAGAGTGGTGACTTCTGAGAGAAAATTGAAAGAACAGCTGTTTGCAAGAGAAAGCCACAATGGATACTTATACACCCCCTCCTGTCTGGGTAGATTACCTCTTCTCTGTTCTACCCTTCCTACATCCCGTGATCTCTTTTTCAGAGTTATCACCTGCCATCTAGCCAAAGAGACCTCACCCAAGGTCAGTGATGGCTGCTAAGCTTAGAGGTGGGAGGAGAGGGTGGATGCAGCAGACCCCAGAGAAAGCACAGCCCCCTGGGGAGGAGCCTCTGTGGGAGCCAGAGTAGGCCAGAGGCCCTTGTCCCAGACACCCAGCTCTGAGAATGAAATGTTGCTTCCTAATGGACTTTAAATTACCAACATCGCTAAACTCTCCCTTAATAGACTTGTAAAGATTTGCTTGCTACCTTTTTCCCCCTTCATGTAGAATTTGTAATCAAGAGCCCAATTTTGTCATTTGGAAATACTAATTATCTAATCACGGCATGCTGCATAACGTACTTGTATGCCCAATTAGCTAGGACAATTATTAAAATTCAGAGGCCTAATTATGTCTCAATTTAATGCTGGCAAACTTGCATACAGAGCAGTAATTAAAATCCTCTCTTTCCCTCTGCCTTTAGGGCAGGGGATGATTAGGCCCTGTCAGGGGGTGTACTGAACCAAACCAGTGAAGCGTATTGTGCAACATGACCCTGCATTGTTAAGTGTGTCAACATATTAACCTGAATTCCCTTCAGCCCCCATATAATCACATGTGGTGGAGGAATAAAGGAGCTAAAACAAGAAGCATTTTATTAAAAAAACATAAATTCTTTTTAATTAATGCTATGAGAGTTCTGATGAATTTCATGCTTCCAAGTGCTGGAAGACATAAGACTGGTTCATCTAATTACTAGCAAATTTGCTCTTGTTAAAACTACTTTTTTTTACTCATTTAAAGAAAATTATTTTTTTGGTAGTACTTAAAAAAAAAGCCCTAGCTAGTTGGCTCCCAGTTATACAGTTGATTACCAGCTTTGATGGTGGAACACAAGTGAATGTTGACTTCCAAAAGATTAAAATCCAAGACTAGAGGCACTGGGGGAAAAAAGACTATAATTTAATACTTGAAACATGTTAATAAAAGTGGAACATTAAAAATCATAATATTGAAATAAATTAAAAATATTTATCTTTTGAGCTCTTAAGTTTGATGTCTAAAATCAAACCAGTGTGAGACCAAAGCACTGCACAAATTCACAATGGCTTGGAAGCCCCAGACAGCGTGTGTCCACTCTGCTAGCATCCAAATCGTCTTCTCTATGAATTAAGGAAAGCCAGAAAACCCATTAAGACTTCTGTGATGTCCTCTATATTCTGGCTTTCACTCATGACAGTCTTTAGAGACTATTCATGTATTCAACTAATGAAAGACAGCATTCAGGTTAGACCAAAACCAAATTATTCTGGAGCAGGACTTCTTTTAGTTGTTTCCAAACTTCTTACTGCATAGATAGTTTCCAGCGAGCAAAAGTCACACAAATACATACACAAACACGCGCGTGCACACACACACACACACAGAGTCCTTCCCTTGGACATAATTTATTCTCAATTGATCTCATTTCCAATTTCATAATAACCTTGTAATATAGGTAAGGCATTTATGCTTCCATTTTATTAATGTGGAGCGAGCAGTTAAGATACTTGTCCACACTCAACACTCTGTACTCCCCACTTCCTAATTATGGGCAGGGCAAGACTAAATCTCAGGTCCCCTTGTTGCTCACTGCCTCAGACAGAGGGCTGTGTACCAGAGACCAAACAGAGATGCTTACTTTGGTTAAACAGATCACACTGGGATCAAAGTATAGATAATGTGATATTATAAATAATGAAGCAACAAGGGAACAGCCTACGTACCAACACTGGAGGACCTTCTGTCCTCAGTCAATACTGATTTGCAACATGTTTAGTCACATTCCTTCAGATTTGGTGCCTTTGGCCCATTTTCTTCCTTTTTAAGTTTTTATATTTCCCCAGATAGGTAGTTTCATCTGGGTCAGTGGTGGTAAAAGTAGGATTCTTTCCTCCTAATCTTGCTCTGGCTACAATGTGGTGTGTTTAGGTGCAATTCTGGCTGGTACATGCCCTCTTACTAACAAAGGCAGAGACTACAGATAGTCTCTACAAGAGATTGTTGGCTGGAGCAAGCACAGGCCCTTAGGCACTTAAGCTATAAAAGGGGGGGGACACCCCTCCCCCTGGCCTCCCAAGGAGTGTGCCCTGTGTCTTGAAAATGGCCTTGCTCTGAGTCTCTTTGGATGGTAAACTGAAGTGCAAATCTGTGTTCTGACTTGTTCCCGTGGCTGTCAGCATGTTTTCCTCTTGTCAGCAGCAATTGACTGGTCAGGCTCACCCCTGTACAGCAATTGTAACAGCTCATTGACAGACTAGTGACCCAGCTGGACCTGATAATGGAAAACTATTGATTTTTGTGGGCTCCACGAATCTAAAATGAACGACCGATGTAATGTCATCAATTGTCTCGGACTCTGATAACCCAGAGGGAAAAAGTTTCAGGGATTGCTTGTATTTCTTGACAATAGTGTTCCAAAATATCACTAGGTATATGTAAGAAGGAGCCCCTTTCTTAGATGGTTTTCTTAAATGGCCCCAATTAGTCCATCAGGGCTTCACCTAGGCTTGCATATTAAATAAAGTGGAAGTTGGCTTTATCGATTAGCCAAACTGTTATCTTTCCTAAATACTATATAGTATATACTTATAAGTATATACAATATGCTTTATATACTATTTAGGAAAGACACTTGTGGAGAAGCACTTTGGGAAGAAAATGTTTCAAATGTTTTTTATTTGTTATAAAACCAGCTCACAGGAAAAAAAACTTGGGAGAAAACCAAAATATATTGTCTCTCCAAGAGTCTTGATATATGAAATTGTGACAGAATTATTAAGCTGCTTTTGCTTGCTTGTGTTGATTTATTTATAGTAGAAAGAAAGGCTTGAAAATAATGTAGAGGTGCCTTGAATGTGTGTTGGGGGAAATCACTATTTAGCTTTGGGTTTTAAACACTATCATGATGTATTGGGGGAAAAAAGAGAGTTATTTCTTCTTGAACCAAATTAGCAATGCGTTGAGGCTAATTTTGCCCAGTAGACAAGCCCAGAAAACTCTGTATGCTGAGTTCTAATGGATAGAATGTCTGTAAATGGCCTCTGCCAAAGGGAACTTCCTTACAAAAAAAAAGAAAAAGAATGAAGGCTATTGATCTAGGTTGCCAGCCTGATACATTTAGTTCACAATCCACTTGTAGTGAGAACATAATCATCTTATGGTCCTGATCAAATTCAGACATTCTTGGAACAGAGTTCTGGGAGCTAGACAAATCAGAAAAAACAGAAATAATGGGAGTGTTTCTCCATCCATTCATTTGCTCAGAGAGGGCTAGAAAAAGAAATCTCAGTAAGGAGCCAGAAAGAACAGACCCCAGAGGAGATGAGTCCACATGCGGCTGGGCTCCTATCCACAGGGAGCTACAATCTTCACACTCTCCTATAATGGTCCCTTTATGGCCTTTGATTAGCTTTACAAATCCTTATAACACTACATCTCTGGTTTTCTAGCACTACCCAAATCAACATTGCTAACTGTTTGGCTGCCTATTAGTAAAAACACACAAGTTTGAAACCTGAAAGAAATTAAGCTAGACCTAAAAAAAATCCACTGGCATTTGGACTTTAATAAATATGCAGAGAACACAAGATTTGCCTGATTCTGTATGATGCCCAGTCAAGGCATCAATAGGTCAAAGGTCAGGAGCTAGGTCTTACATGTTTTGGGGTTCTCCAGAAAAGATAGTAAACATAAAGGCACTAATAGATTGAAATGAAAAGATGGAAAAAGATATACTCTGCAAACAATAAGCATGTAAAAGCTATATTAATATCAGACCAAAATAGGCTTTAAGCATTGTTGCCAGAGATAAAAAGTAATATATGATAATAATAAAAGAGTTAATTTGTCAGAAAGACATTACAATTGTTAGTATATATGTATCTAAATCAGAGTTTCAAAATACATTATGCAAGAACTGTCAGAACTAAACAGAAATAGATCATTTAGAATTATAATTAGAGATTTAATGCCTCCTAACAAGTGGACCCCCCAAAATTATTAAGAATACAAAGCTGAACAACACAATCAACCACCTTGACATAATTGACATTTATATAACACTACACCCAACTATAGAATATACATTTTCAAGGGCACATAAATTGTTCACCAAGATAGACCATACGCTAGGCCATAAAACATGTCTCAATAAATTTGAATAAACCGAAATCATACAAAGTAAGTTTTGTGACCACAAAAGAATGAAATTAAAAATCAATAACAATAAGATATTTTAAAAATCCCCAAATGTTTGGAAATTAAATAATATACTTCTGTTAAAGCATGGGTTAAAGAAGAAATCACAAAGAAAATAAAAATATTTTGAACCAAATAATAATGAAAAAAAAGGTCTAAAATCATTTATCTAAGTTTCCCCATTAAAAGCCGGGAAAAGATGAACAAATCAAATCTAGAGTAAGTAGTTTAATTTAGGAAATAATGAAGAAACATTAAAGACAAACACGGAAGTCAATAACAGAAAAATAAAACAATAGGGAAAATGAACAAAGACAAAATTTGGCTCTTTGAAAAGGTTAATAACATTGATAAACTTCTAGCTAAAATTAATAAAAAAGAGAAAACACAAATTAAAAATATCAGGAATGAAAGAGGGGTATCACCACGGCTCCTACAACCATCAAAAGATACTAAGGAACTATCAGAGCAACCTTTAAGCCTTTATACAATTGACCCTTGAACAACATGGGTTTGAGCACACAGGTCCACTCATATGCAGAGTTTCTTCTGCCTCTGGCACCCCTGAGACAGCAAGACCAATCTCTCCTCTTCCTCCTTCTCCTCCTCTTCCTTAGCCTACTCAACATGAAGATGATGAGGATGGAAACTTATGGTGATCCACCTCCACTTAATGAATTGTAAACATATTTTCTCTTTTGTATGGTTTTCTTCCGAGATCAGACGAGATCGGGCGCATTCAGGCTGGTATGGCCGTAGACTTGTATGGTTTTCTTAATAACACTTTCTAGCTTACTTTACTGTAAGAATACAGTATATAATATATATTACATACAAAATATATGTTAATTGACTGTTTATATTATTGGTAAGGCTTCCATTGAACAGTAGGCTATTACTAGTTTTTGAAGAGTCATAAGTTATATGTGGATTTTCGACTGTTGTAAGGGAGGGGTTGGCACCCTCCACGAAGTTGTTCAAGGATCAATTGTATTTGACAACATGGATGAAATGAACAAATTTCTTTACAAAATAATGTTTATCACAACTAACATGTAATTAAATTAAAAATTTCTTTAAAAAACAAAACTTGGCCAGGTGCCGTGGCTCATGCCTGTAATCCTAGCACTCTGGGAGGCCAAGGCAGGTGGATCGCTCAAGGTCAAGAGTTTGAAACCAGCCTGAGCAAGAGCAAGCCCCGTGTCTACTAAAAATAGAAAGAAATTAATTGGCCAACTAAAAATATATAGAAAAAATTATCTGGACATAGTGGCACATGCCTGTAGTCCCAGCTACTCGGGAGGCTGAGGCAGAAAGATTGCTTGAGCCCAGGAGTTCGAGGTTGCTGTGAGCTAGGCTGATGCCACAGCACTCTAGCCTGGGCAACCGAGTGAGACTCTGTCTCCAAAAAAAAAAAAAAAACTTACAAAAACTGACATGTAATTAAATAAAGAAATCTAATAGTCCTATATCTATCCAAGAAGATGAATTCATTATTAAAACAATAATAAAAATGACAACAAAACTTCAGGCCCAGTTCGTATCACTAGTGAATTCCATCGAATCTTAAGAGTAGTAATCATATCAACTTTAAAATAGAGGAGAAACCATTTCCATACTCCTCTTATGAGAGCAACATAACCCTGATACAAAAACCTTAAAAAGACATTAGAAAGAAAGAAAACCACAAACCAGATATCCCCTATGAACATAGATGCAAAACTCATTAACAAAATACTAACAAATTAAATCCAGCAATATATATAGAGGATGTATATCATAATAAAGCATAGTTTATCCTAAGAATTCAAAGTTAGTCTCTGTCACTTGAAAATCAGTGTAATTCAGCATATTAATAAAGAAGAAAAATCATTTCAACATCTCAATAAATACAGAAAAAACATTTGATAAAATTTAACACCCATTGATAACAAAATTTTCAGCAAACTAGAGTTATGGCCTCCAAGAAAAACAAACAGCTAAACATCATGCATAATGATGATATGCTGAAGTTTTCTTCCTAAGAGTGGGAATAAGGCAACAATGTCCACTTTTCTTTCAACATTATACTAGAGTTCCTAGCCAGGGCAATAAAACAAGAAAAAACAAGGCATAAAAATTTGAAAGGAAGGAATATAAAAATCTTTTTACCTCTATTCGTAGACGAATTTAATTCATTAAAAAGTTAATTTAACAAGGTAGAAAGAAAGGTACAGGTCAGAATATAAAAATCAGTTGCATTTTATATACTAGCAGCAAACAGAAAATGAAATACAAAAAATAATTCCATTTACAGTACTAACAAATAATGTAAACCGCTCAGTAATAAATTCAACAAAATGTATGTGAGACCTCTGTCTACATTAAAAACTACTAACATTGCTGAGGGATATTAAATAAGAGATAAATAAATAAAGAGGTATTCCACATTTATAAATTAGAAGACTCAAAGTTGTTAAGATATCAATTCTCCCAAAATTGATCTATATATTCAATGCAATCCCAATCAGATGAGTAGACTTTTAAAAATAGAAATTGACAAGCTGATCCTAAAAGCAGGTCCTGAAAATGCAAAGGACCTAAAATAGCCAAAACAATTTTGAAAAAGAACAAAACTGGAAGGCTTAAATTACCTGATTTTGTGACTTACATTAATCAAAGGTAGTATGCTATGTCATAAGCATAGACAATTGAACTGTATGGAAAGTCTGGAAATAGGAGGACAAGGGGTGTTAGTGTTTAATGGGTGCAGAGTTTCAGTGAAGCAAGATGAAAAGCGTTCTGGAGATGATAGTGGTGCTGGTTGCACACTGTCAACGTATTTAATGCCACTGAACTATTTACTTAAAAATGGTTAAGATGTTAAATTTTATGCTATGTGTATTTTATCATAATTAAAAAAAAAAGAGTGTGAGGTGCAAAGAGTGTGAAGGTGGTAAGGGAGGGTTTAGGAAGTGACCAGAGGGTTTGTCTTGGTCCCTCAGAACATTGCATGCTCATGCCTGGGCCCTAAAGAGAAAGCCTCACCCCAACCCAGGAGTGTGTTCCTAAGATATTCTGAGGGCCTTGGGGAAAAGAGCAGAGATGCTTTAATGCTCCCAGAGGCAGAGTGTGACACAGCCCCTGGAAGAGAAAGACAACAATCTCCACCTTTCCCCTGGAACACACTGAGATTGGGCCACCATGAGCTCCTTTTACTATTCCTGCCCCTGCTCTGGAATCAACTTTTTCTCCAAGGAACTAAGTTATTGAAAAGACTATTTTTCTCCATCGATTTACTTGGGAACTTTGTTTGAAATAGAGCCAAATATATATATATATATATTTTTTTTTTTTTTTCCCCACTCCCTGGCAACCACCATTCTACTTTCTATCTCTATGAATCTGACTACTCTAGGTACCTCATATAAGTGGAATCAAACAGTATTTGTACAATACTTTGGTTATTTCACTTGGCATAATATCTTTAAGGGTTCATCCATGTCTAGCATGTGTCAGAATTTCCTTCCTTTTGAAGGCTGAATAATATTCTATTGTATGTATATACCACATTTTATTTATCCATTCATCTGTTGGTGGAAACAGAGATTGCTTTCAACTTTGGCTATTATGAATAATGCTGCTGTGAACATGAGTATACGGGGGCGGAGCAAGATGGCGGATGAGAAGCACCGCCAGACAGAGTGTCTCTGCAGAAAAGATAGCTTCTAGAAGATATTAGAAGAAAGAAGCAAGCAAACGACCATACATCGGATGGGGGTCGGAAGGAGGAATGCCGGAGACTACAGGAGACTCCACGGGAGGAGGTTGCAGAGAAGAACTGGAAGGAGAGACCTGTAGTTTGGAGACCAGCGGCAAGGGTAGGTGGAGCGGTTAACTTCCCCCTCCCTTGCATCTCGGACTGCTGGCGGGCTCCCCAGCGGTTGGAGAGACCTGCGGACACCCACCAGTCCAGAGACGGCCACCGCCACTGAGCGGTGAGCCTGCAGCGGATGCGGCACCAGGCTCCCAACTCCCTCGGGGCCCTCCCTGCGCACAGACCCGACCACGCGGCAGGCACCATATTGCTCCACTCTCCCCTCCCCCGTCCCTGCCGCGGCTGCCGAGAGAGACAATATAGCCACCAGCCAGAGGCATCTCCAGGGAACAGGACCTTACCTTTTGGGGCCCTACAGCTGACTGAGGGGTACTCAGATGGGGAGCTCCCTACCCGCCAGCCCTCCCAGGTGCTGCTGGCCTGGTGATTCTGGGAGAATGGGGCAGACCCTGAGGCTGAGAGACTTCTACCCAACTGGGGCTCCCCGTGGGGGAATTAGGACTGGCACTCCTCTCCCTCGTGGGGTCAGGGATTGAACTCCGAGGCCCAGAGGTCAGACCTGCGGACCAGATCCTGCGCACCCAGGTCTCACGTTGCCCGGGGCACAGAAGGGATATTCGGAAGGAGCCTACTCAGTTCTAGAGGCTGAGAAGCCCAAGATCAAGGTACTGGCAAGACTGGGAGGTGAAGAAGGTGACCTGAATCACTCGAGGGGGTAGTTCTCCCATAGGATCAGCTTCACGGAATTACAGGGAAGCTTCGAGGGGCAGCAGTGATGGGAAAAGGAGGAAAGTGATGCAGTGGATTGGCTGTGAAGTTCTGAGAATCTGAGTGGTACAGCGGGGATTGGAGTGCAAGCTGGCCGCGCTCAGCGGCTAGCCGAACGGGACTGTGTGATTTGTGCCACAGCGGGACGACTTCTCCTTCGCCGACCTCCACACCCTCGCAAGCAGGGAAGTGCCTGAAGTCATCGTGAAGAGGTCCAGAGCACATATCCCTGGATCTGCCAAGGATCATTCCTCCTGAATTCTAGATTTTACCTCATAATCCAGCCCCGTCGCCTCTGATCCTTGATAAAGCAAACAGATGAGAAAGAACCAGCAAAAGTTCACAGGAAACATGAAGGAGCCGAGAGAAAAGTCACCTCCAAAGCAAAATACGCATTCACCATCATCTGACACCAACTTATATGATTTGAATAAAGTGACGGAGGAAGATTTCCGAATATGGATTGCTACAAAACTAAATGGAAT
>VBSM01000529.1:68645407-68754895 GCA_008086735.1 Cheirogaleus medius
GCCTCAAGGGGGGAGGGGGGCGTGGGCAATATACATAACCGTAATATTTCTACCCCCATAATATGCTGAAAAAAAACAAAAATAAATAAATAAATTAAAAAACATCTATAGTTTGGATTTTTATCTTTTTAAAATAATTTATTTTTGATTATCATTTTCTGCTATTAGTAAGCCAAGGACTAGTTTAGTGTGCTTTTTACAGACTTTACAAATTTATCTTGTTTCCAATAGTTTCTAGTTTAATTAAGTTGAATCACATTCCATGAACATTTTTGTATCAAAGATGGTGTATATCAGCAACTTTATATGATTCTACCTAACTGTATCGTGAATAAGAAGTGATGTTCTTTCCTTCGATAAATGGGTTAGTATTTGGTAGAAACATCCAATTTAATTCTGTATTTCTACTTACCTTCTGATGCTTTTCCTTGGTCCTTCTCAACTTAATATTTAATTTTTATTAAGCTCTCCTTGCCCTTTGCCCTGCCTTACCCCATGGTAGCTTAAAGATCATTTCAATCTTTCCTGGAAATATGATTTGTAAATATATTAGTTCCAGAAGCATCACCAAATTGCAGCATTTTCCAAGCCTATAAAAAGCTATATCCACCATTGGAAGTAAGCAGTTGTTCTTTCATTTCCTTCTTAATCATTGAGCTTAGATGTTTTAGAAAGTATCCTTTATAGCCCTAGCACAGTGGCTCATGCCTGTAATCCTAGAACTCTGGAAGGCCAAGGCAGGAGGCCATGAGTTCAAGACCAGCCTGAGCAGGAGCAAGACTCCCGTCTCTACTAAAAATAGAAAAAATTAGAAAGACTGAAGATATAAGATATGTTATTCCTAGAGTCACAAAGATACGTGCAAGTCCAATGAAGACAGGAGGTGGGTCACAAACTGACATGTTAATTAATTTAACAGTTCTACTGTTTCAAAAAATAAGCAAATAAATAATATTCCGGGAATGCTGTGAAATGTGTTTCCTGTCAGGCTTTTATCGAATGGTAAGTAGTGTTTCTCAGTGTTATGAGTCCTTTAAACACCAAAATGCTAAAATCCAAAACAAAACATGCTTCCTAATTTTTTTCCCCCAAGGTTATGCTTACTGCTCCTAAGACTCAGTTCTTCTGTTGACTGGTAAAGTAAATTGATTTCATTTTCTGTTTATAGCAATCAGAGCACATAAAGGCCTGGGGTGATGTTACTATGAAGAGCAGTATCATGGGGAAATCTTCTGCTAAATAGTAATCTTTAATATTTAAAAAGCATAGCTCTCAGAGAAGCCATGTTTGGTTTGCTTTTATAGAGTTTGTCACAAGGTGGGAGGGAGAAGCTCTACTTGGTAATGGCAATGGTGGCTGTCACTGAATGACAATCAAAATGATGCTTCTGGACTTTGGTGCTCTATGTACACCTGACATAGGACCACTGGTGTGCTGAAGCAAGGAGAAGTAACTGTGCACATCTCTTCTTAACCCTGCTGTCGTGACATCACTTTGGTAGCCTGCAATCAGCCATAGTGGGAGCATTTACATCACGGAAATTGGCAAATGCTACAAATTAGGTACCTGTGCACACAACCACCTCCCACCCTCGCCTGGAAAACCAGATGTTAAACATTTTCTAGCATGCCACTGCACAGGACTAAAACTTCTTGAATATTATCCTTATTGATGTTGAGTAGGTGATTCCTAAGGTACAAGAGGATATGGTTCTTTAAAGGTGGTTTGAATGAAGTCTGAAACTTTTAATATAAAGTATCACTAATATCTTCCTGGATTTATGCCAGCAGAAACAGTTCATAGTGAGATATCCTAGTTCTCAGGATCCTAGTTCCCCAGGATACAAGCCTTCAGTGTAACATATCTGGCATTGGTCTAATGCCCTAGGGTTGTCAGAGTCTCTGAGACAGCTTGAATTTTCTGGAAGTCAAAGGGTGTTCTGACAGTTTGGTAAAAAAAAGTATTCCATTGATGCCAAATGTTTGTTTGAAAATTCTCTCCAGAAGGCTGTTCCAGAAACTGTATACAGATCAAAGATGCCAATATGAATCAAACTTAACTCTAAATTGTGTCAACTGACAAAGCTAAAAATGAAGACTCCCTTGCTATCCAAAAGCAGTGAGAACATTTCCAGAGTTTAATTAGCTAAATGCTGTTATTATGCTGTTATATACAGCTCTCTCACTTTCATGGTTCCGTATTTTGTGCTTCTATCTTGTTATTTGGTGTTTGTGCTGATTGTTCCCTAGGTCAGAGACTGTCTAATTCTTATGTTACTCACCACATTTCTTATGATGGGGCTACCCATGCCACAGACAGACAATAAATGTTCTGGGGGATAGAAATAAGTTTTGAAAGACTTTCATAGAATAAGATTCACTCAGTAACCCACTTCAATTAACAATATTCTATCTCATTCTCTGCCCAAATCTCTCACACTGAAGCTTATGTCCATTTATTGTTTGGAACTCAGGGGAGATAGGGAACAGCTGGTCACCATCTTCCACATAATGGCCCTTCATATTCGTATTTGGGTGGAGATTACATTAAAGACGGAAGCTTATGGCTCACTATTAGAC
Organism: Cheirogaleus medius; assembly: GCA_008086735.1. Taxonomy (NCBI): domain Eukaryota; kingdom Metazoa; phylum Chordata; class Mammalia; order Primates; family Cheirogaleidae; genus Cheirogaleus; species Cheirogaleus medius. The sequence continues at coordinate 68,647,987 of VBSM01000529.1, forward strand.
TGGCTGAATAGGCTTTGTTCTTTAAAAATGTTAAAATTACTATTACCTATTACTATTACTGCTCTTTTAAATGAGTTTATGATTTTTTTTTCCCTAGACCAATTTCAGGTTTTCCAGGCTAGGAAGTCCAAGTGACAAGACATTTGAAAATGTCAACATTATTATGCTCTTTTGTGGTCTTCATTCACCTCACCACCCTTCACTATCATTTGGCTCCACAATAATTCTGGTCAATTCTTGAAACACTGTATGAGACATGTTATCAATGCCTATGGCCCTGAAGACGTCCAGCTTAAATAAGCTTCCCCCAGAATATTGTATTATTTCTTACCTTATTAGTCATATGCTCCATTTCCATTCTGAATTCTAATAGTTTACATGAAATACATTGGCTTTAAAGTTTATTAATATTGCTTGCTTTCTCATATCATTTTGAACTTTTTGCTTTTCATTTATAAGATTATTTTTCTTCCTCTTTGAATCTGCTATGTCTAAAGAATGCTATTTATATTTCCTTTTACTTCTATTAATTGCAGCTTAGCTCTTGAATAAGGTTTTCTCATTTTATTCCAATAAAGGGTTATAGTTTCCCAGAACTTTGTGAAGAAAAATGGTTATTTTTAATTTTATTCCAATGGCCACATAATGTTCCTTCTTTAGCATCTGTCTTTGTCAGAAAGAGTATACAGAGCATCAAAACATTTTCTTAGCATTACCTGTAGATTTGGAGTACTTTTGATATAAAAGAAAAGATAATATAGTTTCCTTCCCTCCGCAATAGCCAACAAACTATTTAGCAGCCTGAGGAATGCCAAAGAAGTACTGAAGAAAGACTACTTTCCATTTAGACAAATCATACTCTTACTCTTAAAGTGTAAAATATTTCCAAATATCATCCCAGAGACTAGAAAGACTGGATGTAACTGCCTTTATTCTGGAACATGCCTGAAATCACATTTTAAGGTAAAAACTAAAAGGTCAAAACTTTAGAGAAATTTCTCCTGAGTAGTGCTCATTTGGCACATTCCTCCCAGGAGGGTGTGACAGAATAGAAACTTTTAATTTTTGGAACTCTGCTCAAATTCCTGTGTTTGGAAGGTCAGATTACCTACTCAGAAACAGTACTTTAGTTTTACTGAACTAAAAAGTTTTATTACTTCTATATTTTACTAAAGGATGAATTTTCAAAGTATATCTAATTGGCTTCTCAATTTAAACTGAAATTTATAGTATTTTTTTTTTTTTAATTGTGGCTTTGACAGAGGAAATAAGACCGGTGAATGTTTATGGGCCTACCCAGAAGACAATTGTTTTAATAATTTCCACAACATAGTTTACAGAATACAAAATTAGGGTCATACTCAGCCTTTGTTATGAGAAGATGATGTGCTCATGTTTAAGCAAATTTGGTGCATCCCACTGGGTTATGTGTCATTCAGCGAGATGTGCTCTGAGTCAGGGGCCAGATGGTGGATGCAGAAGTCTTTTGCTAGAATACATTTCTATAGCGGATGACATCACATTGGACTTAGTGACCAGGCAGACACTGAATGCAACTCAGTCACGGTACTTAAATCACATTAAGACTCTCTTTTATTTATGGCTCTCCTTGTGATTTTGTCTGGCTTTATGTCTAATTGCTAGCCTCCATGTGGCAACATGACGTGCCCCAGTTCTGTATTCTACCTTTGCCAAAATGAACTCTGTGTCCCTTTTAGAGGTAGAGTTTCCAGGAAAAAAAAAAATTGTCACATAAATCAATTATAATTAAGCACTAACTTAAAATTAAAAGGACATTTTACTTTTTATATGCTACTTTTCATATTCTTCATACTATTCAGGCCAATTTTATTACTGTTAGTGTGGGCACTGTCTGTTACAATTACAGAATTTTAGAGGTGGAATGACAAGAGATCATGTAGCCCAATCCCTAGTGATAGGGAAACTAAGATCAATTATGAATTTAGGGTCTTGTGTTTGGCTAAACCAGGGTACAACCCAGGTCTAGAAATCAAGTTATGATACTTGGTTTAGTATTCTTTCCACTACTCCCTAGCTTTCTTCCAGTAACAACCACTAGACTTCAAAGTTGCTTTCATCATCGTCACTGTCGTCATATCAACACCATCAACTGACCACAGTGGGAAACACCATTTCTTTTTTTGAAAAACCAAGGTCTTCTATTTGTATAATTTTATTTTTTCTTATGGTCAGGGGGAAATTGTATTTATTTGGTAAAAGGAAAAGTCAACTATGGCTTTATCATTTGGGTGTCTCTGTGCCGCAGTATCAGAGAAAGGAGCCGTGTGAGAATCTGTGGCAATGAAAGACAGGCAGAGCTGCACTCACAGCAGAAGCCCTCTTCCTTCCTTCATCAGTTTTAATACATGTTTTCTGAACACCTCCCTCTTCTTCAGCTATTCCATAAGGAAGCAAAGTTTTTTGGGTTTTTTTTTCCCCCAGGCTGGCTCTTCAACCATATCCACTGGGTTGAGTTTGAAATTGCTTTAAAGGAAGTCTCCTTCCTAATAGCTCCTGGTGCTAATTCTAGTATCTCTGATGTCCATTTTCAGAAATTAGATTCTTTTCAACCTGCCTAGTTTGTCAAACTTACCATTTTCTCTACAGCTCCTACTCAATATATAATCCCTCTGGCATCTTTCTTAGTTGTTGACTTATATTTTGTTCTTATCCACCCTACTGGCATCAACCTGAAGGACCTGTTATAAGGATTAATGTTTACCTATAACAGACATGAAATGCCTTTCCTGCAGTAGGAAGTGGCAACATACAACACAGGTACAACTGGATTCATCACAATAAGACCTTGGGTCACAGATTCTTAAATTATAATACAATATAATACAATCTTAGTTTTCACAATCCTTGATAATATTTTATGTTTACTTTTTTTTTTAAGCCAGTCAAATTTAGCAGTGGGGGGTTTATTTTTACTTTTAGAAACAGGGTTTCACTGTGTCACCCAGGCTGGAGTGCAGTGGCACGATCACAGTTACATTCCACTGCAGCCTCGAACTCCTAGGCTCAAGTGATCCTCTTGCCTCAGCCTCCTGAATAGCTAGAACTACAGGTGCATGCCACCATAGCCAGCTAATTTTTTGTAGAGGTGGGGCCTTGTTATGTTGCTCAGGCTGGTTGAACTCTTGGCCTCAAGTACTCTTCCCACCTTGGCCTCCCAAAGTGCTGGGAGTATAGGTGTGAGCCACCATGCCTGGCTATATTGCTCTTCTTTAAGCCATTAATATGAAAATATTTACTAAGAGTGATTAGGCCAAAGCCTTAAGACAGATGTCTAGTAAAAGGGATCAACTCACCTAAAAGCATATAGAATTTATAACTTTTAAACCCAAACTCCACCAACAAAGTTATATATTTGCTTTAGAACCAAAGAGATAAGTATTTCAGATATTATTCCTAAAGGACCAGTGGAGTCTGTCCATTAAATTTAGGCCAGTTTGATAGAATTATTCAGCATTATCTTTGCTAAGAAATAAAACCTCCGGAGTGGAAGGTAATCACTTGGGAAATGGTTAGATTTTCATTCCATCATGGTAATTTTGTAGGTCAACTCTTTTTTATTCTCTTTTGATAATTTACTTTTGGACAGACTGGACCTTTGTGAACAACAGTTTCAATATTTTTGCAAACTGAATATAATTAAGACAAGCAGGGGTATGGGAAGGTAGAACTGTAATGGGGTGCAGTGGGGGGCAGGGAAGGGGAGACAAAATGGCTGGAAGAAGCTTGTCTGCTCTTTATAATGCGAATTTTAAACTATCTCTATTGAGAATAACTCTCAAAAATGAACAACAAAAAAATCAACCAAACAAAAAACAATAAATAATAAACACTAACAAACTCCCCTCTAGGTATGGTGATAAAATCCACAACCTGTTTCACCCAGGAAAGGGTTAAGACAATCACAGTAATCCCTTCTACTTGCCAGTGACTGTTTAGGGAGGGCCCTGTCTGCCCATGACATCGTGGGAGGTCAGCTAGAATTACTCCAATTTTTTCTTGTTTCTAAAACTTAAAAAAGCTTAACTGATTTTGAGGATTTACTATTTAAAATTTTCTAAATCAGCAGTTACAAAATATCCATACTAAATGTTTAACTGGATTTCTCTTCTTCCAAAAGGATGAATGTAACAAAGAGTATAAGATAAATATAAGAAAGTAACAAATAAAGAATAGATTCAGGCAATTATTTTAAGAAAATTCTCTAGGGATATATCAGATTAGAGTCTAAAGGAAACAAATCCAATTGAAGGGACTTTAAGTTATGTTATTATGGGGGGCGACCCTTTGATACAAAGTCCGAGGTCCCTGATTCTTAAAAAACCTACCACCTAAAGTAGCCACTGCAAAAGGGGCAACTCAGACTAAGAAATCTTGTTTATTACCAATGGGACTTATTAATAGTTCAGGGATTCTTTTTTTCTGGACTAGAGATCAGGATGCAGAGTCTTCTCTATAACTTCTTTTCCTGGGACCCTACTCCGGTTCCTGTTTGGCCTACTATGCGGTAAGGATAGGAGGTGGCAGATTTTATGCTTCCACAAAGAGAGAAGCAGCCCTTTACCAAAGAACTTAAATAAAAGGTAAGACAAATGCAGAGCACAGGAAACCAAAAAGTGCTAAGGTCAAAAGGTTACAAGAGAGGAGAGAGAGAGTGCCCTCAGCCTAGAAGCAATCACTTTTAACCTCTCTTAACAGGAAAAAACTCTACCTCGTAACACTTGGCCCAATAGCCAGAACCTATTAGCGCTGCTCCTTGTGAGGAACAGAACTGGAGAAAGGTATACTCACTCTTGGAAGCTGCAGTGTGCTGTCAATATGTCTGCAAGAGAAAGGAGATTTAGAACACTTTGCTTGGGGTCTTAATAGTTAAAAGCATAGGCTCCGATGCCAAACAACCTGGGTTTGAATTCCAGCTTCACTATTTACCAGTTGTTGGGAAAGCTGGTCTTCATGCCTTATTTTTCTCATTGTAATAATGCCGTTAAATATTTTCTGCTTCACTAGATTGCTATGAGAAACAAAGTAAGATTAATATATGTGAAATATTTGGAACAGGGTCTGGCATATAGCAAGTGCTCAATACATATTATCTATGGTTATAAATGTTATGATATCATGATTATTCTATCTGGCTACAAAAAGGAGTTTTGCTTTAAAAGGAAAAACAAAAATGAATGGTAACTGGAGGGGATAATGGGGTAAAAAGAGGTTGTTTTAAGATAGGGGAAAAACATCTAAGTGTAGAGAGGTGGTACTAACTGGGATTGGGATTTTACCATGAGAACACAGAAAGTGAGAGCGAGACAAGGGATGAGTGATTACAAGAGAGTGATCTTGATGAAGGAATGATGAACTTAATTTGGGTAAGGGAGCAAGGGAGAACATGGTGGAGCTGGTGGCTAAGAGTCAGTGAAAAAAAAGGTGGTTAAGATCAGTGGATTGTAGGCCCTGGTGGGGTTGAAGAATTACTGGTCAAGGTAAGAGAGAATAAAACTAGAAGGATAGGAAGTGGTAATTCAGAGTAGGAATACTGAAACCGAGAAAAAATGTGGGGCTGAAGTTGTGGACACCAACAAGGTTTAGAGCATGATCATGAGAGTAAGAGACTAAGGTAGGATGAAGTTAGAGACATCTTATGAAATTATATTCCTTACAATGGCATAGAGGCCCTACATGACCAGCTCCACATTACTTCTCTGACTTTATCTCCCACTTTCCTTCCCCCTTGCTTTTCTCTAGCCACAATGGCCTTCTTGCTGTTCCTTCAGCACACCAAGCATGTTCCTGTTTCTGTCTTTGCATTTTACTTCCTTCAGCCCATTCATTACACTTTTTGTCAAGGTAATTACACTGCTAACTCCCTCACCTTCTTTTGTTCTAATGCCACTTTTTCAAGGATGATGAAATATCAAGATTTAGGATGGTGGTAGTGTTGTACAGAATGACCAGGAGCTAAAAATGTTCAAGGCTTTGGCACACAGGGGAAGTGTTAGATAACTTCAAACTAGGAGTTGTGAGCAGTATAGTCTGGAAGCATGAGCTTCAAAGCTGAGGATTTTTAGAGAGGAGGGAGGAAGAACAGTATAGAAGTTACAATGAAGAACAAATAAGATCTGGCCTTTCTTCCCTCTTATGAGAATAAAAAAAATTGCTGCTGTGTCAGCATTAACATTTAGAGCCCTTTGGTTTTAGCAGTAACTATGTGGGGAAGTGATTTCCTTTTAAATTGTGCGAGCCCACACCACATTGTAGATTGTATTCTCTGCTAGAGTTCCCAAGCATCAATTCAAACAGGCACATTAGTTTTAGTCTTAGAGAGAAAGGCATTTGCCTGCTGTGTCAGAAGAGGAAATACAACAGTAGCAGATGTGTACTAGAGAAAATGGATCTTTAACATTATTTATAAGAGAATACAAGTTTCTTACATCTTCCTAGTGAATGGCTCTAAGTCCTCACTGTATTGGCCTTCTGGGTGAGAAGTGATCTCATGAAAATATGATGTGTGGATCTCCCAAAGGATTGAATATATGATACAAAGTATTAGTAGCATCTGGAAAAACTATAATTACATAATATTTTACTTATGTTCACTCATGTTTCAGTTCCCAAATAACATCACAATAGATGTCACTTTCACTTCTTATCAATTTCTATCAGTCTGGTGAAATATATGTATGTAGTGGCTGCAGAGAGTAGAAAGTAAGCACTATTCTGATTCTCTAATACTCTAAAAGGACTAACTTAAAAGTTATATGCAGAAAAAAATAAAGGATTTGAGGCATATAAAAAAGAACAGTACTTTGAAGCATAACTACTAGGTATTATAATGTAAAGTCATAATGGTTTAGGGAAACAATATATCACTACAATTTACACAAACCGTTCTATCAAACAAATAAAGACTATATTGCAGGATCCTCTAATTCCTAAAAATTGACAAAGAAAAATTTAAAAAGTCACAGAGTTGGAAAAGAAATAAGTGTATTTTGGCAAATCAGAAATTGTAAGTAATCCCTGAAAAAAACAGAAGGAAAACGAAATCTGCTTTAAAGAGGAAACTTTAACCCAAACTATGCATGGGAAGACTGCTACAACAGGTGAGTGAGAAGGGTTCTGGAGGCTGGGGTGCTTTTAGTTCAGGCATGGGAGGGGCATGATATTGCTCTCTACAATACCAAAAAGAAAAAAAAAAGGGCTCCATTTCTAGAAGACTTGATGTTTACATGTTGTACTCCTTCCCTGCAATCACTAGAAATAGGTATAATCAATAAAACATTTGCAGAAAGGCTAACAAGGAATCTAAAGCATAAGATGAGAAAACAAGCAAGAATCAAACAAATATTTGAGGGAAACCAACACCATGAAAGAAGGGCAAATAACAAACAGAGCTAACCCTGAGAAAACAATAGAGAAAAAAAAGACTTAAAAACATACATAACTAATTCTTGAGAGGGCCAAGAGGAAATGACATCCATGAAACAAAATGAGCTCTTAAGAACAATTAAAGATCTTAGAAATATAAAGTGTTGAGGGGCTTCAAGATAGCTGACTACAGGTACGCTTATTCCTCTCCTACACTAAGAGCAAAAACAGTGAGTAGATAATCACGCTTTGAATAGATCATCCAAGATAGAACACTAGAATTCAACAGAAAAGTGACAGGAAACCTCACTTAAAGCAAGGAAGGAGAGGGAAACGAGGCAGCCTAAGCCAGGATTGAGGAGAGTGGAGAGAGACTGTCCAATGTGAAGAAAGGGTCAGTGGGATACCTCCAGAAGTACACATGCCCACCACGGACTCCTGCAGAATCTGAAAACTCACATAAGGAGCTGCCAGCAGATGGTGCAATAGCACTGCTCTAGGGAGGGAGCTCATGCTAGGTCCTACACACTCCGGAGACCTGAGGAGCTACAGCCAAGGGGACATTTTCGAGCCCTGGACCCAAGTGGCACCAGAGGTGAGGTGCAAGCGAGGTGTGTGTTCCCCACCCACTGACCTAGGCTGCCTCCACCTAAGGCAGTCCAGTCCTCCCCAGTGTCAGGGCCACAGTGTGTCTGCTGCCAACTCCCATCCAAGTACTTTGCTGGGGACCTAGGGATTGCTCTGCCCCTGCCTACCATGGCTGGTTCCTGTGCACACCACCAGGAGGCCTGAGGACAAGCCTGCCCAGCCTGGCTTTGCTTTCCTTGATATGCCAGGGCATGTAGGCTGGCGGATAAGGGGTTGCCCAGCCCAGTCTACCACCTTTGGTACCTGAGCACTCCTCCTGGGGGCCTGAGGTTCGGCCTACCCACTCTGCTGCAACCACCACAGCTGGCACCTACCTGCATGCACCACCTGTAGGCCTAGAGACTGGTCCACCCAACATATCACAGCTACTGCCAACACCAACACATACCACTTGGGACTCAGAGTCATTCTACCACTGCTATTGCCATCTCCCACACCATGCTGGCTGCCCAGGGGCCTGAAAACCTGCCCACTTGCTTGACCCACTGCTGCCACTACCAGCATTCCAGTAACCCACCTAAAGACCCAAGAATTGGCCCACTTGCAACTGGTAACACGTGCTAGTGTATGCTGCCCTGGGAACCAAGGACAGGCATGCTCAGCCCATTGTTGCCACCAATGGGGCCCACCTAGCAGCCCAGTCCTCAGGAAAACTTCAAAACAGCCTGAACTAATAACTGCACCCTAAGCCACCAAGGAAATCCCAGATACCAATGATGCTGTTTATAGCTGAAGAAATCATACAGGGACTACACTACTGCATGCACCCAGAATCAAAGCCAAAATGCCCTGCCTAACTAACACCATAGAAACATCTTCAAGAAAAACTCCTCTGCTACAAAAGCAAATTAAAAAAACGGAAGAAGCAACTATTAAACCAGATGCACAGATATCAAAGTGAGAACAGAGGAAACATGAAAAAGCAAGGAAACATGACAACTTCAAAGGAATACAATAATTCTCCAGAAACAGATCTCAATCAAAAAGAAATTCAAGAAATCCTGGAAAAAGAATTCAAAGTATTGATTCTAAAGAAGCTCAGTGAGATACAAAAGATTCTGAAAAACAATTCAGGATATAAATGAGAAATTTACCAAAATGATAGATATCATAAAAAAGAACCAAACAGAAATTCTGGAACTAAAGAATTTATTAAATGAAATACAAAATACATTTGAAAGCTTCAACAATAGACTAGATCAAGCAGAAGAAAGAATCTCAGAACTTGAAGACAGTTCTTTTGAAATCACCCAGATAAAAATAAAGAAAAAAGAATAAAAAAGAATGGGCCAAGTCTTTGTGACATACTGGACACCAAAAAGAGACCAAATATTCAGGTTACCAAGGTCCCAGAAGGTGAAAAGGGAACAAAAGGGTTAGAAAATCTATTTAATGATATAATAGATGGTTATTTCTCAAGTCTAGTGAGAAATTTAGATATAGGATATAGGAGTCCCAGATATAGAAGCCCCAAAGATCCCCAGATACAAACCTTTTTAAAGGCCAGAAGAGAATGGGATTAGATATTCAAAAACTGAAAGAAAAATCTATCAGTCAAGGATACCATACCCAGCAAAATTATCCTTCATAAACAAAGCAGATCAGACAATCAATAGCTGAAGGAATTCATCATCACTAGAACAGTCCTACAAGAAATGCTCAAGCCAGTCCTGAACCTGTAGTTGAAAGAATGACATTTATCATCATGAAAATACACAAGAGTATAAAACTCACTGGTAAAGCAAACAAACAAATGAGAAAGAGAAAGGACTCATGGTCCTTTGGAACCACTAATAGAAAACCACCAAACCACAAGGACAAATAATAAGAGAAAAAGAAAGAAGTGAAGAATATTCAAAACAAACAGAAAACAAATAATGACAGGAACAAAACCTCACATATCAATAATAACCAGGAATGCAAATGAATTAAATTCTCCACTTAAAAAGATACAGACTGACTAAAAAAACCTGATTCAAGTATATGCTACCTGTAAGAAATACACTGTAAAAAGATATAGACTGGCTAAAAAAAAAACCCCGATTCTGTACATATTCTATCTACAAGAAATGCACTTTACCTGTAAAGACAAATGTAGATTGAAAGTAAAGGGATGGAAAAAGCTACTCCACTCAAGCAGAAACCAAAAGTGAGCAGGAATAGCTATATGTATATCAGATAAAACAGACTTTAAATCAAAAACAGTAAAAAAGGACAAGAAGGTCATCATATAATGATAAAGAAATTGATCTGCCAATAGGACATAATAATTCTAAATATATATACCAAAGAGTTCTAAATAAGTACACTCAACACTAGAGTACTCAGATTCACAAAGCAAACATTATTAGATCTAAAGGGAGAGACTCTAATACAATAACAGTGGGGGACTTCAACACCCTATTCTCAGCATTATACAGATTACCTAGACATAAAATCAAAAAAGAAACATTGGACTTAAAACTGGACTTTAGATCAAATGGATCTAACAGACATTTTCACAACATTTTATCCAACAACTGCAGAATACACATTCTTCTCATCAGCACATAGAACATTCTCCAAGACAAACCATATATTAGGCCATAAAGCAAATCTCAACCAATTTTTAAAAATGGAAATCATATTAAGTATTTTCTCAAACCACAGTGGAATAAAACCAGAAATCAATACCAAGAGGAACTTTGGAAATCATACAAATACATGGGAACTAAACATGCTCCTGAAAAACCACTGGGTCAATGAAGAAATTACAATGAAAATAATAAAATTTCTAGACAACAAATGAAAATGGAAACACAACATATCAAACTTGTGGGATACAGCAAAGGCAGTCCTAAGACGGATATAGCAATAAATGCATACATCAGAAAAGTAGAAAGATTTCAAGTAAATAATCTAACCATGCACATCAAGGAACTAGAAAGAACAAACCAAACCCAAAATTAGCAAGAGAAAAGAAACAATACAGATCAGAGCAGAACTGTACAAAACAGAGACTGAAAAAACAATACACAGGACAATGAAATGAAAAATTGGTTCTTCAAAAAGATAAACAAAATTGATAAACTGCTAGTTAGAATAACCAAGAAGTGAAAAGACTAAAAAAAAAAAAAATCAGAAATGAAAAAGGAGACATTACAATGGATACTACAGAAATACAAAACATCATCAGTGACTATTATAAACAACCATATGCTAACAAACTGGAAAACCTAGAGGAAATGGATAAATTCTTGGAAACATACAACCTTCTAACACTGAATTAGGAAGAAACAGAAAATCTGAACAGAACAATGATGAGTAGCAAGATTGAATTAGTAATAAAAGTCTTTGGAAACTTTTTATCAGTAATAAAAAGACTCCAAACTTTAATACTACTAGGAGAAAACACAGGGAAAACTCTTCAGGACACTTGGCAATTATTTTATGGCTAAGACCTCAAAAGCACAAGCAACAAAAACAAAAATAGACAAGTGGGATTTAATTAAATCAAAAAGCTTCCACACAGCAAAAGAAACAATCAACAGAGTGAAGAAACATCAGATAGGCTGATTAGCAGAATGAACATAGCTCAAGAGTCAATAGTGTGTTGGAAAACTGAGCTAAAGAATTCTCCCAGGGCACAGTGCAAAAAAAAAAAAAAAGTAACAAGAGACATGGACAATAGATTTAGGAGTTGTAATAACCATCAAAAGAAGTGTCACAAGGAGAGAACAGACAGAACTGAAGAAAATAAGCAAAGAAATAATGAAAGTAAATATCCCAGAAGTAAAAACAGTTATAAGTCCTCAAGTTGAGAGTACTCACAAAGTGTTAAACAGAATTAAGAAAAAGACATATCTTGGCGAACTTTCAGAACATTAAGGAGAAAAAGATAATCTTAAAATTTCCACACTGGGGGGCAGGGAAAAAAATTGATGAAAGAATTAGATTAGATTGGCACCAGATCATCCATAGTACTGAATAGAAGAGGACAACGGAACAATATTTTCAGAGGTCTAAGGGACAATCTATTATACTCGTAGTAAAGATGGAAATAAATACATCTTCAGATGTACAAAGACTCAGAGAGCTTATCACCAGCCTTTTCTGAGAAAAGTTCCTTGAGGATGTATTCCAACAAAAGATAAATTATTCCAAGAGTAAGATATGTATATAGAATCACTAAGGGTGAAAAAAAAAATAAAAATTTAAGTGTTAAAATACAAAGTATTGATTAAAAATAATACAGACATAGAAGAGGTATACCCAATTGAGAGAAAATGTAGATTGGTGGTTGCCAGTGCTTGGGTAGAGGAAAATGGGGAGCCAGGGCTTACCGTGTACAAGGTTTCTTTTTGGGGTAATGAAACATTTTGGAACCAGGTAGAGGTGGCTGGCACACAGCATTTTGAATGCACTAAATGCCACTAGACTGTTTACTTCAAAAGGGTTGATCCTATATTCTACCAATTTCACTTCAACATATAAAAATGTTCCATGAAAATAGTGACTAATTCAGCTTGGAACTCAAAACAACTGCGTCTTTTTCTGAGACAACCACCATAGTTCAGTATGAAGCAGAATTGCTTTATGTGTTTTTCTCATTTCTTCACAAGGAATATTAAGTAATGAAAGGTCAAGACTTAATGAAATTAATAAATTATAAAAGATGATATGGAAGCCAAATTTCAAATGATCAAAAAAATGTGAGGCTGCTGAATGGGAGCATACTAAGGTTCTTGTGTCACTACAGGGAAAAGACAGATACTGACTGAAGTACGATGCTAATTAAAACTTAATATTTCTTAGATGTTTTAAGGGTGAGGAAATTATGGCAGCAGGGGTGATTTCAACAAAGGTCCCCTTTTCCTCCACTCACAATGCTAAACCTTTGCTTCTCCTAAGCCAGATGGGCTGCTGGGACTTACAGGCAATTGGCATAGATGTAAATGAGGCTTGGGTCTTTATTGGGGTCCTGGCAGAAAGGGAACCGATGTGGAACTTTCTTCTGCATGTGTTGAAGTTTAGGGGTAAGGACCAGAAGGTGGTGAATCCTAGGGAGAGTTTGACTATCAGGTATATATGGACTCCAAGGGAGATCAGGTACTGCCACTTCACTTTTTACTGCTTGGAGTATTACTAACATTGAGGTCATCCCAACAAACAGGTAAGACCCCAATGAGCTGCAAAAGAAAAATAATCCATTTAAGGTAGACCAGCAATAAGAAAGAGGAAAATCAGCAGAATAATCAGAAAACGTCCTTAGTAAAACAGAAATGCTAGAGAAGAAAGACGAAAACACGAATAAGAGTAAATAAAAGCATTTAAGGCGATTCAAGTACAGCAGCACACACCACTTACAAAAGCTTAGTAACATTATTTTTGAAATAGAACTTTAAATAACTTTAAAAGGAGGATGGTCACTGTAAGTGCAAGAAATACCTCACAGTACAAAGCAAACATACATAAATAGAAATCATGAAGGAAAAGAGTTGAAGGACAGATCAAAGCAATCTATCATGCAGATAATGGGAATTCTGGATGGAGAAGAAGGAACAAATGGAAAAAACAAAATTATTCAGCAGGTAGTAGCAGAAAATTTTACCTGAGTTAGAGAGACTGGAGCCTGCTCATTAAGTTTCAAGCTGGACTGATGAAAAAAACACATATTTAGGCATGCTTGGTAAAGTTCCTGAACTTTTTTTTTTTTTAATAATGCAAGTTCCTGAACTCTTAAACAGATAATCTTATAAATATTCAGGCAGAAAGAATGAGTTACTGATAAGGAAAAAAGACTGGCAATGAAACAGCCAGCCTATCCACCCTGAGACAAATAACATCTATGTATCCTGAGAGAAAAGGACTGCCTACAACAATCCTTTACCCGGTCAACTTATTATTCAGCTTTTAGGGTAAAAGTAAAACAACAAACTAGAAAAGAGACCTCAAGATGGAATAAGAGAAAAAGGAAAGAGCCATGCAAAATCAAGTTTAAATGGGGAAGAACAGATTTCTTAGGATTATGAAAATACGGACTAAAAACTTTTGAAACAGAAAAGATGGGTAGTAAAATCATTCTGAAGAGTTCGTGAAAACACTGAAGGAGAAAGTATATTCTATGGAAGGCCAGGAAACTTGCTCTGCTAGTTTATCAGAACATAGTATGAAAAAATCTCTGTAATCAAATAAACATGACATGGATTTACAAAAAGAGAAGAGGAACAGTTGAACAGAACAGTAATTCCAGATGCAAATCCCAGGTTACACGACAATTTGATATGTAACAAAGCTGTGGTTCAAGTCTGTTGGACAAACCGTTTAATGAATAGTGCTGGTACCCAAGTTGAAGGAAGAGAGAAATGAACTCCTATGCTATATCACAAGGTGAAATCAATTTTAAATGGATTAAAGACAATTTTTTAAAAAAATTACAAGAAAATCACAAAAAAGAAAGATATTTCTCTCTGCCTTATAAGATCCTGTCCAAATATATGTATAAGAAGTTAACAAGAAAATACCCAGTCAATCCAATAAAAGATGGGAAAGGAAAAGAAACATGAAGTAAGCACAATACATAGGCCAGTGCGGTGGTGCACACCTGTAATTCTAGCACTCTGAGAGGCCAAAGTGGAAGGATTGCTTGAGGCCAGGAGTTTGAGACCAGCTTGAGGAAGAGCAAAACCCCATCTCCACAAAAAAAAAATAGAAAAATTAGCTGGGCATGGTTGCATGTGCCTGTTGTTCCAGCTGCTAGGGAGGCTGAGGCAGGAGGATCGCTTGAGCCCAGAAGTTTGAGGCTGCAGTGAGCTATGATGACACCACGGCATTCTAGTCGGCAACAGAGTGAGACTCCATCTCAAAAGCAGAAAACACAGAAAACATAAAATAATATGGTAAGAGTAAGTGCAAATATATACTCACCAAAGTAAGAATATATGGTTATATTCACCAATTCATCTCAAATTGTGTGAAATAATAAGAAACCTAGCTCTATGTCATTGACAAAGGTCACACCTAAAATAAAATCATATTAGAAAGGAAGGAAAAAAGATACTTACTGCACCCCCTTTTATTTTTATTTGAAAAACTGAACAATCTACCAAGCAGATACAATAGTCATGATCCTCTATAGAGTTAAAAACAATGTTTGGAAATTCAGAAAGGAAAATCTGAGGATCAGAAGAAATTGACACAATAGCAATCATACTGAGATCCTATTTTTCACAGAATCTGACAAGTAGAGAATATATGAGTAAGACAGAGATAATTAAAATAGCAGCATTTATATCCTAAATATATTTGGTATAAATCATATATAAAAATATATGAATATAAACTATATATCACATATATAAAACTCTGAAAACATATATAAAACCCGAAAAACAGATTACATGCTGTTTTCAAACACACTAGACATAACAAGTAACTACATGTCTTGGACCACTGAGGAAATTTCAACAAATTCCCAAAAGGTAGAAATTGGTTAAAAACGAAATCAAAGTTGAAATGTAATATAAAAAATAAATAATGACAGTAGCTTTAATATATCTAAACCTGTGGGACACAGTCAAATTGATATGTGTAGAAAAACATGTTGCCTTATATGTAATTACTAGAAAATCAGAAAAGCTATAAATAAACTTTCGGTTCTAGAGGGTAGAAAAGTTGGGTTAATGAATAAAATACCACAAGCAGGTTCTTGGAAAGACTAAAAAAACAGATAAAACCTTCAGTAACTTTAATTAAGGAAAAAAATAGTAGTAAACATTAGTAAGTGAAGAAACAATGATACAGATTGAATAACATGTAGGGGTATGCTATCTAGCCATTATACTAAAATTTTGGGAAATCTAGATTAAATAATCTTCAAGAAAAATATAACCAAAATTGGCTCAAAAAGAGGAAAAGAACCCTAACAACCTATGATTACAGAAGAAATAGTAAAAGTAACCAAAAGATCTCTCTCTCAAAAGGTAACAAACTTAGATAAGTTTATGGATGAGTATTATCAAATCTTTAAGAAAGCAATATGAGGCTGGGTGCTATGGCTCAATGCCTGTAATCCTAGCACTTTGGGAAGCTGAGGCGGGAGGACTGCTTGAGGCCAGGACTTGGGGACCAGCCTGAGCAGGAGCGAGAACCCATCTCTACAAGAAATAGAAAAATTAGCTGGACATGGTGATGCGTGCCTGTAGTCACAGCTCTCAGGAGGCTTAGGCAGGAGGACTACTTGAGCCTAGGAGTTAGAGGTTGCAGTAAGCTATGATGACGTCACTGCTGTCCCGCCTGAGCAACAAAGCTAAACGCTGTCTCAAAAAATAAAAAAATTAAATTAAATTAAAAATAAAAAAAGAAAGCAATATTGTCCATGATATGAAAACTCTTTCAGAGCACAAATTTAAACTTCCAAACTCATTTTATGAGGTCAGGACAATTTAGACACAAAATCCAGACAAATAAAGCAGAACCCAAGAGAAGTAAAGGCCAATATTACTAATAAACACATATGAAAAAATTCCTCAGTGAAATACTGGTTAAGAATCCCTTATCTGAAATGCTTGGGACCAGAATGTTTCAGACTTTGGACTATATATGCATATACATGATATCTTGGGGATGGTACCTAAGTCAGGATGTTACAAACGGATTTGACAAACTAATTCTAAAATAGGTGTGGAAGAGAAAAATGCTCAAAAATAGCCAAATTTTATTTTTAAGAAGAAAAACAAGGGGAAAATAAATTTTATACCTCACTTAAATTTGCCTTAAAATAGCTCATTTATTTAATAATTTGGTAA
Organism: Cheirogaleus medius; assembly: GCA_008086735.1. NCBI lineage: Eukaryota > Metazoa > Chordata > Mammalia > Primates > Cheirogaleidae > Cheirogaleus > Cheirogaleus medius. Next base: position 68,664,825 of record VBSM01000529.1, read on the forward strand.
ATATTTTACTGGATGCATATTATATAACAGACCTCCTCTAGGAAAACACAAGTGAACAAAATATATGAAATCACTGATCTCAGAAAATTTATATAATGATTTTTTAAAATGACGGATTAATAAAAATAAAATTTCATATAAGCACCAAGGAACTAACAAGGCAGTGAAGAATTACTGAGTCAAAAAATCTAAAAGAAAAGAAACCCAGTGAGGCCATCTAGTAGTGAAACCCCTTACTTTGGCCCTGAGGAAATATCTTTTCTAGAAGAAAGAGCTATGAACCTAAGTTGCACTTTCAATGGCCTCACAGGGCTAAGACAACAAAACTATACCCACAGGGTAAAAAGTGAACCAGATGTAAACCAACCTACCTGTGATCTAGCTCTTATGGTCTGACTTTGGGTCATGTGAATAGATCAGGCAAATTTAAAACGTGAACTTAGATTAAGGTGTTCTGATTATTAGTACTCCTAGATACCTGGCAGAAGTAATAAAAATCCTATGGGGAAGATACTATCCTAAGTCCTCAAAATAGTTCTATAATAGTTTTTAAATATAATGTCCAGCATATAGTCAAACATATGGGCACACAAGAAAACACGCTACTAGGAACAAGAAGCAAAAAAAGCAACTATCAACAGAATCAGACTCACAATTATTTTAGATCCTGGAAGTATCAGATGCAGAATGTAAAAATAACTATGTGAACCACGTTCAAAGAAATAGGCTGGGCGTGGTGGTTCACGCCTGTAATCCTAGCACTCTGGGAGGCCAAGGCAGGAGGATCGCTCAAGGTCAGGAGTTCAAAACCAGCCTGAGCAAGAGTGAGATCCCGTCTCTACTAAAAATAGAAAGAAATTAATTGGCCAACTAAAATATATTGAAAAAATTAGCCGGACATAGTGGTGCATGTCTGTAGTCCCAGCTACTCGGGAGGCTGAGGCAGAAGGATTGCGTTAGCCCAGGAGTTTGAGGTTGCTGTGAGCTAGACTGATGCCACGGCACTCTAGCCCGGGCAACAAAGTGAGTCTCTGTCTCAAAAAAAAAGTCAAAGAAATAAAAGCCAACCCAGGGATAAGAAACCAGAATGCAGCACAAAGACACAAAGAGATTGAAAACAAAGAAGAGAAGATAAAAAACCTAAACCAACACAGTGAGAAGGATATAACATATTTAATCAGAGTCCCAAAAGAAAGAGAGAAAAATGGAACAACAAAAACAGTTGAGAGATAACAGCTAGGAAATCTCCAGAATCCCAAAAGAGATCCCAAATTTAAAAATTAAAAAAGAAAATTTCCACATAGACATATTATATTAAAACTTTAGAAAACTAGAGCTAAAGATAAATATCTTAAAAGCAGCCAGAAAATACAAAGCAGCTTATTTTAAAATAAGCAACAGCTGACTTGCAAAAACAAGGCAGAAAATGATGGAATAACAGCTTCAATATGTGGGTGGAAAATAACTGTCAATATAAAAAATACCATTCAAGAATTAAGTGAATATTCATAGCAATGAAAACACCAAATAATCCTTGAACAATGAAAAAAAAAAGTTTAAGTGACTAAAGACATCATCAGACAAATAAAAAACCAAGAACTTATTCTACAAAATGACTTTAAGAAATTTTAAAGGATTAATTTTACATTAGAATTAAGAACTGTTCATCAAAAGTCATCATAAAGCAAGTGAAAAACAGTGACAAAGTTGAAGATATCTGCAACACATATACTTTAAGGATTAGCTGAATTCCTAAGTGTCAGTATGAAAAAAGGCAGCCCAATAGAAAAAATGGGCAATTTGTAAAGGCATTTCTCAAAAGAGAAACCCAAGTGGCCAGTAAACATGTGAAAAGATAATCAATCTCATAGTAATCAGGGACATGTAAACTAAATTCACAATGAAATGCCATTTATACCCACTAAATAGCAAAAATGTAAAAGCCTGACAGTATTAGTGAGGATACAGAGGAATAAGAACTTTTATGCACTGCTTTTGGGAGTACGAACATGTACAGTCATTTTGGCAGTTTGGCTTTATGTAAGAAGCATATACTCTATGACCAAAAAATTACACTCCTTGGCATGTACCCTAGAGAAACTTGCAGATGTTCACAGCTCCATACTCTCAAAAGCCATAAACTAAAAACAACTCAAATGTCTATTAACAATAAAAATAAAAAATTAAATGATGGCATATCTATATAATAATATCCAACAATGAAAATGAATAAACTACAGACAAAAACAGATGAACTTCAAAGATAATATTAAGCAAAAGCAGCAAGTCACAAAAGAATACATGGTATAATTTCAGTTCTATAAAATACAATAACAGGTAAAAGTAAACTATATGCATTCATAGGAGATCAAACTGCTAAGAATAGCAAATAAATGATTATTTAAAAAGTCAGAATAATGGTAATGGGAGGAGGAGAATTTAACTGAGGATGCTGGCAATGTTGTCCTTATAGTAATTAAAATATTTCTTTAAATAGTAGCATGTACTTTAACTCACAAAAAAGCAAATTTGGTAAGAGGCAATTTATGTACTTTTAAAATTCTGAGTATTTGTATTATTTAAGAGTATCTGGCCGATTAGACTAACAGTTCAGGCTTCTAAATCCAACTTAAAATGTATAAATATGTAATCAGCTTCAACTTCTGATTTTAAAGTAGAAATCCTACTAAGTTATATGAGACAATGAAATATCCAAGAGATTTCAAGGTTCTACATATTTATCAAGAATTTAATTTACTACATTTATAAGATATTTATGTACTTGAAAAGGTTTTAAATCAGGGAATTTAGGTTCTGAAAATAGAAACTGGGTATACTGAATTTAAAAATGCAGTTTAAAATGTTTTTAAAAGTTTAATTGAGCTGTAAACACAACTAAACATTATCCAAAAGCTCATTACCTAAAAGTATTTGCTGAAATTTGCTAAATTCATAAAGAGAAAAATAAAATTCCAGAATCTGACCTTATAATCTTTTTCTACCAACTTGCTCAGAAGATATGAAACAATTCACATTTAATACTATCTTGTTACCCCACCAAATAAAAACAAACAAAAAAACCCATGCCAGAAGATTTTGAGGGTTAATTTTAATTAAAATTTGTTTAGGATTATACTCAAAAACATAAACCACTCGACAGTTGATATGGTGACATATGTTACTTTCAAATTAGTTATTCTTTAGTTTTTTTTGGTGGGTATGGGGTCACAGACCAATTGAGTATACGACAAATGCTATGGAACTCCCAGAAAAATGGACACAGATACATACACACAATTTTGGAATTCATATGACAGTCAAAGATCTCTTAAAAAGACTACAGGTTAAGGACACTTATACTCTCTATTGTACTAGTGGCTAGTTATGAAATCAGAGCTGAAGTTATTTCAGACACATCATCCTGTAAAAACATAATTATATGTATTATATTTATTATTTTAAATCAGAAAGCCAACGTCTTTAAGATCAAAAGTTCACATATTTTGTTTTCATTTGTCACTTAAAACAAACAAGAGACCACTTTTTACCTAATTAAATAAGCAAAGTTTTGTTATTTGAAAGAATATACTGAAATGGATGAGAGGAACTGTAAGCCATTCTCATAGACTGTAGGTAAGAGTACACAGTTATATGTCCTTTCTGAATAACAATTTGCCAATTCATATATAAAGCCTTACCTGTGTGAGCAATATCCAACTCTTTGATCTACCAATTCTACTATTAGAAATTTACCCTAAGGAAAAAATCTGGATGTGTACAATTTACTACAAGAATGTTCATCAAAAGCATTCTTTATGATGCCAAAATCCTGGAGACAACATAAAATGATCAATAATGGAGGAGTAAATAATGTATGGTATAATAGAATGCTACATAAAAATTTAAAATACATTTAAGAAGAATATTTAATGGTATGAAAATGCTCATGGAGCTACCAATAAGAAAAGGGCCAATTTCTACAAAGCATGTTCTCATGGTTTTTTGTTTGTTTGTTTGTTTTTTTACAGAGCAAAAAAGTCCATAAACAGAAAAATAGGTGTATGACAAATTTTCATTGTGGGAGAATTCCATGTATTCTTCTTTTTTTTTAGACAGGGTCTCCCTCTGTCGCCTAGGCTGAAGTGCAGTGGTGCAATCAGAGCTTGCTGCAACCTCAAACTCTTAGGCTCAAGTGATCCTCCAGCCTCCTGAGTAGCTGGAACTACAGGCACACACCACCACACTCAACTCATTAAAAAAAATTTTTTTTTGTAGTGATGGGGTCTTGCTATGTTGCCCAGGCTGATCTAGAACTCCTGGTCTCAAGTGATCTTACTGCCTCAGCCTACCAAAGTGCTGGGATTGATATGTGTGAGTCACCTGGCCCAACCTCCATGTATTTTTTATTTTTCTTTTTGGCTAAAATTCTAATAACAAGAAAAAAAACAGTAATTTATTAGATTATATACACTCTTTGTTCATTGGATTTTAACGTAATCTAAGAACCATGCAGTATGAGGTATCAATTCTATAAATTTTATTATTGTTGTTTGCCTAAACAATTCAAGGTATTATTCAATATTTTGTGATAATCAAGAGGTTGTGATAATAAAGGTTGCATGAAAGGTATGGGGTATTGATGGAAGAACTATAACTGAAATTAGCCAGCCCTCAAAATATGAAAACAAATTCCCACTGTTGAAATAAATACAATAGCTATCTTCTGTGGCAGGGGTGAAAGATGATTCTAGGCCCTGATGTGAAATATCACTAATGCTGATTGGCCTTTGTCACATTCATGTGTTAAGATAAATTATGTAATACTCCAAGGTTAGTCTATATAATGAAGCACTCAAATTTAATATTAACTTGGGAAAACAAGATATATTATAATACATTTTGGTCATAACTATATTGAAACAAAAAGAGAAAGAAATGTTTCAAGCTATAAAAGTAGGTATCTTTTGTTTGCATTATTTCAGGAAAAAAAAAAGTAGGTACCTTTGAGTAACGGCACAACAGGTGAGTTCCCCCATTTTTTACTTTTTTGTTTTTCTAATATATATATTTTTTATTTCAGCATATTATGGGGGTACAAATGTTTAGGTTATGTGTGTTGCCTTTCCCCCCACTTCCCCCACAGAGTCACAGCTTCAAGTGTGTCCATCCCCTAGATGGTGCGCATCACACTCATTATGTATGTATATACCCATCCCCTCCTCCCCCGTCCCATCTGCCCGACACCCAATAAATGTTATTCTTATATGTCCACTTAGGTGTTGATCAGTGAAACCAATTTGCTGGTGAGTACATGTGGTACTTATTTTTCCATTCTTGGGATACTTCACTTAGTAGAATGGGTTCCAGCTCTATCCAGGAAAATACAAGAGGTGCTGTATCACCATTGTTTCTTATATTTTTCTATGTTTTTCTAATATTTTCTATGTTTTTCCAATATTTTTAAATGGGAATATATTAAACTTTCTTACTGAGGAAAAAACGAGAACTATCCTTTGGACTCGTATGTTCTAAGTGTACAGTCCTTGAGAAGTTATGTGTATGTCCTTAAGAAAAGTTTGTCTGGTAAATTACTACTGAAAAACCATTATCTCCTCTACCCATAACTAAGTAAGTGAAATCTAAAATAGAGGTATAAGTTATGCCACAGTTCTGATGTACTCCAAAAAGAAGTATAGTGAAAAATATTACTTATGGAGAAAATGTTTTTGTCTTGGTTCTATTAAATAAATCGACACTTTTGACTGGACTTTTTTTTTTTTTTTTTTAAAGCCCTAATGCTAAAGGAGCTCGCATATTTCAGGCAATGATAAAAGAATTAAAAGAAAATTAGTCCATACTTAGTAATAAGTTAGGCCAAATTCTGACATGAAAACCTATCACATAACTTGAAACAATATTTTATAATTTTCTAGTGGGAGCCAAACGAAAATATATTATTAAATTTCTAGTTGCCAAATAAAAGATGAACTTTGCTTCCTAAGAATTCTTTAAATTTTATAACCCAAATATCTTTACTATGAAAAATATTCTTTGTTTAACGACATTTACTTTTCAGGAGTCCCTCTAGTACTGTTTCTAATTTGAAATATTCTATTTTGATAACTGAATTTTTAGTACATCTACAAGCAGAAATAATTGTTTCAAATATAGTTCAACATATAAAAAATTTAATGTAGGTTTTATCCTGAAACATATGGTCAAACTAACTCTTTAAAGTATTCATACATGTTGATAATTGGCCTAATAAGACAAAATCAAAGAACTGTAAGAATTAGAGCTGAAAGGGGCTCTAGTGATTGCTAGTCTCCCCACCAGGAATCCTGTTATGATGTTTTTTCTTTCTTTCTTTTTTCTTTTAACTACTGAACTCTACTTGCTATGTAGTATGTCTGCCAATTAAAAAAAATATTCAAGGACATATAACTATCAATGAAACTTACTCAATAAGATATAACCGGTATACACAGACTTAGTATATTTTCAGTCAAAAGTAAAGAAATTTGATGTTTTAGTTAGTCTCATTATAGACAAACACACAGTTTCTATCAGGCCTTTTGTAAAACTGAAAATAACTTGTAAGAACTTTCCCCTTATTGACTACCTCAGGGTTCAAGAGACCTTGGTTGAGAATGATTCATCTAGTCCAACCTTCTAATTCTGCATATAGGATGTTTCTGAATTTAGAGGTTTGATTTACCATGAAAGGGGGAAAAACTGACCTTTCTTATAATGAAGTACTTCTAGAAAAACTACACATCCTGTGAACAAAGTAACCTGGTAAATATAAACAATTTTAAATCAAATGAAACACAACCTGAAGTGGACTATTTCCACCAATGTTAAAAGAAATGTTTCACCATTATACACATTATAATTTTCTTTAAGTCTTTTTTTATTTAGAGATTTTTCTGGTAAGGAGATATACCATAGGAAAGCAATTTCACTGGCAGTGAGGTATGTATATACTCTACTAAAATACTCCTTATTTTAACTGTTTTTAACTTTATTTACAGACAAAGCAAAGAATCAATGCATATTCTTGGTTCAACTATAGTATTAGCCATACTACATGAAATAAAATGAAATGGTGCTTGCATACAAAAACTGTTATTTGTAAAGGAATCTGATTTCAGATTAATTTGTTTGTGGAAAGAGTTTAAAAGAAGAACCACAATTTATCATGACCAAGACACCTGCACCATATTTTCCATTCCTCACAGCACATTTATTTCAGTAATTCCGTTATGTCGGTTCTTAGCATGAGCATAGTGTTACACGATTTTCGTACATATAATCACATCCAAAACAAGTTCTAAAATTTAAATTGTAAACATTCTCATCATATGTAGAAATATTTTAATTGGTGTATTAAGTTTTGCTAACTGATCAAATTTGGAAGATAATATAAATGAGAACACCTATTCTAAATTGTGTAGTGAGCATTGTTTATTAATTACATTTCTACAATGTTAAATAAAGTAAGAGGCAAACCTGTCCTGTAAGCATGTCAAATTTTAGGTAAAACATTAAAAAGAAATCTGTTAACAAAAGAATGTCTTGCAATAAAGAACATTAGATTTTTTTCATCTATTATGATACAAAAATGTAAAGGGTAAATAGCATCTTTGTTGACAAAGTAGGAGGTAGCATGGATGCACCACTTTATTGTCTGAGAAATGCAATTGGAGTAAAGAATATTTCCTTACCACAAATAATTTCCAGGACTATGTACATATTTCTTTTAGAAATACTTGTTTAAACAAATCTCCCTCCACTTTTTAGTATAAAAAAAACCGTTCCGTGTGATTTAAAAAAAACACTTACACGTCTAGATAGAATAGTACTCTGCCCTATTTGAGTGAACAGTCTCAAACTATGAAGTACATGATATTTAATGCCCTAAATTGAGTAAATTTAGTTAGCAGTTCCTGGTATTATACAAAACACTAAATACATACAAACAAAATATAATATCTTATTTTTCTATGCAAGTCTTGTGGGGAATAAACAGAGCCTTGATTGTGGTAACACTGCAGAAAACATAATTTTCCAATAAGTCTGTCTCTTAAGTATCCATGTCTGTTTCTAAGAATCCATGTGCAACAGTTTATAAATGGCTGCTTACGTGTACTGATCTTTTATTGAGTGAACACAGTTAACCAACAAAACTTAGTAAACCTTAAAAACACGTTTTCCACCCTATATAAAATATAGTAGACTACTTACTGTTTTAAGTATTCGATTTGCTCTGATTTCACTATAATTCACTTTTCCCCATTTTCCTGCTTTAGTATTTATAAATGGATAATTTAATGTGGCTTTTTTAAAAAAAAAGAAAGAATTTCAAATTTACATCCAATTCAAATTTGCTATTTAAAAGATTTCCTGGTTCTATGACGCTGCTTCTGCCATTAGTAGAGAAAATGAAGTTTCTGTAATAGAGGCAGGCTTTTTAAGTAGTGATGTGACTTCCACCATGCCAGCTCCAGTCCGTGGAAGATTAGCGTTTACAATGTGTCGTTGTAAGTGCTTAATCCAGTCTTCCTGAACAGACAATGGTCCTCTAAAGACTAGGCCACAAAACCTACAGAAAGAGTTGATAACAGTTCTCTTTACATGACCAATTCACCTTTTAAAAAACCAATTCACATAAAATTCACAAATATAGGGAATAAACTTTATCATATTTTAAAGAAAGCACATAATAGTTTCTAAATAAAGTAAAAATGATGTAATACAATAGCACTCTCAATTCATGTTTATTAACAGCTATAATAAACTCCAGTAATCTCTGTAGAGATGTGAGCATTATTATTAGGTTAAAATTAACTAAACAGTCTTAATACCTATACATCTTAATTCAAAACAACAACTATTACTCCAAAATGTGCCACTCTTTAGGGAATACCCTTCCCTGTCGTGTCTACGTATATTCATGAGTGCTGTGTGTGAGTATGGAAGGAGGTGTGAGTGTGAGGGAAGAGAAAATGTGTTCCCAATAAGCAGGCACTCAAGACAGTAAAAAAATCATACCCAGCCAAATTAAACCAAATGAACCAAGTAAATAAAACATAATTAAATAGCCACTTTTATAAATCACAGTATCATAGAGGCTCTTAGCTAACTTGATTCACTAGTTGTTGAAGTATAGTATTATTATGAGCTAAATAAGATTTTAAACCTGTCTCCAAAAGTTTATTTGTACCTTCATTGCTGAGAAAGCACCCTCTGATACAAATTAAAAATCGCAAATAAAATAGCTAATATATCTCAGAGCAGAATCTGAAGAAACTGATGAGCTTTGGCAATATAGGCATATACCTGCATCGGAGAATGTAAACCTCGTCAGCACCATGAGGTAATGTCAGCATTTTCTTCTTGCTTCCAGATCTTGACCTTGATTTCTTTTGCTTACAATCTAAGGCTAAAAAAGGGAAGAGAAAGACTTAACATTTCTTATATATTTCCAAATATATACATATACATATTTCTAGAGAGGTTAGACCATCTAAATCAAATTAGAAAAAGTTTGCATTCATTTCCCTTTTCCCTGAAGCATGCACTAACTTGCAGCTGATTCTCTAATGGCAGTAATGTTACCTACATACACTCTGCCTGTACTACTTTTTTCAAATGCTTTATGATACCAAACTAGAACTGAGAATATAGAACTAAATAATTTGAAACTACTAAATTGGTCAAGTATTACAATAATGATAATCTTTACTCTTATGATCATAGATAATTTTAACATCTGGTTAAGTCTTGCTAATTTGCATTTGATTACTAACTCCATTAAGTAGGTCTCGCATGCTTTGAAAACTTAGAACATTATTAACAACGTAATGAAAAGCTCAATGAAAAAAATCACTTTTGATAGTGATTCACTTTGAATTTTGTAATAATAAATAGCTCTTATAGTTGCATGCTGGCCCTACATTTGAAAGGCAAAACAAGCTCAACTTTTATTTTTGAACTCAACTTGTATTGCATGTACAATCATGTAATCATAATTTTTATTTTACTATAAAAAATATAAATGCATACTATCTCACATAGGTTATAACTGGATCTGATGTTTAATGTTAACTATTTTTTTTATATTTTTTCATTTTATATTTTCTCCAATAGCTTATTTTAAAAATGTGATTAAAAAGGGAAAAAAAGATTTTTATATTAAAGTAGACCAAAATTTCAGTGCTAACTGTTCTTGAAATTTTTCCATCACTTGACTTTTCCTTTGATCATTTACTCTAAAACAATCTGATTTAATACAGGAAAAAAAAGATATCTTTTACAGGTAGAAGTAGATAGGACATAACATTTTATAGGTCTTTGAATACAGCTACACCATTCCTTTGGACAAAGGGATGATAGCAATCCAGGGTGCTGCTGGTCAATTAGCAGGAAGAGAAGGTAAGAGTTTATTTCTAGGGATCCAAGGGGGGAGGGACACAAATGTAACAGAAGAGTTACCCAAACAGCTTCTCTTCTATCATCTTGCCATGTGAAATCCCCTGAAAAATTCTAAGTAAGAGAGAATAGGAACTGGCTAGTCAATGATTCTGTGAAATGAGCTGTTCAAAGTCCAGATTCCAAAAGAATAGATGCTACTATCAAAAAACCAGTAAACATAATTCCTTATAGTAGTCAAGTGGCAATGCTAACAGAAATGTCACACAGAAAATTCAAAATCATGAGAAGCCTAAATCTCATTCAAGCCACTGGTTTCAACCACCTGTCACTTGCCTATTCAAAAGTAAAATCTAGGACCCACAGACTTTTTCTGTTTATCCTTAGAAGAGTCTAATAAGTAAAGAACTACTGGAAGTCAAGTTTTAAAGAATGTGTAAATCCAAGCTAAACAGTCAAAATCTGGGATAGAAATATCTTATAAAGTTGTCATTAGTTATCTCAGCCAAGAGCCTGACACATAGTGAAACAAATACTTCTGGAGTAAAAAATAATGCAAAACCCAGTAATTTAACCATTGACATTCAGATGGCATATGAATGAAACTGTGTTCTACCACCATTTAATATAGATAACATTCCTGTACAACACCTCTGCATCATTTGTTCAAATATGTTGTTGCAGTCACATATTCTTTATTATCCTGTATAAAAAGCAATGACCAGCCCAGCAGAAACTAGGTTCTTCATGACTAGTACAAAGAGTGAAGTATCATGTACTTACTTCATAACCAGTACCTTCTTTTTCCTAGATACTTTGGTGAGCAATCTGAATTTAAGTGGATTTTAAGTGATTCACACACTGGAAGTAGAGTTCAGGAAACTCAAAGGCTAAGTGCTACTAGATGTCAGCTACTTTTTCCCTTTCTAAGGTAAACCACACACAATCTGTGTCTCTGTTACATACATAGAACAGAGCAAGCATTTGGTATATCATGAGATTATAGGTAGAATCTTACTTTGATGAGCTTGCTGGTTGTCAAAATTGCCACACTGTACTCAAACTCCTTTTAAAATGCAAATAAATTACGGTAGGATACAAATAGAATACATTATAACAATCCTTAAAAAATTTGTTCACAGAATGTTAATGTTAGGGGTATAAAGTAAATTGAGAGAGAAGGGCAGAAGATGGTGGGGAAGTATGCAAAAGAATCAATTACAAGACATTTAGGTTATATTTAGATGCTGTGATACCTTAAAAATGGAACTAGACATGTTTACTCAGATACAGAAATATTTTTGACTTTTTCTTTAATAGAGGGGGGAAAAGAATATTTTCTGACTTTTGATGCTTTATGGACTCTAGAAACTCTGAAGTTTAGGCTGTTTTATGAATGATCAGATTTAAACTTTAAATGAGAATGCCATTGTTTTTGTCTTAAGTAGTATTTGGAAAGCAGGACAACTCTTGCCAGCATATGACTGATAATGTCCAGTACATAGGGCTCCAAGTTAAGGTTAGAGAACCTGACACACTGAGAATCCTTGGAAACCTACCCATAAGGTTAAGGTATTAAAAATCTGGGACATTTGGTCATTGAACCTAAATATATCAGTGTTTTAATATCTTCATCATCAATTCTAAATTTCTTATGCCCTGAAATGGTATCTTTTTTAGCAGGTGAAACATGAATACATTTTATAGAAATGTTTTTTTCCAATACCAACATCCAACTTCACTCATGTAATATTGCCCATTCATTTTGAAACATCTGTTAAAAATTGAGTATTTAACATATTAATATGTACACAAAGGGGACACTAAAATGGCATCTTCTACATAAAAAGATGATTTACACAAAATGTTCCACTAAATGAAAAAGATGAGGTACAAACATGTCTATTATACCAATATTCTCATATAACGGGTTTTCATTGTATTTAGAGGGACTGTACCAGGAGTCACTAGAAGATTAAATATAAAACATCACTAATACATTCACAGTTTTAGTATAATCAGCTCATCAATATTTCTAATAAAAAGTCAAAAGTTTAACAAAGTTGTTTATATAGATAATCTGCCAAATAGATAACTTTGTTATGCAAAGGCTTTTTTGTAATAGGATTTTATTTGTACTTGCTAGTGACCAAAAGACCCCCCAAAACCAAAAACCAAAAAATCCACACACCTTTTTCCCTGTCCAAAGTATTTAAAATGTAACATTGTTTCTATACATGAAATATATTAAAATACTAGATGATTTTCAGAATTTTCTTCTCCTTGAGTAGAATTGCTTCTTTAGAAAAAAACAAATCTGGTCACTCAGACCTTCTTAAGATTCCTATTCAGGGAGGCAGACATTGGTTAAGTGATAATTTCAACCAGAGGACTGTCAAAAATCTTTGTAGTTACCTGATTTATAAAGGATCTGAATTGCTACTAAGGATATTTTGCTTGTAAAAAGAACAAACTGAGCTAGCTGTAAGGCTATATGCAAAAAATTTTAGAAAATACCTTTCAGTAAAACAGCTATTTTGGTCAAACAGAAATATAAGAGAAATACAATAGACTTATGAGTCCTCAAAAAGAACACCATACTGCTGTATTATGAATACAACACAATAACGACGACGACGATGACATGTTCAAAGCACTAAACCACATCAATGAAAAGCAAATCAATAGATAATAGATAATAATAATGAGATACATAAATTCAAGTCTGTTTTCAGAGCCACTATTTAGTTTTATACATAGAGGAAAAAGAATTTACTTTTGGCTCTGACATTATTAAATGAAATTTTTTGCCTTTTCCACCTTTCTGCCCATTACACACAATAATTGCTTCAGTGAATTTCATTTTCTTTTTCCTTCACTATACAAATTACTTCAGAGAATGAGGGTTTATTTCATAAAACACCTAAAGCTTCTATGATAAAGCACACCATAACTAAATTAACATTCGCCACCAAAATGTTATTTGCAATCACCCTCCCCTGCTCAATTATTTAAAAGCTCTCCCTCATCCATTTCTTTTCTAATTGGTTATTAGCATCTTTGGGGCAAAGTGAAACCTAACATAACAGCCAGGTTATATATACCCAAAATAAGAGGCATGGTATAGCCCTACTAGAAGGAAGAAAATTTCTTCTCCATCTAGTTGGCCTATAAATTGGATTCTATTATTGCCTATAGTTGGATAGGCAATAATAGCAGCTATTAGCTCATTCAGGAAGACAATAGGGATAAAAATCATACAAACAGGTAAACCATCATTCCACTACCATTAAAAAGCTGGTGATGGAGGCAGTAGTGGCAGTGGCGAGGTGGGGAGAGGATGCACATGTCCCCAGGGATATAAAATTATAACACAGATATATAAACTCAATTCTAATTGCTGTCACTAATCCTTCAAAGGTTCATAAGCCCCAAGCATATAAAAGACAGTGCAAATAGCATTTTCTTTCCCTCAGCCCCAACTGAAAAAGAATCAGGGTGGCTGCTTCTTTTCTTTTCTTTTTTTTAAAGAAAAAACAGGTTAGCTTATATAAAATAGGATTGGGGAAGGGGTACAGAGGGCCATTTGTTGAGAGGCCAAACTCATTATTTCCTTAGCTTATACTTTTCTTTCTGTACAAAGTGCCTACAAAACCAGCTTCGTGAGTGTGTGACCTGAGCAGTAGCACAGGGGGGGCCCCAGACTCAGTTTAATGCAACCAAGTCTTCAAATTTTTAATAATTTTTGAACAAAGGGCACCACATATTCATTATGCACTGGACCCTGCAAATTACACAGTCCTGAGTCCTGAGTACCTACTACCCTAAATAAGTAAAGCTGCATTCAACTCCACTCCTTAATCTCTTGGCCCATTAAAAAAAAAAATTGCTATCAAGACAAAAACTGTTATATCTCTACAGAATATTAAAATTGGAAAAGACTCCCCTAACTCCTACCAACATTAATTCTTTACTCCTAACTACACCACCATAATCAAACCAATCATTATTCCAGAAATGAGCAATGTAAGTAGTTTATTGTTATAAAAAGCAATGTTCCTTTTCTGACCAGGAATTAAGCATAAAGATATATAATTAGTAATCTCAGAAGTACTTATTTTCACCATTATTTTCCCTTGATATTTTCACTCTAAAACTGGGTATTTTTTCAGTACCCTAAGCAACTTCCATTAATTTTTAGTTTCCATTCCCAATGACTACAAAACAATTAACTCAGAATCACATAGTAATCAATGGCAAAGTTAACTAGACCCTGCATGTTTTAACATTTTACCTTGAAAAGGATGAAGTGCAAAATATCTAGAAAGTTGATTTCCTTTGCTTTAAGGATTAGGTTTGTGGTTTAGCAAGTATTAGTCTAGAAGAGACAGGTAGCTTAGTAGGTTATATTAAGGGTAGTAACAGCCTTATAAGCTTAGTTCAGAGAAAGAGTTAAAGGAAATGAAAGTAGTCCTTTATTTAAACTTGAGCCTATTTGGGAGAAGACAAATACAATTTGTAAAAAAAGGTGCTATTTAAAGTCCAGGGGATGATTAGGAAAAGAATATTTTGAGCAAGTATTCTCAAGATGTTAAGGGTAAAAGCTAGACATAAATGATACTTCATCACACATTTTTATAAACTGAGAAATTAGAGGCAGACTAGTTTTACCAGCTTGCTGAAACCTAAAACAGCTAACATTACCCCAGCTACAAGTGGCTTACTGGTCAGTTAGGAGTTAACAGGATAGCAAATGTACTACTTCTTTATGGTAAGGGTAAGGAAAAAAACATTCAGAATTTTCTTTTTAAGGTAGGTTGGAATTGCATGCTGTTTTATTAAGCAAAATAGACACTTATTATCTATATCAACTACTTTTCTAAGACTAAGACACATATAAAATTAGAATAAACATTAAAGTACATAATGACAACTCTGCTTTAGGTCACTTTTCTTTAGAATTACCTGAATATAATCACATTCCCTTCCCTCTAAAGTCTCAGTATTTCTAAAATATCATTTTAGATGTAGTAAGAATAATTAAATAGTTCTTGATCATAAAATTAGCCAAGTAAGGAAACCACCTTACTTTAACATTTCCTTTAAATTATCTTCAATATAATCATATTCATCTTGGATAGGGCACACAATAATATAATAGTAATTCTAAACGTCTCAAATCCATGGTCCCAATGCAACTGATTTGGCTTTTTATAATTTTCAAGAGTTTACACATTCCAGCCAAAATCCAAACCATAACAAACATGGTGCTGACCAGGTGTTTTTTGTTTTAGCTTACTTCCAGCTAAGGCTACAATTAAATATATATTTTAAACACTGGATAGCAAAAATTAACCTTGCTCCTCAAATCCTAGACACATTAAAGAGACAGTAAATTCCACTTTTCTACTTCCTTGGATAAATGAAGAACTACTAATCTCCAACAAGTCATCCTGTGTATTATTTTATTATTTCCATAAAGTCAATTAAAACAGATTACCTAAAATTTAGCTCTGGTCAGCAACATGCCTTCTTATTATAATCTTAAATGTATCTTTATAATTTCAAATGTATCTTAATCCAGATTATAAACACCATTCAAGAAATTTGTTAGAATTGATAAAAGAAAAAATGGCTTGGAGCAGTCTGAGCTGTAAGGTATGTAAAATTTATCAAGCCCAGAAAGACCAGAGCATGGGACTTCAGTCACAGCCCTGCCCACCCTTCCCCTGGAGCAATTGTTTAAAGGCATTTTGTTTCAGACTAACTGCCTTACCCATTATCTTCAGGTTCATTCCTGGAATTTGTGATAAAAAGAACAATGTTCAGCCAAATAATAGCTTGTTATTTTGATATAAATTCTTGGTAAACAACTTAGAAACTGCCTCTTCTTTTTTTCTTAAGAACCCCCTTGTAACTGCTGCTAATAGGAGTGTATATTCAATGCAACCTGAATCTATGCTCCAAGGTGGCCATCCCCAAGCTTTGGGCTGGAATAAACTCTATACTTAATCATATTTTCTGAATCTCATCATTTATTAAGGTTGACAGAATAGAAATCACTGCAAACACAAACACTCTAAGGATATAAAGATATTAGACACGTTTAAAAAGTCCAAACACATAAAAAGCAAAACCCAGAAAATAAGTAACAAAACCCATAAGAGTTCTAGGGAACTAGATAAGACTTTTATGAAAAACAAAATGTTAGTCAAAAAAGATAATCAACCAAAGAGAACTAAATTTTGTAAACAATGACCAGCAAAAATAGGGAAAACTTTAAATATTTTATGCTATAATAGTATAAAACTCTTAGGCTCTATTCTCCTAAAAATAAACTTACTGATTTAGTAAGTGTGGTTATTTGCTTTGTTATGGCGGATAGCTGGGTGATGAGGTGTTGCTAGATAAATGACAGAGAAGTAATGAAGCCCGTCCCTCTACCAGACAGCATGGTAGCAGATTCATTAACTGTACTGTTGTAACCATCCTTCCAGTAATAAGATTTAAAACCTTGAGCCATCTCTGTCTCTTTCCTCTACTTCTATCTTTAACTAATCTGCCAAATCCTCCCTTACTTCACTTCCATAGTATTATCTGTACATCTATTATCCCTCCTTTACATTCTTGTCATTGATCAGGTACAGGACTCTTAAAATGACCTCACCTACAATTTCACCACCTCTCTACCAACTCCTTTAACTTTTATTTTAAAGGCAGCTTCAAAAGCATTATGGAATTCTTTTAAAAAATTCAAAAGTTCTCACTAAAAAATTAATTTCAACATTTTAGACTAGCATTCTATGTCCTCTACCTGACTCACTTTACCAATTCAACTTCTGCTTCCTAGTATTTTCAATATACTTCCCACATTGTCCCAAAAGTACTTCCTACTTCAGGTATGTTCCTTCCCCATTTATCACTCCCTTTTCCATTTCAGTTAGCTATCCTTCAGGATCCATTCAAATGCTAATTTTAAAAGTCTCTTGGAGTGCTAGTCTAGCTTCTTCTTCCTCTGAACTTCCACAGTATTTCACACATACCTCTCCAATGGCACTTACCAATTTGTCTTGTATTACAGTTATGTATATATGTGCAGTTATGTATGTATATGCATATGTACACCCAATTTATCCCTGCATACCTAGCACATTGCATAAATCACAGTAGGAGGTAAAAAAATGCTTGTTGAGTTAGTGAATAAATCAGCCAATTATCTTTTTAGTATAATGGGCAAACTGCCTAATTCTTGTTGGCATAATAAAACAATTAATACCATATCTATAAAGATTATGCAGGCTGAAATAATAACATTTTAAAGAGATTACCATCAAAAAGGTTAGGAAAAATCAAGTTTTGACATATAAAATTTACATAGACAATTTATTACCTTGCCAATTCTTTGTAAATAATGTGTTACTGTGCAGATAAATATATACAGATATATGTTCTTAATGACAAATAGTACTACAGAGATAAGTTATAGCTAAGAAAATATAGGAACACATCTTTCATTGTCTCATGAAGAGCTTTTTTAAAATACAAGTTTGACCATGCCATTCCTTTATTTTAAAAAAATCCTTCAATGACTTCCTAAATTTTTTTCCACTAAGCATTAAAAGCACTAACCCCACTTTTCTGGCATCACCATCTTCCCCAACATCTATAATCAAATTTCCTGACACTTCTTGAACTCCAAATTTCATCCCTTTGTATCCACACCATGTTCTTCACTCTGCTTGAAATTTTCTACTTCATCTCTTTCTAAAATTACTCATTCTTCAAGTTCAAGGTCTGACCGAAACCTTACAAAGCTTTCTGTAATAGTATACTTGTACTTATCCCTTGGGGTTATGATTATGTTTATGTAGCTGGAGTGCAGGTTCTTTATTGGCTCAGAGTTGAGCACAGTCCTGGTACAAGAATTTAAACTTTTCTGTGACTAGTAGTTTCCTTTTTCTCTCTCATTTAAAAAATAATGACAAGAAACAAACCAGCATGATCTATTTTATTTTGTTCTTTTTTCTCTCTTTTATAGCAGATAGCTAACAATGAGACAAGTAGTAAAGGCAGCAGGAAAAGAGGAGCCCCACTTAATTCCCAGTTCCCCTCAAAAGAAGGCCTAGATTAAAATAAACAACCTGAACTCCTACTGCACTTACAGGCAATATGCCATTTAATTATACACTATCTTGCGCAGTTCTCTAATTTCAATTGTTTCGTATGTGTTGCCAATAATCCTTTCATAAATTCTCTGATGATGGGGACATGTCTCATACTTCTCACATTATCCCCCACACAGCCCAGTCGGGAGAATTTATCAAGGTATTTGCTTTAAGTAGAAGCTAGTTTGCTCTTTTAGAGTTTAATCTTAATGAGAAGATCAAAATTTTCTACTTGTACTCTTTCAGGCTGAATGAATCACTATAAAAACATGCAATTTCTTGAACATGCAGTATAATAGTATTTTTAAAAAACCGTGCAGAGACACTTATGAAAGAATAAGTTATTTAATGTACATTGAGATGCATTCACAATATTATTGTTTTTTTCTTTTTATCACAGCAGAAAGTGCTCCCATAGCACTTTCCACAAGATAAGAATGACTTTTTTCTAGTGGCTTACAAACTCACTCAACACCTGGCACTGTGTTATGTGTTCATTAGCACTTGCTGTTGCTGTTACAGGCCTCTATAGCCAATTATATCACTAAAGCTGAAAACAGGCAAAAGAACCTATTTATGTAATCTACTCTTACACTTAAAAGTGGATGGTATAAAAAATAAAACATTGATTTTACTAAAAAAAGACAAATCTATTGTACTAGTGGTATTGACTACTATCAATTTTTTAAAGTATTTTTTCTCTCATTGGAAAAGTCATTCTTTAATTATGATGGATGAGTCATTTGTTGTTGTAGAATAGCAACAATTGTACATTACTTCCAAAATGTTATCAAGGAAGCGTTCTGAAGATAATGAAATGAAGCCCCTCCCAAATATATCTGCATTTATAAAAATATTTTTCTTGCATTCATTTAAAATAAGTAATTAGAAATTTCTGATTTTCTTTATATCTTGAAGGTTAGCATCTGATTAAAAAAATGTGAGCTATAGATAAAAACTTGAATAAAATGAGTAAAGAAAATTCACCTTCTTGTATTACTACTGTTGGTTCTAGTCAGCACCAGGCCTTAAGAGAAAGGCACCTAGGGCAGTATTTTTAATCTATGGGTAGTGACTTTGTAGTGGGTAGTAAATCAAATTACTGTGTCATATCAGCATTTTTAATAAAAAATAAAACAAAAAAGCAAATATTAAAGTGTATCACATTCAATTCAGGCGAGTGAATGAGTGAATAAGGGATTGTACGTGTGTAGTAATGTGAGTTTGTATACAGGGTCAAGATGTAAAATGTGAATCCCAACAAAAAAGCTGAATGTCACCATCGTTCTTTCTTCTTTTCAAGAGATGACAGAATGCTACGTACCACAAAGAAGCATTAGGCAAACATGCATTCATCTTACATAGTATTTCCTTTTACAACATTCTTTCTACTCTAGCTTTAATTATTTCTCTTTCAACACCTGTTGAAATTCACTCTTATTTTGACCTCAAGATAGTTTTTTATTCTCAATTGCAGATTAGGTTGGCAGAATATACTTTACCTTAATTTTAAATGTTTTAGAAATTTTAACAACCAGGGTGACCATATAATTTATCATCCAATCCAGGACACTTGTGACAGTAAAAGAGGCCCTAGTATTCAGGTGAGACAATAAAGCTAAACCAGTATATATAGTCACTCTATTAATAACTTAATAATAGTGTGCTCTTAATATTGCCAGCATAAAAAAGATATTTAGTTAAAAAATCAAGCACAAAAGAGCCAACAGTTAAAATAAAAAGTCTAAAAGTATTTAATCTGAACTATACCATAAAATTTCTGATTTTTAATGAAAATTAAATAATGCTCTTAATAGACAGTACAGGAAATTAACTAGAAAAAATCTGTATGAATGTGTAAAACATTAACCTAAAGAGAACAAAACCTTAGCCTACTATCAGTACAGTCTATACTAATTGGAATAAATTCTTGAATAACAAGTCTGCCTTGAATTTACAATATGGGATAGAAAGTAAATCCTTTGATACTAGTGTCTCTTTAGGCAAAGATCCATGGAAAAAAAGTAAAATAGCTTCATAAATTATCTACAACTGAAGACACATGAAAATTATTAAATAATTTATTTGAACCTACCCAATGGAAGATAAACTGAGACAGTTCTAAGCAAAATTTTAATCTATGAAATTAATTTTTTCGACAATTAAACTGTCTCAATTATGGCTACCTCTTCCGTATCTTCAATTCCAAAGCTCTCCTACTTTCTCCATAAGTTTCTTTTACTATTATTAGGGAAGAAGTATTCACAGATTATTTAATAGTTTTGATGTTACACAGTTCTTATATCTTAGGCATCTTCTGCTCTTAAAAAAAAAGGAAAGAATTTCTTAGGGCTTCTGATTCCTAGTTCTGTGCTCTATTAAACTCTTCATTTTTATTTTGACATCTCTCCTTTCTCAAGTTTCCACCAGAAAACGTCCATGAATGACAGCCTTCAGGAAATATGCAAAGACTATGTATAGAACAAGTTTTATCTAACAATGAGTAAGTGCATGTTTCTGGGATGGCACTCACAGCTTCCATAAAATTCTCAAAGAGGTCAGTGATCAAAAAAAAAAAAAAATATTGAGAAATATCATGTTAGAAGTGTCTGAGTCAACAGTAAATAGATATTTTGGGAAGCAGAGTGGTAGCCTTTTCAGTTTATTCAGGATAGCTGGACAGGTATAAGTCTCAATATTTTTGCTCCAAAATATTGAGAGCAATATTTTGCTCTCCTGCCAAAGGCTACCAGTTTCCACAGAAGAGTTCATGAGCTGGTGATTTCTAAGAAGACTTGAAAGTTTATTCTATCACCAGTTACCAAACAGGCCTTTTACCATTTAGTCTGGGGCATCTAAGCTGCTTCTTCTAAGAGTGGACCACACAACTTGAAATTCACATGAATGAAGACTGCTTGAACTAGAAACACACATATCAGACATCCTTATGGAGACTTTATTCCTACCTATTTCCCCTTTATATTATCCCAGTTTGTGATACATTCATATTAAGGTAAGGTTTTATAAAAATGAATTTGTATTTTATTCATCAAAAAGAGCATCTATATATTCTCAAAAAGTGATGTTTGGTTATTCACATGAACTGATGAATCCCTTATAAGACAGAGGAGCCTTCTAGGTTAATAGGACTGCTTTATACCAATACTACTGATATGGGGGAAGAGAACAGGTATGTGGAGTTTATAAAAATAATATAGAATTCTCCACTTGGAAGACAAAAAACAGTAAAAAAGCTGAATAAAAACTTAGTTGGCACGAGTAAGCAGCAAAAACATCTTCTGTATAGCTCTACTGGTCAAGAAGATTTTAAAAATCAGGGGAAAATGTTTCAGAATTTCTAAGGAAAGGAAGCATAAGTTTTTTAAGTTTCTCAATAGTGTGTACTAGGTGTGGAAAATACCACCCTAGACTTTCTTCAGTTTTTCATTTCTCTTCTTTGCCTAGGACTGCCAAACACATACTTTATATTTCCTAGTACTTTTGACATTTTGCTTAGTATTGAATTAATGATATTTTTTAAACAATATTGTCTTTTTTTCTTAATATATCACCATTTATCCCACATTACTTTTCCTCTATGAAAATGAGGGATTGTTGTTTTTTTTTTTTTGAGACAGAGTCTCGGTCTGTTCCCCGGGCTACAGTGCTGTGGTGTCAGCCTAGCTCACAGCAACCTCAAACTCCTGGGCTCAGGCAATCCTTCTGCCTCAGCCTCCTGAGTAGCTGGGACTACAGGCATGTGCTACCATGCTGGCTAGTTTTTTCTATATATTTTTAGTTGTCCCACTAATTTCTTTCTATATTTAGTAGAGATGGGGTCTTGCTCTTGCTCAGGCTGGTCTTGAACTCCTGATCTCCAGTGATCCTCCCACTTCGGCCTCCCAGAGTGCTAGGATTACAGGCGCGAGCCACCACACCCGGTCGAAAATGAGGTTTTTAAGATAATGCTCATTAGAATACACCCTTGGTCAATGGAGGCTTACTACCAATTAATCCTATGTTTTGAAGGGCTTTCAGGTGAGATAAAAGAATTATTTTAAATGGACTAACAAAATCTGGGCTACAAAGATCTTGTCTCATTGGCTATTTGCATAATCTGCTTCAACAGTCAGAATGGAACATTTTCTAAAGTCCTCCCTGGTCTAATGTAGACTTAACCATTTCTAGGGTTCCTGCTCTTTCTAATTAGACTCTTATTTACTCAATCTTCACCAGAATACTCCCCATCTTAAACCCAACTTTATTTTAAAATTTTCAATTGCTTTCATTCTAAAATAAGAAATCCAAGAAAAAGGCCTCCTGTATATGGTATAGA
Organism: Cheirogaleus medius; assembly: GCA_008086735.1. Classification (NCBI taxonomy): domain Eukaryota; kingdom Metazoa; phylum Chordata; class Mammalia; order Primates; family Cheirogaleidae; genus Cheirogaleus; species Cheirogaleus medius. The sequence goes on from VBSM01000529.1 coordinate 68,687,760, forward strand.
ACAGTGGTAGAGAGTAGTGATTAAAAACAAAGATCTTAAAAATATAAAAAAACCAAACCCCAAAGATTCAGGGTAAGACAGTGTTGATTTAAATTTTAATGTTGCTATTTATTAACTGTGTAAGTTTAGGCAAATTAAGTTCTCTAAGCCCTAGGTTCCTGTAAAATGGACAGAATTATAGTACCTACAGCTCACATAGTTGTTACAAAGATTAAATGTTATGCATGTAAATCGCATAGCACAATGCCCAACACAGTAGGCGTTCAATAAAGGTTAGTGAGTACGGTAATAAATAATGATGACTTCCCACTTCCATAGTCTCTTATTTTCATTGCCCTCCATCACCACTGTCTACAATCACTTTTCATGCCTGATGAAAGCGCGGTATACAAAAATTATAACCTCACAGTAGGAGGCCTAATCCAGCAAAGTAAGACTCCCTCTACTCCCCTCCTTTTAATATAAATGGTTAACGGTCATCCCTGGTCATTCGTATATCAACTCAAGGAATACAGTAAAGAAGCAGAAGAAAGAAAGACACCAGTACAAATACAAGTAGTTTCTTTGGCAGCAAGAACATATTGGATGTAAGTCATAGGCCATGAAGAAGAACAAAAAAGCCAGGAAAACAACAACTAGAAGAAAGCAGAAAGCAGTAACCTAAAAGAGCAAGGGAAATAAAAGGATTGAAAAGAGAATTGTAGGCAAAGGGATTTATATAGACCTATTTAGGAAAGAGTATAGTTTAAGATGTGAGAAAAATGGGATTTGCTGAAGCAGCGTAGCTTAAAAGACTACAAACGAAAAGAGCAAAGCATTTTGCACGGTGTAAGAAGCATACTACTTATGAGTAAGCTAATAAAATTTTCAGATGAGCAGTATGAAGAGGTATCTGCAAGGTTGGGCTAACCAACCAAAAATAACACAGAAATGTGCACTTGTTAAAACTTATGTGCATAGCTAAATTTATTAATCCTAAATATGGATTAGGGGCATTAAAGGAAAAATCTATTCAGTTGTCAATACAAGCCATTATTAAGGCTTGCCCCTTCAAAGATTTGATCTATAGACTAATGAAAACTCATTAGTTTGCTTAATTTTCTAATCAAGTCTGCAGTTTTGAAGTTTCACTATACTTTCCTTTTCTAATAAAGAAGTTCCCTAAACTGTAACTACAGTCTTTTTTAATGTGATGTTGCCCAGGCTGGAGAGCAGTGGCTATTCACAGGTGCAATCATAGCAGTGCGCTACAGCCTCAAACTCCTGAGCTCAAGTGATCCTCCTGCCTCAGCCTCCCAAGTAGCTGGGACTGTAGGCATGTGCAATTGCGCTGGGCTAGAACTGTAATTTTTTTTTTTTTTTTTTACCAAAGAGAGGTGTCTTACTGGGATCTACTAACAAAAATAAATTTAAAAATTAAAAATATTATAATTTAAAAATTAATGTAGACTAAAAAGTTTCACACCTCTATTGGGTTATTTTTTTCCCCAAATCAAATCAATAAGAGTCAAATGAAAACTTGCTTAAAATTATATCTAACAGTTTACAAGTTGCTGAAATTTAATGTGTATTCAGACTCAACTGCAGCTTACCAAAGAAAGCTATGATATCATCTGAATTAGCACCAGTATGGTGATAAAAAAGTGTATTGTATCAAACAGACTTGCTGTGTTATCTGTTCAAACATACCTGTACCAGTCAAAAGTCCAGCACTCTTCTTTCGTGCATAAGCGCGTAAGTGGTTGGACAGGCTAACAGCACTTGTAAACGTCGTATTGCAATGCACACATGTTCTAAGCTTCACAGGCATACCTATCATTCAAAAGAAAACTATAATCCAGTTCTCACTTCAAAAAGTGAAATTTTCTTAAAGTGTGTAGAAAAGTACCACAATAAAGATGGTTTAAAAAACGTTCATTGAATTAGCATAACCTAAAATAAAGAGGGGGAATTAAGTTAACTGTTATTAGTTTGTAGTTAGTATTTAGGCCAACCCATGCTCTTTGGAAAGGTGGAAGGGGAGTGACTTAAACCTTTGAGCTTCTCTGGATTTAACACCTATTATTGCTTTCTTGCAGATTTCTGTGTTACGCAGATTATTTCTTAAACCTACTAAAATATAATCCTGTGATTTGAACAGCATGGTTCTGTTGAGAAGTTTCAAAGCTTACAACATTACCAATAAAAAGAATTAAAAAGTCTAGTTAACAAAGTGGTAATTAAAGTGTTTTACCCACAAAACCGTAAAAGTCTCAATACTAAATTAGCTTTCTGATGAAGGCTGGGAGAAAAGGTGGTAAAACACACCACTGAACAGCTGTTAGACACAACATTTTATTCAGGGCATTTTATGTTCATTACTCTGAATGCGCAATCAATAATGAAAGTTAATGATTTGAAGTTTTTGCTAAAATCTTTGTGCTAAATAAATGATCAACAAGCTAACATCTTAGTCATCACACGAAAGAAAACATGTTGAAACAATAAGAAACTCCTAACTTCTTGGAGTTCAACCCTCACTCCCCCAACACGTTACAACTGGTTTCTTAAACATTAGTGTGATAGTCACAAATACGCTTTCCATCTCTGAAAAATACACCACACCTTGGTCAACACAGCTAACACATCTTCCCTGCATTTTATCCTTCTGAAAAAATAATGAATACTACTGACTTTGGAAGACTCTTTGTATGAAAGAAAACGCCTTATTAACCAGAAGCCCATATAAGATAAATTGTTTTTCAGACCACTTACAATACAAGGTAATCTTTCCTTATATCAAAACTGCATTACAAATATTTGGAATATCCCGATGTCTACCAAAAGTAAAAAAACAACATTACCTTACAATAATTTTATTCATTATTAATCCATTAGCCAACTATTATTACCTCAGACACATTCAACTCAGGGCTCTAATTATGAGACCACCTAAGTAAAACTTCAACATTCTTAACCACCAAACGAAATCAATAAAGACATTTATTCTTCAAATCTAAAAGTATAACCAAACTTAGCAATACAGCAATACCAAAAAAATTTGGCTATCATTTGCCAATACATACAAAATATTCCTTTGAAAAGAAAAGGCTATTGGTGCACAAGCACTAAACTAAGCAATCTGTTCCATTAGAGCAAGCACTATCTTAAAATCTAAAACACCAAATAAATATGTTTTATGCTCACAACTGTTCTCCAAATCCAAACTATCCCGCAATACACTGAGTAATTGGAGAGGAAGAGGTTTCTTTGGGTTAATCACAATGTACAACAGACACCAATCCATTCAGTTTAAAGAGTCTGTTTTGTTTTTCCTAAGCAGCAGAAAAAACAACAGCTAAATCTTGAAAACATTATCACTTTGGAACACTGGCAAAAATATGAAAGAGGTATGCCTTTTCAGCTTTTGAACATCAACTTCCCATCCACAACCATCCTCCAGCCATAGCAAATTTTATTTTTACAGATCAGCTTTTTGTTTGTTTTCATGTGGTTTTCTTTTGCTTTTGTTCTCACCTTACATTCAGACCAAGAAATGAGGCACAGAGAACTCAGTACTGATGAGCATCAACTGATGAGTTATAGAGAAATGACAGTAGAATAATCAATCTGCTCTGTAAAAAAAAGGCAGCTTAACTAAGAAGATTCTGAGAAAGTATTCTCCACAAATATTCCATTAAAGGAGGCATAAATGAACTGTTTAAATTATATATAAGATAGTCATAAATGTCCTCTTACCTGAGTGCATAGTGAAGTCCATTTTTTGTGGATGATACATCAATGGACTGTCTTCATTTAATGGAAGAACGCATTTCTGAACAAATCTCTTTCTTGCTGTCTGATTATGGATCTTTTGAGGAGAAATAGCAGAATTCCTTTCTTCTCCCATCCTTTTATTTTTAAGAAGTTCTATCAGTGTAAGAGACTGATTCTTTTTTCCACTGGGCAGTTCTGGTTTTGTTTCATCATATTCATTTAAGAAATTCAGCCCTTCTTCTTCTGATGCAGACACTGACAGAGCTTCAGTCTTTAGGCCATTACGGTATGCTTCAAGAGGTATAACATTTTGAGATAGAAAGTCATCACTTGATGCAAGTTTCTGAGCTACAAATGGTCTGGGAATAATACGACGACTGTTCAATGCCTTTAAGATTTTTTCATATTTTTCTTCATTTTGCATCATCTCATTCAGAACACAGATAGGAGATTTGTGAGCATCCCATTTGGTCTTTCCAAGTCTTTTCAGGTGGCCTCTAACATGATTTGATAATCCAATTTTAGTATCAAACCAACCACCACAGAGCTGACAAGTGTGTTCAGAAGTGGTTTCAGACTTCTCTATAGCTAAAAAAAATTTTTTAAGAGTAAATATCAGAATTTTTTAAATAAATTGACTACCCTAAAATGAATTAATTCTGAAATATGAAATTATGTAATTCTAAAAAAGACCAAACTTTCAAATCCTCTGAATTTGAACAAAGACCTATTAGCTCAAATTATCCACATGAGAACTTACCTTTTCTAACTCGCTTAACAGGGGTCCCTGTGCCAGTTCTTTTGAAATGTTGCATTTTGTCACTTGTGGCTATTTGTTCTGGTGATACAACATGACGAGCTTCATAACTTAATCCTGCTCTGTGAAGATGTCCCCGGACGTGATTTGATAACCCGACACCTGTTTCAAATGTTGCCGGGCAGTAAGGACATGATTTCTTCTCAAGAGACAAATCAGTCCAATGAAAAACAGAACTATGCTTTGACAATGAAGTTTCTGCATTTTCTAAATGCTGAGGATCATGTATCTCATGCAAAAAGTTGTTAGTGCCAGTATCTTCATAATACTCAAAATAAAAGCCATCATTTTGATCATAACTAAGGGTAGCATTTTCACCAGAATCTTGACCTTCCACCTTGCTTTTAAATAGAGGGAATAAGTTTACATGTTCCTGGTTAATATCATTATAGGATTCATCTTCTATGGCCTGTGTAGTGTATTCTCCTAGCTCAACATTATCCCATGAACTTTCATCTTCTGTTTCATAACTATCTTTCTTTTCAGAATTAAGTTTTTGCAAAACAACAACCGTCATTTTATGCAAAAAATCTGGATAGCTATCCAAGTCTTCTCCTCCAACAGAACTTTCCTTCTTAGATTCTCTAACTACTCTCTTTACAGCTACACGCCTGTGGTCTTTGAAGCTTTCTGGACTTTTGTTGTCAGGCTTATGAGGGTCTGAAATAAAACTGTTGTTGTGAGAATTACTTGATGATGAAAAGAGATGTAAAGAATTTAATGAACTAGCTTCTTCTTTTTTGAAATGAAGAGGATAAGATTCACCTGATTTTTTGATCGTCCTGTAATTTTCATATTTGTGTCTATATAAATAGTTGTTATTTGCCTTGGCATTAGATTTTTCTTTTGCTGTTTGATGGAAATACTTAGGTTTTTGGTCAATGCTGCTTTTAACAACAGCCTTGTGAGCAGAGTTGTTTTGATTGCACATGTTTACACCTGACTGGGTGATGCTTTTCCGAGCTTTTTGTATTCTGTGTGGCCGCTTATGAAATTTTGAAAAATTACTTGATTGTGAAGTTGATCCAAATGTTCGCTTCACATCTTGTTTTAAAGCAGAGTTCTTTGGAAATGTGGTTGACTGCTGTTTATTTAATGGTTTAGTGCTATCAATATCTATAGTTTCTTCAAGGATGTCACTTTTTCTCTTATCAAGTCCAAGAGGACTACCAAATGAATCAATGCATGATGATGAATGCAAGTACTCCATGTGTTTTTTTAAAATACTTCTGGCTGAAGTAGTAAAAGGACACATCTTACATATGTAGGTAGCTGATTTTTTTGATGATCCCACAACAGAGTCTTTTATGAAGGTCTTTTTTTGTGTTTTTCTCTGGGCTATATCAGAACTAACCACAGGGCATTTTACCACTGCCCCATGGGCAATGCCTCGATGGCATTCTAATTCATTTTCTGTCACTGCCATAAAGTTACACTCTTCACAGCAGTAGTACCTTTTATCTTTTTCATGAGTTTTAGCATGTTGCACAAATGTTTTAGGGCAATTGGTACCAAACACACACTGAGGACACTGTAATCGTGCACTTCTTCCTTCATCCTGAAGTTCTTTCAATTCACGAATTTCCTCCATCAACTTCTGTCGTCTTTCTTGGTGAATAATCATATGTTTTAGAAGTGAATTTCGATCTCGAAATGTCCGTCCACATTCTCTACAAGCATATGGCCTTGGGACATTAAGATGGCGAAAGTGACTGTTCCCATCTAAATGATACATCATATGCCTGTGGAGATGCTTTTTCTCCCTAAAATTCACATTGCACTTTGTACAGGGGTAGAATGATGGCTCTTCATTACTGAAAGTAGCAGGTGACTCAGAATCACTCTCTTCACATTTCTTTTTTAAGGAATTTGAAAGAAAAGTGCTAGTATGAACAGGTGAACTGTCTTCTCCACATTTATCTGGGTTATAAATTAGATGTTGAAAAGTATCCACAGATTCCAAGTCTTCATCAGTTGACTCAGGCTTTACTTTTGATAATGCATATTTCTTCTGTGAGTCTATTGCTTGTAGCTCTTCATTCTGTTCCAGAAAATCTACTTCCTGCATTTTTGATTTATTGGGTACACAATTAGAATCACTAAAGCAATCCTCAGTATAACGAGTTATCTTGCTTACATCCATTTTTCGCTTTCTCTTTTTTTCTAGACCTACTTTAGACTGAACTGGAGCTTTATCCACTGTTTCCTCATTAGTCATAAGAAACTGAATGAACTCTTTTTGAGGATCCCAGTTTGTATCATTTTCTGACCTATATTCATCTGTACCTGAGGAAATTCCTGTTAATGTATTGACACAATCATCTTTTACTAATACATCTTTACTATCCTCACCCACCTCTACTTGATTTATTAAAGTGCTATCTGACTTTATATTACTCCCTACTGAATTCTGAATGTCACAACCAACTGAAGCAGAGGTAGGTAGTTTTTTAATGGAATGGGTCGGATTCTTAGCATGTGCTGCATCTGATAACAAAAATAAAACTTGGTGTTGACTTGCTTTCTGTGGTGTAGACAGCTGCAGATCAGATGCTACCTTCAAAGCTGAACAAGATTCTGTTGGCTGATCCACAGGCTGTCCAGTGGTTAATGAAACACTGCCTTTATTCATATTGGAAGTCTTAGTTAGGGAGGAGTGTGAAACTGGTCCATTAACAGCAGCTCCTTTAGGCAAGATAAAGTTTTCACTAGGAACAGTAGGAGCACCGGCATGTATAAATAGAGTAGACTGGCCTCCACTTAAGGCTTTTTCAGATTTGTCCTTTGACAGTTCTTCAGGCAGAGTCAATGTATTGTTTTTCTGAAATGATGTTTGACAATCTTTTGGTTTATGAACTCCACTCTCTTTCTCTGAGATAAAACTGTTGTCATCTAGGAGTTCTTCTTTAGCACCAGTAATATCGGTGTTTATCTTCAAATCATCCATATTGTTGGCAAGCCCACTTAACACATTTAGTCTAGAAAATGGAAAAAAAAAATTTAGATTTGCATGAAAGAAAAAAAACACTATTAGAACGTATGGAGAGTTGAAAAGTACACATTTTTTTAGCTTAATTTTCTACTGTTTCTACTGAGATCCTAGTAATTTTCCAAAAATGAAGAAACACTTAAAAAAATTAAAATACTTTAAAAGCATCTCAAGATTAATATTGTTTTTCATGCAAGGCAACAACAATCCAATTCATCATATATACAAAATGCGAAGGGGAAAGCAACATGTACACATACACATAAACAATACAAATATGCTACAGACTGAAAAAACTTTATACTTTGCATATAGACTGTGAATATAAAGAAAATTATTTCACTTAAGTAGGTTTATTAGAGGCAGTCACTCTATGCTAGAGAATAATTTAAATTATCAAATGTAGCAGAGAAGTGAAACGTTTTGTCACTTAAAGGTTCATGTGTGGAGGAAGGTAACAAAACGCCACTCATTAAAGAACTTTATTTGAAGGAGCATATTTACTCATTAAACATCAATGGCTTATGTATGAAATAGTATTTTTTTTAAAATTTAAGACTGCTTTACAGTCAAGATATTTAATGTTCTCCTAATATTCCAGCAATTGTAAAAATGCTTTATTCATAAGGTTTCATTCATTCCTTAATCAAATTAACCTTAATTCTAACTTTAGAAAAATTAAAATTAATGAAGTTTCATGTTAATTTTCATATGCTAGTCCCCCAAATTCTAGACATTCTCTAAAAGCAGTTATCCCATTTATGATCTTATAGTCTAGCACAATGACCAAATATAATTTTACAATAAAACAGCACAAATATACGTTTTAATTCATTTCATATAAAAACGTTCTAGGCATTTTTGATAATATATTCAATCATTTTGTGCAAACAGCACAATATTTTAAAAGAAAAGGATACTTATGAATATTTGGGAGACATTCATATCATGGCTGTATAACTACCCCTACTGTGAGGAGTTCCTTTGCACCTGTTCTTGTCCTGCTTTTAGAAATAGCCACCTTGTACTGAAACTGCCTCTCTTCTTGAAAAATGTTAAGTTCTTTGAGAGCAGGAACTGTAACTTAGTCACTGTCATATATCTAGAACCTAGCATAGCACTTGACCTAGGGGCTCAGGCAATATTTGTTGAATAAAGGACTGAGTAAGTATTCAATGAATAAAAACACAATTGTAAAATCAAAGTAAAAGTTCCTAAAGTATAAGAAGAAAAAATTTTCTTCCTATAAAATTTGAATATCCCATTCAAATACAAGTTTCATCAGCTTATGATTTCTTGACTCAGCAATTATAGGTAGCAAGGCCCTCAAAATATCCAATCATCTTCATGTACAATTTAAAGAACCTGCTCTTTGGCAATCTCAGGTATGAACTATTTGAAGTACTAGCATAAACTTACATATGTCTTTTCCTTTTATACACAATAAGTACAGTTTAGTCATTCTCCAAATATTTACTGAGAAATTAGTATGTGCCAGGCACTGTTCCAGTATTAGGAATACAATAGTAATAAACAAGACAGACCAGGTTCTACTCTCAGATAAAGAATAAAACCACCACACTTTTATAGTATCTTTAATTTCTATAATGAGTAATATTATTTTACTACTATTTTAGGACAATAGGACCCTACAATCCAATATTTAGAAATTAAAACATTTTTAATAAAGTTCAATATTTTTACTATCCAATATGGTATCAATTTCATGCTTTATACAACATTAAATCTAGTTTAAGAATAAAAAATTATTTCTAATAAGTCTTTCTTTTTACATAACTTAGAACAGGCACTTATAAATCTACTCTTATTCTTTCTATAAAATGTGTTAATACAACAAACATTACAAGTAAGTATTAAAAATAACTTTTTTTGGCATTGTTATTTATACCAACAATCATTTTTCCACCCGTCATAGGTTTTAGAATTCTGTTTTGAGATTGGCAAACTTGCACAGTAATAAAAATAGACTTCCAATAAGATCATATTCAATGATATCACCCCAAAATGGTGCTAATGCATCACCCAGCAGGAGTCTCTACATCACATACACAGAAGTTAAAAATGGGCAGCACATAAACATGTGTTAGGAAGGAGTGTGCAAATGTCAATGAAAAGAAAAGCCTTAATGCTATATTATTACCTATTCCTGATAATTCTCATTAAACGAGGTAGACAAAGTAAAATACCTCAATAGCAATAATCTCATAAATCTGAAATGAATGACAGAATTTTTTACAAAAAACTAGCTTGACAGACAGTTACTTTCTGTTCCCACTTATTATAATCACAGAGGTAGACAAATATATGCTCAGTCAATTTGAAAGCCTATATTAGCTTTTCTCAACAGGAAGCAACGTTGCTAACGAAGTGGTAAATTCAGTGTTAATGAGTGGCTTCACTGTTACCACCTCAGAGGTAAAACCTTCCATGTTCTATGTTCTACCCATCTGTTCTGGTGTTAGAGGTTCAGAGATGGAACAGACGCTTCCCATTTAAAGCAACTTCATTGGTACCCCCTGAACAGCAGGGTGACAAACTATGAGAATATCATGTCGGCTTAGAGACTGCATCCTCATTACCAGAATGGCTTTATAAGAGCTTTTGGTAAGTTCACATTCTGAAGAAATCAAACTATTTTGTTCAAAAACAGAAAAAATAAAAATGCATAACAGATATTTTATCTACAAAACACATCTAGCAAAAAAATCAAATGAAATATTGTTAAAATATAAAATGAGGTCTCCAACAAAGTTTTCCTTTGCATATACATAATAAACTACAGCTTACTTGCCCCCAAATAATTATGTCCACTCAAAAATAAAAGAAGTTATTCTTTTACAGACAAGTAGACAGATTTTCTTAGCACATTAATATTAAAAATCTGTATCAGTTAGAAAATGTACTGTAAGAAATTGACTCAGTAAACAAGCTTCCTAGGTCACTCAGTAATTCAGATTAGATACAATCCTTCCTATCATCAAATCTATGCTCTCCACTTTCTGTTCATGAGTAATTCTTTTTTGATAGCAAATTAGCTTAATTTCATTCTTTTATGTACATTATTAATTGTATTTATTGCAAGTAGGTTAACATTTATGGATACTTATTTTAGGAACAATTAAAATTTTCCTGGTTTAATTTTCAGAATATATTCTAATCATAAAATGCCACAAATACACTTTTTCTTAGTAACAGTATTCAAGACTCATAGCTGTTGCATGGAGATGCAATGCAAAACAATGGATCATCAACATCTGTTGCACTGAATGATGGACCTAGAGTTTTAAAAACATCAAAAATTATTTCCCTACATTCATGTTGGGTTATGTAGCATCCAGACAAGAAAGCATTTGACCTAGAAGCTAATTTTACACTGTCTCGAATACTTTTTCAACTACTTTATATAGTCAAATATATATAAGAGAGTCATCAATACAGTTTATGTTACTATAACAAAGCAGGGACATAGTGACATATTTGAAGGTAGGTATTATTAAAAATGCAAGCTAATAAATTAAAATAAATAAACTGATGTTATGTTGTTTGGGCTCCCTAAATTTTAATTTAATGAATTCAATGACTTTGCTATATCAATTAAGATCTTTTAAAACAATGTTTAGACACCATTACTAAATCCTCCCCCATATAATATAACCATAGAATTTTTCTTTTAATTGAATTTTAAAATGTTCTTGAAAAAATTCACACACTTTTTTAAAAAGCTGCAAATGGAATTTTAAATCTACATAAAACATATTTCATTTTCTAGAAAATCATAATGAGTTCCACAGCTATAACTGCCTCTAGTTATATACTGCGAGCATTAAAAAAAGTACAAAGGTCAGATCTGTCTTCAAGATGACAGACCATCACTTATATGCCTCAAGCTAGACTTATTGTCTCAGAAATCTCAAACATCAGTATTTTTGCAAACTATCAGCACTTGCTATAACACCCTCACTACACTACATCTTGAGGTTACTACAGAAGAAATGAGGTGATAATTGCATATTAACATAATTATTCTGTAATCCCTCTGAGCAAGCTTCCTAGGTCACTCAGTAATTCAGATTAGATACAACCTTCCTGTCATCAAATCTATGCTGTCCACTTTCTGTTCATGAATAATTCTTTTTTGATAGCAAATTAGCTTAATTTCATTCTTTTATGTACATTATTAATTGTATTTATTGCAAGTAGGTTAACATTTTGTGGCTACTTGTTACATAATGCCAACCTTTGTCATGTAGTATAATTTCACACAAAAATATAGTATGATTTGCCCTCATTCTACATTAGTTCATTAATAACTATATTACACAGCTATAAATAAATTATGATGTTGCTCACTATCTGAGTTATAGCTAGGATCTGTCAGGTTTTTGCAAACCCTATGTTCATTTAAATTATCCTTGAGCACACATGACAACTTCTGTTAGTAATGTATGAGATTGGGTCAAGAAGAGAAAACTATTCATGACTGCCATTCCAATTACAAAACAAATCTTAATTAACTGAAATATTACAACTAAAATTACTGCAGTATTTAAGCCTATATATACTATACACAATGTACAAACATATGTACCTAAATCTCACCCAGTACAAAATTCAAGAGAATACACAATACCCTATTATATAATCATATCATCTAGGTAGTATCCTATTCTAGACGTCACATTGAGAAGAAACCTTAAAAAAAAAACAGAACGTTTATAAAGGTATGTAGCATGAGGCTAACTCTGAAAACAAAGCCATGTAACGAAACGAAGAAACAGCCTGATATGTTTAACCTAACAATTAGATCATATAACTAACAATTTTCAAGTGTTTGAAGGTTTGGAGTATAGAAGGCACAACACACAATCAATGTGTTCAAATCATAAAGATGTGGATTTCATCTAAAGATTAAGAAAAACTAGAAACAGGAACAATTTGACGTTGTAAAGGGTTATCTTACACAACAGTGAACTGGAATGGTTCAGCAGGCTACGTTATTTGTCAAGAACATTATAGAAGCAAATATGGGGTTGGAGATTGAAATAAGGTAATTTCTAAGATGCCTTCTAATATGTACTATAAATGTTCAATATTTAGTTATTACATTAACATTTAACATTTGAAATAATGAGCCGAAAGCTTAAGAATTACACTGCTGAACCTTAAAATAATCTCTAAATTCACAATGACGTGAAATAATCCTTTAGTTAACACGTAATATGTTAATTCTTGAACAATGAAAATATGGCACTAAATGAGTAACATACTGAGGCCACAGAGCTATTTGTATCATGAAAACTCTATATTACAGCAAGAGATGTTTTTTTTCTGTTGGCAATACCAAAAAAAAAAAAGTCACTGGGTTTGAACATCTAGAAAATATATACATTACAAATAGAAAAGTAAAACAAAAATAAAATACATTAGGCACATAAGATTTTATTGTTAGCAGCAAATGGCACTGCCATGGCATACTAATGAGCTATATGTGATTTTACCATTTTCCACCAAATTAACACTGAACTTGTCGAACAGTTTTATTCTGATGCCATGTACCATCCTCTACTTTTATTTAAGAGGAAGATGTTACAAATAGTCACACATCTCAAGAAACTGCCATATGGTAAACGGAAGCAGGTAACTGCAAAGACAATTAGGTGGAAGAAAGCCATGAAGGCATAACTTTAACAACCTAGCAACATTATGTAACAATGAGAATCAACAGTAGTAGAAAACCAAATGGATGTTCACTAATCAAAGGTTAATTTCCTAATGAAGAAGTTTACAATTGGAAGAAGCAAGGCAATAAATTATACTTGTAACCAAAGGATAGTGCTAAATCATATTTAAGTACAGAATGACTATTTGTTGTGTTGTTTATGCTATCATATAGTCAGAACAAGATAAGTTATGATCTCAGCTTTAATAGGTAGGGTAAATGACATATGTACATGGCTCCAACAAGACCAATTCATGCTTAAATTGAGCGATAACTTTACTTATTTTTTCAAACTATCAAATTTTGATCATGCTTGTATAATTAACATGAGTCAGTCCACTGTTACACATACCTTTTCAAACCTTTAACTTTAAAAACTCTCAAAGGAACCAACATAGCTAAAGTGTGTCAATTCCACACTTCGGAGGTAGTATGCCAACTTTGGCCTCCACCAAGAGAATTAAATGCCATGAATTATCATTTTACTTTGAGTCTTTTCGTATTCTTTAGTCTACGATGGGTCTACTGTTTGTGTTCAGTTTTGAGATATTTTATAAATACTAACTCATCATGTCTAATAAGTACAAAAGAAGTGAGAGTGTTAAAAGTCCTAGGAATACAAAGTATACACAGATGCTCCTTGACTTATATCCCACTAAACCCACAGTAAATTGAAAAATATGTATTTAATACACTTAACCTACTGAACATCATTACTTAGCCTAGCCTACCTTAAATATATTTAGAACACTTACATTAGCCTACAGTTGGGCAAAATCGTCTAACACAAAGCCTATCTTATTGTAATAAAATAAAAACCTTATAATAAAATATAAAATATCAAAATTTGAAGTATAGTTTCTACTGAAAGCATATTGCTTTTATACCATTGTAAAGCTGAACCATTTTAAGTTGGGGACCATCTACTTACATAAATGAAAATAGAGATAATGATACTCAAAGTGGTGAGATATATACACATTGGAATGAATTGCTTCAGAATAGAATTAATTGTAATGGGCAAAGAGAATTTCACCATTAAAAAATTACTATGTCTATACATTTGACAATAATCAGCAAGAGATTAAGGGAATATAACAAAGGTAGGGATTTTGAGTACAGAATCAGCATCCAGTTAGATGTCTATTTGCTTAATGTTTATTCAGGAAAAGCTAGGAATTTGTTCAAGAACTTAAAAGCAAAGAACGTTCAAAGTACTGCTGCTGAAACTTCTACCCAACTATGTAGATTTCACAGGGTCAAGGCACATTAGAAAATGCACATCAAAGTTGGTGGCATGACTGCAAATGCAGATATTATGGTTTCGAAGAAATTCCTTAAAATAGCTGAAGAGATGATTGATTGGTGCCTTAATAGATTGTCAGTGTAGATGAAACTGCAATCATCCTTCAGTATCTGCGGGGGGACTGGTTCCAGGACCTCCACAGACACCAATTCACCCATACTCAAGCTCCACATAGTCAAGTCCCACTGTAGGTAGAACCTGTGGATAAGAAAAGCTGGGCCTCCTTACATGTGGGTTTCACTTTCCCCCAAGGACTGTATTTTTGATCTGTGTTTGGTTTGGTTGTGGATGCAGAATCCAATGATACTGTATTTATTGACAAAAATCTGCGTATAAATGGACCCGTGCAGTTCAAACATGTTGTTCAAGAGTCAACTATATTTCATTTTTGGGAAAAGATGACTAACAAAACACTTACCAGCAAGAAGAATGGTATGTCTAGCCTGTTGCCTGGAACCTAACAAATGTACGCTAGTTTCCTTTTAATACCCCAACGAATCAGCTAATTTTTCAAATTCAAAATTTTCAACTCTGTGTAAATTTCTTAAACTTCTGTAGATTTTAATAATCTGTCATTATAAAAGTTCCATGAATTCATTTGCTTGATAACATATTAATCATATTTACAAAATACAAAATTATTTATAGTCTACTGGGAAGCAGAATTTGAACATTATGGCATCCAAAGAATGAATCATTTCACTGATTTACAACTTAATTTTATTGAAGGGCAGGGTTCAAATTATAAAAAAATTTCTGAAATTCTGTAATAACCTATGAGTACCTAACCTTTTACCTAAACTTTATTACATAAATTCAAATTTATATATTCAGATGGTAAAGTGTGACATTCTCTTTGAGAACTAAAAAAAGAAAAAAACTGGAAGTTTTACTTTCTACAAAATAATATTTTTATTAAATGTAAACTCTCTTATTATCATTTACTCAATTTGTGTATTTTTCCTGAAATCAGCAAAAAAATTCACGTATTTTCTAAGAAAAATATTACTATTCTACAATTATTTTAATTTAAAATGGTAAAAATTCAAATACAAGACATTTGCTTTCCTTGAAACAAAGTGTGTTAGTATGCTTCTTTCTACACTATTGTCTTAAAAGAAAGAAAAAAACAGCAGTTGGTTTCTTGCATCCATGGGTTCTGCACCCACAGATTCAACAAATGGATCAATCAATCAATCAATAAATAAAATTACAACAATAAGAGATAATACAAATTTTAAAAACACAGTATAACAACTGCTTACATGGCATTTACATCATATTAGGTATTAGAAGTAATCTAGAGATGATTTAAAGTTTACAGGAGGATGTGTGTAGATTATATGAAAATAGTACTCTATTTTACATAATGGTTTTACGTAAGCATTCTTGGAGTTTGGTATCCAAGGGGGTCCTGGAACGAATGCCCCATAGATAGCCAGTGATGAACATATGTAATTGTTTTTCCGTCTGCAGCTAACCTTTTGTGGTTTTCATCAATAGGATTCTCAGTATGCAGTTACGGAAAATGTTTGCTTATGCCACCAAACACAGTTCCTGAATCCTTTTTGTTGTTCCTTTATTGATTAAAAAAATAGGGTTAATATTGCTTTGCTGTTCATATTGTTAGTAATTTTTAATTCCAAAGTGCTTTGTCAGCCTCTTCCCCAAAGCAGATTGTGCTTTTTTATTTAAAACACACTAGTTTATAGCATCTGAGGATATTAAATATTAGCCCTGACAATGAAGACTATTATTATATATTAATAAACAATCCACCATGAAGATATAATATTCATCAATCTCTTTGCACACAACAAATAGCTATAAAATATATAAATAAAAAACTTACAAGGAGAAATCGACAAAGTGATAGCCACAGAGGAAGGCTTTAAATACTTTTCCCAAAAGTTAACAAATCAAGCAGATTAAAAAAGTAAATAAGAATGTAGAAGATTTTAATCACATAATTACTAAGGTTGACCTAAACAGTGGTCTTCAAACTAGGCTATGTATATTCCTGAAAGTACAGACGACTTCTCAAGTAGTATGCAGGTCTGAGTAACAATTTCCAGTTCCTCAACTTCTATATGTACTCTTTCCCTAAAACTGACCTGTATGTTATATTTGCAATATTCCAGTTCTCCTTACCCATTTCCTCTTTAAAGATGACCCCTCTCATACTTTACAAAATAAGGTTCCCAAATACAAATCTTCAGCCTTCCTTCATTATCAGTTATTCAGGTCAATAACCTTGCAGCAACCTTCATAATTCTTGTTTTCTCACCCTTCATATCCAAACTATGAGGAAATCTTACTGCTATTGTCTTCAAAATACATCCAGAATCCAATCACTTCTAGCCAGCGCTACACCCAGGTCCACTATTATCTCTCTCTCCCCTGCATTACTTCAACAGCTGCCTAATCTGGTATTAGTGCATCTACCCTTGCCCATTTACCATCTATTCTCACAACAGCAGCCAAAGTGATCCTTTCAAATCCTAAAACAGATAATATCCCTCAAAACCCTGCAACAGCTCCCTATTTTTCTCAGAGGCAAAAAACAAAAAGTCCTTACAATAGCCTATAAGGCACTACAGAAATACTCCTTAGAAACTTTTTTACCCCATTTCCTACTCCTTTCTCCAACTCACTTGATTCTACTGTAGACACACTGGTTTTCTTCCTATAGCATGTATTATTCCCCAGATGAAATGTCTTTTTCCCACATAAGCTCATGGAAAATTCTCTCATCTCAGTTCAACTCTTTGCTCAACCATTATCTTTTTTTCTTTTTCTTCCCATTTACTTTTTATTTGTATATATTCATGGGGGTACAAGTACAAATTTGTTACATTGATATATTGCACTGTGGTGAAGTCAGGGCCCTCAGTGCATACATCACTGAAGCCATAAACATTGTACCCACCAAGCAACCTCCCACTCCCTCACCCTATTGGACATAAGAATATCTCATAGAACATCCACATCGGACAAGGGCATTGTGCAATGAAAACAGTTACTGAACATACTTCTTTCTTTACCAATTACAGGAATACCCTGGAGATATTGTGAGTTCAGTTACAGACAATGGCAATAAAGTGAATATCGCCATGAGGCAAGCCAGAAAAAGTTTTTATTCCCCAGTACTTTTATTAACTATACTATGGTCTATTAAGTGCACAAAAGCATTATGTCTAAAACAAACAATGTACATACCTTCATTAAAATACTTTATTGCTAAAAATGCTAATGACAATCTGGCATTCAGTGAGTCACAATCTTTTTGCTGGTGGAAGGTCTTGCCTTCATTTTGATGGCTACTGACTGATTAGGGTGGTGGTTGCTGAAGGTTAGGGTAGCTGTGGCAATTTCTTAAAGTAAGACATCAATGAAGTTTGTCACACTGATTCTTCCTTTCATGAAAGATTTCTCCACAGCAACCTTTTTGGCACCAGGGACTGGTTTCATGGAAGACAATTTTTCCGCGGACAGGGAGTGGGTAGGGAGCTCAGGTGGTGATGCGCAGCCCAGGGGTTGGGTTGGGACCGCTGCTTTATAGTATGCAATGTTGTTTGATAGCATTTTACCCACAGTAAAACTTTCAAAATTGGAGTTAATGCTCTCAAACTCTACTGCTGCTTTATCAACTAGTTTATGCAATATTCTAATTCCCATGTTGTCATCTCAACAATGTTCAAAGCATTTCTACTAGGAATAGATTGCATCTCAGGAAACCACTTTCTGTACTCATCATAAGAAATTCCTCAGCTGGGCGTGGTGGCTCATACCCGAAATCCTAGCACTCTGGGAGGCCAAGGCAGGAGGATCCCTTGAGGTCAGGATTTCGAGATCAGCCTGAGCAAGAGCGAGACCTCGTCTCTACTAAAAACTAGAAAGAAATTAGCTGGACAACTAAAAATATATAGAAAAAATTAGCCAGGCATGGTAGCGCATGCCTGTAGTCCCAGCTACTCGGGAGGCTGAGGCAGAAGGACTGCTTAAGCCCAGGAGTTTGAGGTTGCTGTGAACTAGGCTGACCCCATGGCACTCTAACCTGGGCAACAGAGTGAGACTCTTTCTCCAAAAAAAAAAAAAGAAAAGAAAAAGAAACAATTCCTCTTCTGTTATAAAGTTTTATCATGAGACTGCAGCAATTCAGTCACATCTTTAGACTCCACTTCTACTTCTAGTTCTCTTGCTATTTCCAATGCATCTGCAGCAGTGACTTTCAATAAAGTCTTAAAATCCCTCAAAGTCATCCCTAAGAGTTGGAATCAATGTCTTCCAAACTCCTGTTGATGTTGATATTTTGACTTCCTACCATGAATCATGAATGTTCTTAATGGCATTTAGAATGGTGAATCTTTTGTAGGTTTCCAATTTACTTTGCCCAGATCCATCAGAGGAATCACTCTATTTATGGCAGCTATAGATTTACAGAATTTATTTCTTAAGTAATAAGAATTGAAAGTCAAAATTACTCCTTGATCCATCAGCTGCAGCATGGATGCTGTGTTAGTGGGCATGAAAACAATATATATCTCATTGTACATCTCCATCACAGATCTTGGGTGACTAGGTGCACTGTCAATGAGCAGTTTGAAAGGAATATTTTATTCTGAGCAGTAATTCTCAACAGTGGGCTTAAAACATTTAGTAAATCATGCTATAAGCAAATGTGCTGTCATCGGCCTTTGCTGTTCCATTTATAGAGCATAGGCAAAGCAGTTACAGTGTAATTCTTAAAAAGGCCTTGGAATTTTGGGAATGGTAAAAAAGCACTGACTTCAACTTAAAGGCACCAAACAAGAGAGCCTATCCTTTGAAGTTTTGAAGTCAGGCACTGACTTTCCTTCTCTAGCTATAGAAGTCCTAGATGGCATCATCTCATATACGGCTGTTTTGTCTACATTGAAAGTCTGTTGTTTAGTATATTATAATAGACATCTTCATCAATTATCCTAGCCAGATCTTCTAGATCAGTGGTCCCCAACTTTTTCGGCACCAGGAACCAAGGGACTAGTTTCATGGAAGACAATTTTTCCACAGACTGGGTGGTGGTGGTGGTGTCGATCAAGCAATGATACAAATGATGGGGAGGGGAGTAGCTGTAAATTCAAATAAAGCTTGGCTTGTTTGCCCACTGCTCATCTCCTGCTATGTGGCTCCCCCACTTCGTAAGTTTAATGGAAGACAATTTTTCGGGGTGGTGGGGGGGAGCTTCACACCAGGGTTGGGAACTGCAGTTCTAGATCACTTGCTGCTTCACCTTGCACTTTTATGTTATAGAGATAACTTCTTTTCTTAAACCTCATGAACCAATCACTGCTGCCTTGGAACTTTTCTGCAGTTTCTGTACCTCTCTCAGCCTTCATAAAATTGAAGAGAGTTAGGGCATTGCTCTGGATTAGGCTTTGGCATAAAGGAATATTGTAGCTGACTTGATCCAGACCACTCAAACTTTCTCCATTTCAGCAATAAGCCTATTTTGCTCTCTTTTCACTGGAGTAGCACTTTTAACTTCCTTCAAGAAACTTTCCTTTGCATTCACAACTTGGCTAACTGTGTGGTGCAAGAGGCCTAGCTTTTGTCCTATCTTGGCTTTTGACATGCCTTCCTCACTAAGCTTAATCATTTCTAGCTTTTGATTTAAAGTGAGAGACTTGTGACTCTTCCTTTCACTTGAACACTTAGAGGCCACAGTAGGGTTATTAACTGACCTAATTTCAATATTGTTGGAGGCCCAAAGGGAGAGAGAGAGATGGGAAGAGCCAATCACTGGAGCAGTCAGCATATACACAATACTGATTGATTAAATTCACTATCCTAAGTGGACACAGTTCATGGCACCCCTAAAACAATTACAACAGTAACATCAAAGATCACTGATCAGATATCACCATAATGTATCACAAAATGAAAAAGTTTGAAATACTGTGAGAATTACCAAAATGTGACACAGAGACATGAAGTGAGCACATGCTGTTGAAAAAACCATATTGACGGACTTGCTTGAGGCAAGGTTGCCACAACACTTCAATTTGCAAAAAACAAAACAAAACAAAAAAACCCCACAACATCTGCAAAGCACAACAAAGTAAAGCACAATCAAATAGGGTATGCCTGTAAAATTTATCTCAGCTCGTCTGCCTTCTCTGTAAATGAGATTTAGTAAGTTGGCCAATCTTGAGACAAATGAAAATGAAAACACAAAATATCAATACCAATATACTTATGGAATGCAGCAAATGCAGTGTACAGAGCAAAATTTACAGCTGTAAATAGCTAGATTAAAAAAGAAAAAATATGTCAACTTAGCAACCTAACTTTATACCTCAAGTATTAATAATTATAAAAAGATCAAACTAAACTCAAAAACAGCAGAAAGAAGGAAATAATAAATTTTAGAACAGAGATAAGAGAATATAAAAATAGAATCTGTGAAATCAAAAGTTGGTCCTTTTAGTCTCAGCTGCTCAAGAGGCTGAGGCAGGAGGATCACTTGAGCCCAGGAGTTCTAGTCCAGCCTGGGCAACATAGTGAGAGCCTGTTCCAAAACCAAAACAAAAAAACAAACAAAGACACCTCCTGACTCTCTCTCCCAATTAAAAAAAAGTTGGTTCTTTAAAAAGATCATCAAAATTGATAAAGAAATTGACTAAGGAAGTAAAAGAGAAAAAAAATGCAAGCAACAACTCATAAATGAAAATGGTGACATTTTGATAATATTCTTAGAGAAATTAGAATATGAACAACTGGATGTCAAAAAATTAGCTAATCTAAGTGAAATGGAAAAATTCCTAGAAACACATAAACTACCAGAAGTAACTCAAGAAGAAATGAAAAATCAGAACAGACCTATAGCAAATAAAAATCAAATCGGTAATCAAAAACCTCCCCATCTCTTAAGACACAAGTTCAAGAGGAAAAAAAAAACCTTCCCCAAAAGGAAAACTCTAGGACTAGATGATATCACTGATGAATTCTATGAAACACTTAACACCAATCCTTCTCAAACTTTTTCAAAAATGGAAGAGGAGGGAACACTTCCTAACATTCTATGAGCTCAGCATTACCCTAATACCAAAGCCAGACAAAGATAATGAAAACACAGACTCATATCTATTATAAATATACATGCAAAATCTTCAATAAAATACTAGCAAACTGAAGCCAAAAAAATATTAAAAGTATCATATACCATAACCAAGTGCAATTTATCCCAGGAATACAAGGGTAGTTCAACATAAGAAAGGCAACTAATGTAATATATCACATTAATAGAACAAAGGAAAATCTCTACAGGATCATCTCAATAGATGCAGAAAAAGTGACAAAATTCAACATTGTTTCATGATTTAAAAACACTCAGTAAACTAGCAATAGAAGGAACTGTCGTCAACATGATAAAGGGCATCTATGAAAAATCCATAGTAAACATCATGCTCAATAGTGGACAAAGTTTCACCCTAAGATCAGTAATAAGACAAGGCTACCACTTTTACCACTACCATTCAACATTGTACTGAAGTTATAGTCAGCAATTATCTAAGAAAAATAAATAAAAGGCATTAAATTGGAAAGGAAGAAATAAAACTATCTCTATTTGCAGATAACATGAATCTGTATGTAAAGAAAATCCCTTAGTATCCATAAAAACACTATAGCTAATAAGCAAACTGAACAAGTACAAGATCAACACACAAAACTCAGTCGTGTTTCTACAGACCAGCAATGAATGATCCATAAAGGAAATTAAGAAAATAATCCCATTTACAATAGCATCCACAATAATAATAATAATAATAAATAATAAGTATAACCAAGGGATTTATAAAAGACTTATACACTGAAAACTATAAACCATTGCCAAAATAAATTTAAAGAAGGCCTAAAATAAATGTAAAGACATTACATGGAAACATGTAAACATTGTGGCACATTCAGCAGCATCCCTATCCCAACTCACAGATGCCAGGAGTACTCCATCCACTCAGTTATATGTTCATGGATTTGAAGACTTAATATTGTTAAGATGGCAAAACTCCCCCAAAGTGAGCTACAGATTCAATGAAATCCTTATTACAATTCTAAAGGCCTCTTGTAGAAAAATAAAAGCTGATGATCCTCACATTCATGTGGAACTGCAAGGGACCCTGATGAGTAAAACTATTACTAAAAAAGAAAAAGTAGAAAGACCCACACTCCTTGATTTCAATACTTACTACAAAACTATAGTAATCAGTATGATACTGGCAGAAGGGTAGACATATAGACCAAAGGAATAGATTTGAAAGTTCAAAAATAAACCAAATCATCTACAGCCAACTGATTTTTAACAAAGGTGCCAAAACCACTCAGTGGGGTAAGAACAGTCTTTTCAAATAATGGCATTGGAAGAAGTGGATAACCACATATAAAAAAATGAAGTTGGAACCTTTCCTTACACCAGGTACAGAAATTAAATCAAAATGGATCTGAATATAAGAGCTAAATCTATAAAGTACTTAGAAGGTATGAAGTGAATCTTCATGACATCTCATTTGGCAACGGACTCTTAGCTTTGACACCAAAAGCACAAACAACAAAAGAATAGACAAAGAAATTGTACTTCATCAAAATAAAAAACTTTTGATCAAATATCCAGAATATATAAACGGTTTGACAACAAAAACCCACTTTTAAATGTTTCTCAAAAGAAGATGTATAAATGGCCAAAAAGCTCATGAAAGGTGTTGAACATCATGATCATTAAGGAAATGCAAATCAAAACTATAATAATACCACTTCACATCCATTAAAATAGCTTTAATAAACAAACAAAAAAAGAAAAATAACCAGAGTTGACATGAATGTGGAAAAGTAGAGACCCTCATGCATTGCTGGTGGGAAAGTAAAATGGTGTATCCACTGTGTAAAATAAGTTTGGTGGTTCCTCAAAAAGTTAAAACAGAACTACCATATGATCCAGCTGTTCAACTCCTAGATATAAACCCTGGAGAAATGACACTTACGTCTACAGAGAAACTTGCACACAAATGTTCACAGCTGTTGTTCATAAAAGCCAAAAGGTAGAAATAATCTGAATGCCCATCAAGGAATGGATATGTGGTATATCCATACAGTGGAGTACTATTCAACTTGGATGACCATGCCAAGAGAAAGATGCTGGGCACAAAAGGTCACATATTGTATGGTTCCTTTTGTATGAAATATCCAGAATAGGCAAATCTATGGGGACAGAAAGTGAAGGTTACCAGATGATGGAAAGGACAAATAGGAACTGATTACTTAACAGATACAGGGTGTTTTTATGGAGTGATGAAACAGTTTAGAAATTAGAGAGCTGGTCTCTGTTGCACAACAGTATGAATATAGTAGTCCGCCTTTATTTGCAGTTTTATTTTCCTGGGTTTCAGTTACTCATGGTCAACCACAGTCCAAAAATATTAAATGGAAAATTCCAGAAATAAGCAATTCATAAGTTTTAAATTATGCACTGTTCTGAGAAGCTTGATGAAATCTCACACCGTCCCATTCCATCCTACTCAAGATGTGAATCATCCCTTTGTCCAGCATAGTCAAGGTATATATACTCCTGGCCTCTTAAATTAACTGTCTTGGTTATCAGATCAATTGTCATGGTATTGCAGTGATTAAGTTCAAGTAACCCATATTTTACTTAATAATGTCCCCAAAGCATAAGGGTAGTGATGCCAGCAATTCAGATATGCCAAGGAGATGTCATAAACTGCTTCTTTTAAGTGAAAAGGTTTAAGTTCTCAACTTAATAAGAAAAAAAAATCGTATGCTGAGATTGCTAAGATCTACAGTAAGAATGAATCTTCTATCTGTGAAATTGTGAAGAAAAAGAAATTTGTGCTAGTTTTGCTGTCACACTTCAAACTGCAAAAATCATGGCCACAGAGCATGATAAGTGGTTAGTTAAAATGGAAAAGGCATTAAATATGTGGATAGAAATGTCTTCTACAGAAACATGTTCTGACTGATGGCAGTCAGGTTTGGTTAACTATCTACAGTTTCAGGCATCCTATTGGGCTCTTGGAACACAAGCCCCATGGATAAGTGGGGGCTACTGTACACTAAATGAATGAATCATACACTGAAAATGGTTAATTGTATATTATGTGAGTTTCACTTCAATTTAAAGAAAGATGGCTGATCATAAAATGCCCCATGTCTTGACAACATCCTATCTAGAACAAACCTTCACTTCCTAGACCCTTCTCAAAATCATCCAACCAAAGCCTAAATCCTGCAATAGGTTCTTTCTAATAGCTTCTCAATAAGACATCCCAAAGTTCCCTATAGTGTGTGGTTTCCCTCACTGCACCAAGTAAAAAACTCGTATAGGTGTTGCTAGTCTTTTTGGCTGGAGGGCATTAACAAGACTAAAAACTAATTTCTCAACAAAAACAATAAAAGCCACAACACAAAAGAACAGTATCCTAGTTAAAAGAAAATAACTGCCAGGTCAGAATCCTAACCAGTAAAAAACAATCATTCAAAAGTGAAGATGAAATACTGAACATGACCAAACAACAAAAACTGAGAGAATTTCTCACTACACCTACACTAAAGAGTATGCTAAAGGGTGTTCTTCAAAAACAGGAAATGATCACAGGAGAACTGAAGATGCAGGAAGGAATAAAAAGAAATAAAAATGGTAAATATGTGAGTAAATCTAAATGACATAAAACAATGATTATGTCTCATGGTGATTATATGTGGGGTTAAAAATACATGAATATAATAGCAAATAAGTTGATTAAGGGGTAGAGTGTAGAAGGGAAATAAATGGGATTAAATTGTTTTAAGTTCCTTGCATTATCATTAGACTCTTAATAAGGGTCAAGGATGCATGTTGTAATCTCTAGGACAGGAAGTCTCAAAAGTGTGATCTGTGGACCCCTGAGGCCCTAGTTAGGGGATCCTCAAAAATCAAAACTATTTTCACAATAATACTAATATTTTATTTGCCTTTCACTCTCATTCTCTCACAAGTGTGCAATGAAGTTTTCCAGGTATATAAAACTTGTGATATCCCATCAGAATAAAACAGAAGCAGGTATTCTCATAGCTGTCTTCAATTAAGTGAGACTTTAAAGAGATTCTTTAAAATGCAAAACAATGCCACTCTTCTCACTAAATTTTGTTCTGGAAAGGATAATTTTCACAAAATTGCGTTATTTATGCTAACATGTAATGGGATATTGTTTTAAAATGAACTAAAAAAACATTTAAATGTTTCCATGTAATTTCAAATACAGTAAATACCATTCTCAACTGGGGTTGATACAATTGGAAATGTCTAGAAACATTTTTGGTTGTCACACTGGGTGAGTACAACCAGCATCTAGTGGGTAGAGGCTACGTATGCTGCTTCACATGATGCACAGACAGTCTACATGCACAGACAGTCCACAAAACAAAAAAATTACCTGACCCAAAATGTCAATTGTGCCAAGGTCTGAGAAACACTAATATAACCATATAAACAAAAGCTCTTTAAGTTCTTTTTAAGAGTTTAAAGGGGTCCCGAGAATAAAGAATTTGAAACTAACCTAAAATAAATGGATAATAATGACATTCATGAATTGGGAGATAATATCATAAAGACATCAACTCTATCTCAATTAACAGATTCAATTTTTATAAAACTGACAATATGACTAAAAATTTATGGAGATGCAAAGAGCCAAGAACAACAAGGTGGAAGGATTTGTCTTTTTGGTTATAAAGAATTACTAAAATTCCACATAAATTAAAACACCATACTGTTGTTGCTTTGGATAGACAATGTAGACCAATGAGAAAAAGAGTCCAGGAACAGATCCATGTGTATATGGTCACTTGATTTACGACAAAGGTGATAATGTAGAGCAGCAGGGAGACAATGTTTTTCAACAAATGGTGCTGCATAAAATGGACATTCACATGAAAAAAAAAAAAAAGGTGACCTCTATGCCTCACACAATATACAAAAATCAGTTCTAGGTAGAAAATAGACCTAAATACATAATAAACAATACACAAAAAATATACAATAACCAGTTCTAGGTAGATGGGGTAGGAAACAAAATAAGAACACTTCTAGGATAGTATTTCTCAACTTTATCACTAGTGACACTCTGGCTAAATAACTGTTTTGTGCACTGTAAGATGCTTAGCTCTCTAAACATTGTGGCACATTCAGCAGCATCCCTATCCCAACTCACAGATGCCAGGAGTACTCCATCCACTCAGTTATAAAAAATAAAAATAAAAATGTCTTCAAACATTGCCAAATGTCTCACCAGGGGTGGGAGATGTGGGGTGAGAGATGGGGGAACTGCCTCTAGTTAAGAACCACAGTTCTAGAATATAACATAAGAGAGTATCTTCACGTCCTTAGAGCATGAAAAAGACTTCTTAAACAGTACACAAGCAGCACTGACTGTAAGGGAAAACAATGATAAATTGGACTATACTAAAATTAACTAAAACTAAGACCTTCCTTTCATCAAGAGATAACATTAAGAGGATGAAGGTCATGCTAAAGTAGAATATATTTTTCTAACAAAGAGCTTGTATCTAGAACATATAAAAATTCTTATAAACAAAAGGAAAAAGGAAAGAAACGCCAGAAAAGGGAAAAAAGGGCTCTCATCTATAAAATATATAACTCCTATAAATCAGTAAGATAGAAAGAAAGAGAAAGCATAATATAGTAATTTTTAAAAAAGAGGTGGGAAGGGAGAAAAGAGACTTTACAAAAGAGGATACCCAAACAGCTAATATATTTATCAAAAGGTATTTTCACCTGGTATCAGGGGAATATATCTTCCAGAAGGGCTAAAACTAAAGAGGCTATTAATACCAAGTGCTGGTGAGGATACAGAGCAACAGGAATCCTTATGTATTATTGATGAGATCAATACAACCACTTTGAAATCAATTCTTGTGTTATTTTCTAAACTTGAACATACATTCTCTATAACCCAGATTCTACTCTTGGTATATACTCAACATAAATGTGCACATATAGACTAAGGAATATGTTCAATAATGTTCATGACAGCATTATTCAACCCAAATGTCCTACAGTAAAAAAATAAATTATGATAAAATCATATAAGTGAACTAGAGCTACATCAGGTAACATTCCCAACCCCCAAACATAATGTTGAGCAAATTAAGCCAGAGACAAAATGCTACTACTGTATAATTCTATTTATATAAAAGTTCAAAAGCAGGCAAAAATAAAAAAGGTTATATTCTTTGAAGTCAGGCTAGCAGTTACTCTGGGAAAGAAAAAAGGGATGGTGATTGGGAAAGGAAACATAGAAGGCTCCTAAGTTGCTGGCAGTATTCTACTTCTTGATCTGTGGTGGCCATGGAGTGTTTACTTTGTGGTGATTCACTGAACTATATACTTATACTTTGTGCATTTTCCTGTATAGATTATATTTAAATTTTTAAAAAGACATGGAGCACTATCTTTTATATGCTGTATATGCAATCTAAAACAATACACTACACAAATACTTTATTATGGTATTAGGTATCAACTGTTTGGTAATAAAAATCATGTCTGGAACACAGTAACTTTCCACTTCTTATACTTCAAGATCCTTTTTATAATTAATAAAACAAATAAAATATCTTAAAAGGACCTATTTCAGTTTTCAACATGCTACAGGAAGACGTAATTAAATATGTTTTTCTGTTTTCCTACAAGTTTTATTTACTTTGATCACCTGAAAAAAAATCTAATTTCTTAGCTTTTTGTAACAGAAAATAAAATAGACATCTTAGAAAATGTTAATTAATATTAAAGTTGAAAATGTTTCTTTCTAATATAAAACATATATTTTCTCACATTTAGACAAAGAAGAGGATTAAGACAGAATAAATGACACTTGAACTAAATGAGGTTTCTATGAAAAATGTATACTGCCCTACCCATCAAATTAAGCCCTGATTTATATTTTTATAGCCCATGACATTTTCATAAAATTCTATTTTACAATACAAATCATTATTTTATCCACAAAACAAGAATGAAACATTTATAATGTTAAGTTGCTCAATATCAAACAGATCCCCTCTGGATTTAATCATTTATGTAGAACAGTATACAGTTAACTGCAGACAATCTGATTCATTTTAAGCCACATAGTGCCACCAAGTGGTGGCAAATTCTTTTTCCAAAATGCTACTCTGAAGCAATAGAAAAAGTTATACTGGAATATTACATTGGATATAATAATAAACTTTATAATAAACTTAAATAAATAAGATCATGAAGTATCTTGGTATGAAAGTTTAAAAACAAAAGAGGCAACTTTTTGAGAAAAAAGTTGCATGACCTTGTTTAGTTTTAAAGTTAAAATTTTCTTAGAAGGCAAGGAACTTTGAATATAATGCTGTAGCATTTACTTTTGTTGCTCACTGTAAGTTGCTTTAGAAACTAATGAAACAAACACACACATGCCCCACACATGCACACAGCACGAGACCTGGAAAGTTTCACAACAATCTGTTACCCTTGTTAAAGTATGGGGAAGGAGTGAGGAGAGTAGGAATAAAGGAGGAAAATTTTTGTTTTTTAGTTAATACCTGTATTAGTTTGCTAGGACTGTCAAAACAAAAAGTACTGCAGATTAAACCAGAGATCTGGAGGCTGGAAGTTCAAGACCAAAGTGTCAGTAGGAATGCTTCCTTCTGAGGGCTATGAGATAAGGATCTATTTCATATCTCTTTGGTTTGTAGAGAGCCATCTTCTTCCTATGTTTCTTTACATCGTCTTCCCTCTCTTAGTGTCTTGGTGCCCAAATTTCCCCTTTTTATAAGAATACTAGTTATAATTGGATAAGGACCCACCCTAACAAACTCACTTTAACTTGATTACCTCAGTAGAGACTCTATCACTAAATAAAGTTACACTGAGTTAAAGGCGCTTAGGATTTCAACATATGAATTTGGTGGGGACCAGGGGGAATACAATTCAACATTAACACTATCCTTCTGTATTTGAATTTTGTGATGAGTTTTTTTATTTAAAAAGCAGACAAAAAATAGCTCCTAAAAGTTGCTAAATAATAGAATACTATTTTAATTTCATCAAATATTATTGGCAAAAGAAATGACTAAATTTTAACATAAAATTATACATATGAAATATCAAAGTAATGTGTCATATAGTTCATGTCCAACCCAATTATAATGCTCTTAGTCCTAGATCTCATCTCCTACCACTCTCTTTCTCACTGTACTCATATTGGCCTCTTTGCTTTTCCTTGACCATGCTCCAGATATTTTGCACTTAATGTTTTCTGCCTGGAGTTCTTCCTCTAAATATACATATAGGTAAGTTCCTTCACATTTGTGCCTATCTCTCCTTCTTAATTTTTCCAGACCATCCTAAACAAAATTGCACTCTTACTCTCTTTTGCCCTCTCTGCTATTTTTTTTCATAACACTTGATATAATATAAATAAAATTTATCTGTTTTTTCTCCCCAACTGTACAATAACCTTCTTGAGGACAGAAACATATTTTGTTCACTGATGAGCCACTGCCATCTAAAACAGTACCTAGTATGCTGAACACAACTGGTGACTACTTCTTTGTGTGTTACCACAAGCAGAAAGAATTTTTAAAAGTTAGTGCACCTCTGACAGAATCTACTGGTCCCATTTTAATCATTCTCCACATCATAGGCTAAGTGACCTTTTCAAGTTCATCATTCATCTGTGAAACATGTTTTGTTCTCTTTTAGGACAGAGTTCCAATCCTTAATATAACTGAAATAGCTTTGGTGTGCACCCTGCCTATCTCTCCACTCTGGTCTCAACACTTTCCTCCCACTGGTTCTCAGTGATCCATCCAACTCAATGGCCCTCTCTCAAATTCCCCAAACATTTTCTCTCAAAATTCCTCCTCACCACAGAGCCTCTGTATATGCAGTCCTTTGGTCCAGAATCCTCTGGTCTCTTCTCCTCAGCCCTTCATCATACAAATCTAGTTAATCTTAACTCATAATCTCCCTTCAGATCACAGCTCTCAAGATCACTCACTCTGGGAAGCCTTCCTCAACCCCTCTGTGTCAAGTTTCTCTGTCATATGCTTTTAGGGAACTGTTCCTTTCAGAGCTCTTTTAAGTATTCAATTAATGATTATTGGTTAATATATCTCTCTCAATGGACCCAAGTTCCAAGGAAAACCCTTCCCATGGTTCTAACAGAATTAGAACCATGTCTTATGTGGTATATGCTGCGTTTTGAGCACTAAAAGGTGACAGACAGCCTAAATGAAGGGACACAGACTAAACAGGCTAATTATAAATGAACAATAAGGCCCTGCAATCAGTCAATTACGGGAAAATTAGCCAGTTGTGGTGGCACATGCCTGTAGTCCCAGCCACTCTGGAGACTGAGGCAGGAGGATCACTTGAGCCCAGGAATTTGAAGCTGCAGTGAGCTATGATGATGCCACTGCACTCTAGCCTGGGTAACAGAATGAGACCCTGTCTCCAATAAAAGAAAAAGAAAAAGAAAAAAAGAGAAAAGAAAGAAAAGGAGATTATGACATAGAGACCCCAAGGATGGGCATGCACAGAGAAAAGGCCATGTAAGGACACAGTGCAAAAGCCATCTGGAAGTCAAGGAGATAGGATTCTACAGAAACCAAACCTGTCAACATCTTGATTTTGGACTTCCAGCCTCCAAAAATGTGAGAAAATAAATTTCTATCATTTAGGCTATCCATGGTTTCAATTTGTGAGGTTTCAATTACTCATAGTCAACCACTGTCCAAAAATATTAAGCAGAAAATTCCAGAAATAAACAGTTCTTAAGTTTTAAATTACATGCTGTTCTGAGTAGCGTAATGAAACATCATGCTGTCCTGCTCTATTCCATACAGGTCATGAATCATCCCTTTGTCCAACGTACTGACACTGTGGACGCTCCCCACCCATTAGTCACTTAATAGCCATCTTAGTTACCAGATCAACTGTCTAGGTATCACAGTGCTTGTGTTTAAGTACCTTTATTTTTCTTAATTATTTTATTATTAGTTATTGTTTTTAATCTCTTGCTGTGCCTAATTTATAAATTAAACTTTATCATAAGTATGTATATATAGGAAAAAACAGTGTATTAGAGTTTGGTACTATCCGAGTTTCAGGCATTCCTGAAACCCACTGGGGTGTCTTGGAACATATCTCCCACAGATAAGGGATGACTACTGTATTTTCTTATGGCAAGTGTAGCAGATTAATACATTCACCTTGGAGAATCAATGAAGTGCTTTAAATTATACTGCATATAAGTTCTACTGTGATTTAATGAATGGCTAGTAATTTCTGCACTCTGAAAACACCAAATTAAGGTCACCTTCACCATACTTTATGCTAATACTGGCACATAAACAGAATACATGTTTGGAAGTATGACCAGATTTGCCTAAGAAAAAATTTGGTCCTGCTTACCCATATTATTACAATCATATACAACAATGAGATGGAACTCTACCTATAGAGGCACCCACATTAATTTCCTTATAGTCAGAAGTAAACAACTTAGCTCCTATATAACTTGATATCTAAAACATATGGATCTCCTTTCAGCCCATAAAATAGAAAACTTATACTTGGGGCCCTTGCAAATTATCTTTATTAAATAATTTGCTAACTGTTCTTTTCTGTGGCTGAGAAAATTCTAGGCTAGTATTAAAAACCTAGCTGTGCTTCAGAAAAACTTGGCAAACTTTTTAAAAAGACAGACTGTACAACTCTTTCCCTGGAATTTGATTCAACTTCACTAAGGCTTGTAGATTTTTTTTAAGTACCCTATACAATGCTAATGTGTAGCCAGTATCATCCAGAACAGAATTTTCAAATATGTCTGCACTAGTAGACCTTTTAAAAAATACTAATGCTCAGCTTCCCTCTGAAAAATTCTAATTTAAGTGACTATGGGAATGGTGTGTGTCTGTATGCATGTGTATATATTTTCTTTGGCACTGTAATATACAGCCATAATTGAAAACAATGGTCTAGAATCTAGGTACCATATGATTATCATGTGTTGTGATTAATGTGAAATATATGCAACCAAATATTGGGGAATGTAAATGACTAACATTACATTGAACATATTTTTCTCAGCAGTAAAGGACAGAGTAAAAGATAGTATACACTATGGCTTTATTATAAAAGTCATCCATGTACCTTTATTTATCCAGGTAGAGAGAGATTGAGAACCTCAAACAAGATACTAGCAAACAAAGATTATAGACTGTGACCAAGTAAGATTTATTCTGGAATGCAAGGTTGGTTCAACATTAAAAAAAAATCAATGTAATACACATTTATAAAATGACAAAAAACACACGATCATCTCAATCAACACAGAAAAAGCATTTGATAAAATTTAATAGTCTTTCATGATAAATACATTCAATAAACTAGGAATAGAAAGAACTACTTCAACATAATAAAAGCCATATATTAAAAGTTCACCGCTAACATCATACTCAATAGTAAAAGACTGAATGTTTTTTTACGAAGATCATTAACAAAACAAGGGTGTCACTTTTGCCACTTCTTTTAATACTTAACAGTGTACTGGACTTCCTACTGACAACAAGGGAGAGAGGAAGGAAGGGCATCCAATTTAGAAAGGAAAAAGTAAAATTATCTCTGTTGTCAGATGATAGAATTTTTTTTTTTTTTTGAGACAGGGTTTCACTGTGTCACCCAGGCTGGAGTGTGGTGGCGAGATCATAGCTCACAGCAGCCTCAAATGATCCTCTTGCCTCAGTCTCTGGCGTAGCTAGGACTACAGGCACACACCACCACATCCGGCTAATTTTTTTTTTTTGTAGGGATGAGGTCTCACTATGTTGCCCAGGCTGGTCTTGAACTCCTGGCCGCAAGTATTTACCCCCCCAACCTCAGCCTCCCAAATTGCTAGGATTACAGGTTTGAGTCACTACAGCCAGCCCCCAGGTGATAGGATCTTATATGTAGAAAACCCTAAAAATGCCACAAAAAAAACTGTTAGAATAAAAGAATTCAGCAAAGATGCAGCATATACAACACACAAAAATCAGCTGTGTTTCTTCTACATTAACAATGACCAAACCAAAAAGGAAATTAAGAAAACAATTATAATATCATTAAAAAGAATAAAATACTTTGGAATAAACTTAACCAAGGAGGCAAAAGGCCTGTACATTGAAAACTAGAAAATGTTGCTGAAAGAAATTAAAGAAGACATAAATGGAAACATATCCCAAGTTCAGACTGTAAGACTTAATATAATTAAGATATCAATACCATAGAGAGCAATCTATAGAGCCAATGCAATCTCTATCAAAACCCCAATGACTTTTTTGCAGAAATAGAAAAATCCATCCTAGAATTCACAGGAATTCCAGGCACCCCCAAAGAGCAAAAACAATCTTGAAAAAGAACCAAGTTGCAAGTGTCACACTTCCTCATTAAAAACTACAAAACTATAGTAATCAAAACAATGTTGTATTGGCATGAAAATAGACATACAGACCAACAGAAGAGAATATAATAGAAAGCCCAGAAACATACCTCCTGTATATGGTCAATGATTTTCAACATCCTTGTCAGGACCATTCAATAGTGTATGAACAGTCTTTTCAATAAATGGTGTTAAGAAAACTGAATAAACACATGTAAAAGAATGAAGTTGGACTCTCAATTTACACCATATATACAATAATTCAAAATGGGTCAAAGACTCAAATGTAAGAGCTAAAACTACAAAATTCTTAGAAGAAACAGAGGAAAAGCATCATGACATTAGATAAGGCAATGATTTCTTGGCTATGACAACAAAAGCAAAGGTTGACAAAAGTAAACACAGATAAATTACACTATATCAAACTTAAAAACTTCTGTGCATCAAAGAAAAAACAAAATGAAAAGGCAACCTTTACAATGAAAGAAAATATTTATAAATCATGTATCTGATAAGAGGTTAATATTCAGAATATATAAAGAAATCCTATAACTCAAGAATGACAATTAAAAAAACCCAAATAAACTGATAAAAGTGGATAAAAGACTTGAACAGACATTGTCAAAGATGATATGCAAATGACCAAGGAGCATATGAAAAGATGCTCAACATCATTAATTACGAGAGAAATACAAATCAAAACCACAATGAGATATCACCTGTCATACATGAGGAATAGAAGGAAACTACCTCAATATTATAAAAGCCATGTATAAAAAACCCACAATAAACATCTTAATGGTGAAAGACTGAAAGCTTTTCCTCTAAGATCAGGAATAAGACAGTGATGACCACTTTCACCACTTCTATTCAACATAGTACTAGAAGTTCTAACCACAACAATTAGTTAAGAATAAGGAATAAAATGCATCCAATTTAGAAAAAAAGAAGTAAAATTATCTTTGTTTGCAGATGATATTATCTTATATGGAAAAAAACCCTAAGGAGCCCACAAAAGACTGTTACAGCTAACAAACGAATAGAGCAAAGTAGCAAGACACAAAGTAAACACACAAAAATCAGTTGCAGTTTTAAATACTAACAATGACCAATCCAAGAAGGAAATTAGTAAAACAATTCCATTTGCAACAGAACCAAAAAGAGTAAGATAATTAGAAATTAACTTAACCAAGGAAATAAAGGAAGTGAAAGACTTGTATGATGAAAACTATAAAGCATACTGAAACAAATTTTAGAAGATGTGAATAAATGGAAACATACTGTCCCATGTTCAGGGACTGAAAGATTTAACATTATTAAGATGACAATAGTACCCAAAGAAATCTATTGATTCAATGCAATCTCTGTCAAAATTGTAATGGCAATTTTTGCAGAAATAGAAAAACCCATCCTCAAATTCATGTGGAATCTCAAGATGCCCCAATGAGTCAAAACAATCTTGAAAAACAACAACAAAGTTGGAGGCCTCACACTTCCTGATGTCAAAACATATTAAAAAACAATAGTAATCAAGACATTGGTGGTACTGGTATAAAGAGAGACATATAAATCAATGGAAAAAAATATCCCAGAAATAAACCTGTGCATTTATGGTTAAATAGTTTTGGACAAGAGTGTCAGGACTACACAATGGGGAAAGGACAGTCTTTTAAACAAATGGTATTGTGAAAACTGGATATCCACATGTGAAAAAAAAAACATTGGACCTTTATCTAACACCATATCCATAAATTAATTCAAAATGGATAAAGACTAAAACATAAGACCTAAAACTATAAAACTCCTAGAAGAAAACATACAGCAAAAACTTCATGACACTGGCAATGATTTCTTGGATATGACACCAAAGGCACAGGTAACAAAAGAAAAAACAGACAAATAAGACTTTGTGAAAGTTTAAAATTTTGTGCAACCAAAGACATAGAGAATAAAAGACAACCCATGGAATGGAAGAAAATATCTGCAAAGTATATATCTGATAAGGGATTAATATTCAGAATATATAGAGAAGTCAACAGAAAAAGAAACCTGATTAAAAACATGGACAAAAGACTTGAAAAGACATTTCTCCAAATAAGATAGACAAATGACCAAAAAGCATGTGAAACAATACTTAACATTACTAAAAGCAAAACAACAATGAGATATCACCTCAGACCCATTAGGATAGCTACTATTAAAAAAAATAGAAATATCAAGTGTTGGTGAGGATATAGAGAAGTAAGAACATCTATGCACTGTTGGTGGGAATGTAAAATGTTTTCAGCATTACAGAAGACAATATGGTGGTTCCTCAAACATCTAAAAATAGAATTACCATATGATCCAGCAATTCTACTTTGGGTATATGCCCAAAAGAACTGAAAGCAGGGTCACAAAGAGGTATTTGTATACCCATGTTCATTGCAGTGTTACCCACAATAGCTAAACAGTGGAAGCAACCCAGGTGTCCATTAGTGAATAAATGGATAAACAAAATGTAATAAAAACATACAACAGAATATTACGTAATCTTAACATGGAAGGAAATTCTGCAAAATGCTACAACATGGATGAACCTTGAAGACATTATGCTAAGTAAAGTAAGTCAGTCACAGAAAAACAAACACTGTATGATTCTGCTATATGAGATACTTAGAGAAATAAAATTCAAAGACAGATACAAAAACAGTGGTTTCCAATGCCTGGGGGGGGAGGGGAAAATGCAGAACTACTGTTTAATGGGTGAAGAGTTTCACTTTTACAAGATGAAAAAGGTTATGGAGATGGATGGTGGTGATGGTTGCACATTATAAATGTATTTAGTAACACTAAACTGTACACTTAAAAATGGTTAAGCTAATAAACATGTGTATTTTATCACAATAAAAAAATTGGAAAAAAATTACCAATGGGGATGAGGTGGGGACCAATAACATGTCTGGGTTTGCTCCATAATAACCTAAGGGGGAGGAAGAAATAGGTGAGAGTATAAATGAAATAAGAGTATATATACACAATTATATATTTTTCTATGTATGATTTCCTATTACTTCACTAAATTATTTTACCACTCTGATGATAACAGTATAACAGTCTTTAAGAGGCCTTCAAGACTCTCAAGCTAGACTACCAGTTCAAATCCTAGTTTTTCCACTGTTATCCTCATCATATCTCAGTTTTGTTATTGGTAAAATGAAGACTAAGTGAATATTTATAAAATACTTATTATAACAATGCCTGGCATATGGTAAGCACTATATAACTTTATAAATGTTAAATAAAATAAGTCTAGGTTTATCATGGTTTTCTTTTTTTTTAAATCAACCAGGCAAAAATGTCTGAGAGCGTGTCAAATATAGAAAGAGTATACACTATGTGAACTTTTGTTTAAAAAAATAAATTCAAGGTTATCATGGTTTTAGTTTTTAATCAATCAAAAAATATAATAGCCTGTCAACTATACAGGGTGCTTTTGGAGATGTCAATATTTAGTATCTTATCATCTTGTCATGCTTTTAAATTCTTCAATTAATAGGAGATTCAGGTTACAATACCACAGATATTGAGAGAAACTGATTCCTAGTGATGAGATGCAGGAAATGCTACTATGCAATATGGCACCTTGGCATATAAGAAAACAGCAGAAGCAGGAAGGTCTCTCTGACCTCCTCCTGTTCTCCCCTGAAGCAGACTATAAAACCTAGATCATTCTTTGACTTTATCTCTCCCTTCTCCCCTAAAGACCCTCATGTGATAGGTTTCTTGCCCTATATGGAGAGAGGAAATGTCATACAGAGATACCAAAAAGAATATGAACAAACAGGCTTTGCTAAGTTCCCCCCAGTTTATTACCATTAGATTATACCATTTGATCCTACAATCATACTTCTGCACAACAGTCCATAATAACACAGTCTTCCTCTGTTTCTTTGGGTCTTTATTTCTGAAAGCTCCAGGGCCATGAAAAACTTTTATTGAATAAATTTGTATGTATTCCTCTTGTTAATCTCTTTTTTGTTAGAGGAGCCTCCACCTAGAGATGGGTAAGGAAAGAAATATTTTCTCCTATATTCGAAGCACTATGTTACCTCAAGGCAGTGGCAGGATTTGAGCCAAGCTTTCTTGGATGAGTTATCAATAGATTTCAAGAATAGAGATGAACTGGGGATGAGACTGGTGAGGAAGATATGAGTAAAGGTGAAGGTGAGAGGATTTTCAAAGAACAATGATAATCAATTAGGCGTAACAAAATGCTTAGTAAAAAAAAAAATAGGATATGAAACTGTTAAAGTTGATTGGAATACAAATTTGGAAGCTCTTGGATCTAAGATGTAAGAATTAAAATTTATCTTTACGGAGTTGTTAATGCTTTCTGAGCAAGTAATATAATTAAGGTAGCTTTCTAAAGAGTTGAATCAAATGGTCTTATACAAATGAAACAAAGTGAAAAAAGACAGATCATCCACAGATTAATGTAATAGACATGTAAACAAAATTAATAGTAATGGGAACAGAAAAAAAATACATGCTACATTGCCAAAGTAAAAAGATCTAGTAACTTTTTAAATCTTTAAGACAGAAATTAAGCAATGTAAATATTCAGAGAGATTTTGGCCTCAATGAAAAGAGAATAAGAACAGATTCTAAAAGCAAAGGTGATTAATCCAGTTTTAGACATGGTCATGTCAGAAAATCCAAGTGAAAATGTCCAAACTGTTTTTATTAGAAAACATGTTTCATAAATGTCTATAAAAATGTTTTGATTACAAAGAGAAATATGTCTGTTTGTTGGAAGGGAAATATATAGAAGCAATGTAGCATAAATAGGAACTGTTAAAGGGTAAATTGAGGTGGAAAATATTGCTCAAATAAAAGAAAAGGGAACAAGAAAAAGTCAGTCTGCCACTGCTGTTACCTGACTAAAAATAAAATTTGATTAATTATCAAAGCAGTGTGTCAATACTGATTATTCAACAAATATTTACTGAGGAATTCTGTGCCAAGAACTGCTCTAGACAGTGAGTATACATTGGTTAACAAGGTAGGCAAGATCCTGTTCTCACATATACCTTTTATCCTAATGATTTGTTGAATCATGATTAACCTGAAGATTTCAGGATCACTTTAACCTAAACTTGTTATTCAGGGTGGAAAATGTTTGCATTATTAAATATTATCAGAATTTATATGCAGCTACCATATATATTAGACACTATTAATATAAATCCAAGACTTAACACTTTTAATACACCCTTAGCTATTCAAGTATTTTTGGTAAGACTCTGCATCAGTAGCATACTTATTAACTGTCATTAAATTTTATTTAATTAAGAATAAGCAGAGGCCAGAATCTCTAATAAATGTTTTTGTTTATTTGTTTGTTTTTTGAGACAGGGTCTCGCTCTGTTCCCCAGGCTAGAGTGCAGTGGCGTTATCATAGTGCACTGCAACCTCAAACTCCTGGGCTCAAACAATCCTTCTGCCTCAGCCTCCCAAGTAGCTGGGACTACAGGTACACACCACCATGCCTGGCTAATTTTTTAACTTTTTTAAGAGATAAAGTCTTGCTATATAGCTCAGGCTGGTCTCCAACTCCTGGCCTCAAGCAATCCTCCTTCCTCAGCCTCCCCAAAGTGCTAGGATTATGGGTGTGTGCCACCCTGCCCAGCCAGAATCTCTAATAAAAACAGTAGCTCATAAATCTCTATGGAGCAAGTTACTTTTCAACAATCTTGAAATTATTGAAACTTAAAGACTGTTTACATTTTAAACAATTCAATTGACTTATAAACTTTTGGTCAATTGAATATTTAATGTATAAACATGCTTTACAGTATCTTGCAGAAAGATAAAACAAAAACTGAATTTGTGAGATATGAAGATGTAATGCTAAAGCCACTCCACTCATCTCTACACTGAGCTCTATACTCAAAATATACATTTCTTTCAGCTCTACCAATCTTCTCTTTCTCTTACCTCTCATCCTTTGCACATGCTGTTTCTTCTGCTAACAATATTTTTTAATCTAGATAAATCATCAACAGTTTCTCTACGTTTTAGTTTAAGTGTCACTTCTTCTGGGAGGCCTTCCATTCAGTCATTAAATAAATATTTGTTAAATGCCTACTATGAGTAAAGTATTGCCTATATTAAAGTACTGAATATATATTAATAAAGAAAACAGACATGGCTCTTGTGTTCCAGGAACATAAACTATCACAACACTAATCACACTTGATTGTAATTACATATTTAGTCATCAGACTACTAACTAGTATCAAGTATGGCCTAAAACCAATTTAACTACAATAACCAATTCATAAAACATTAAAGGAATCACTAAAACATTAAACATATATTTACTGAGTACCAGTCATGTGACCAGTAGGCCCCCAGTCTAGTTAGAAGATCCTAAATGTTTTAATATCTACTTTAATGGTCGTATCAAGAGAAAAGTACATAAGAGGTCAGAAGACATAGGTTCTAATTCTGTCTTTGCAATTATCTGCCTAACCTCAAGCTAGTTATTAATATTTATTGTTCATGAATCTCATACCTTTAAGTATAATATTTTAATAATTAAATTAATTATCAGTATAGAGACTTTCATAATATAATATATTTCTTAGTGGGTTCAGAATCAAACTTGTTTAAACATTCTGAAAAAACAGAATAAGGAAACAGTTCAACAACGAATTTCTAAGCTGTAGTAAAATATAAATTTTAGTACATCAAGAAAATGTCAGTAACTTTGACAACATGGACATCCAATTAAATGAAACTGTTTTACAAAATAGTTTCTGGAAAATAAAATAAGAGCTTTAGTTCATGCTCCCTCTGCCCATACTTTCCCAAGTTCAAAGTTCTATTATTTCCTTCAACTCAAATGTCACCCTCCTCTCTGACATCTTTCCTGATTTCTTCCTTTAAAATTCCCCTATCAATGCTACTATACTACACTATTCAGACCTGACAGTATTCTATTCATCACTTGTAGTATAATTAGCTATATGGCACTGGGAATTCTAATTATCAATGCATTCTTAATATGCAGCATAGTGTCTAGAACATTAGATTTTAATAAAGGCTTACGAAATGCCTTGTTTTATTTAGCACCTTTATTTACAGTTTAGACCTACCACAGAAGGATAAACTATAACAATGGCAAAATTCCTTGGTCTGAGGGGGTAATTTTATCATTTCCTGTTCACATACTGGAATAACATTTACCACTTAGCCCTTAATTGTTAGGTTGAAAAACATTTTAGATTTGGATAGAAAATTTTATATTAAACACAGGCCTGCATGAAACTTTCTTTGGAAAAATACAGTTCAGCTTCAAAAAAGATCAATGCAGCCTACTACTTTACCCCTTTACACAAATGAAACCAAGGATGAATTTTAAGAGACGTACCCCAAAAAAGACATACAGTTGGTCCTCCATCCACAGGAGATTGGTTTCAGGACCCTTGCAGATACCAAAATCTGCAGATGCTTAAGTCCCTTATATAATAAGGTGTAGTACTGTAAACATGTCCAAGACTAAAGGCATCACACTAGAAAATACTGTTCAAAAACAAATAAATAAACCCAAAACAAGCCAGTATCTTAATTCTTAAAAATAACTCAGAGTAAACCATCTTAATAATATTAAGCATTTTCTCAGTTTTCTTTTCTTTCTGGTCTTAAATTTAGTAGTTTCTAGAATTAAAAATTTGAAAAAACTAATTCATTGACTTTAAAACAGAAACTGAGACTATTAATTGTAGCTTTTCATACACAATACAGACAGTAAAAAAATAACCACAAAGAAGTAAAGTACTCTAACGCTTGAGTTACAAAAGGTAACAGATTTTGAGCAGTTTTCTATTAATCTAGACTTACTTATTAATATTTACTAATGGCTTTTATTTTCTTTTCACTTATAGATTATGCTAATGTTAGTTTGTAGCAAACTATAAAGAAATTCACCATAAGGAGATACTTATCCTAAATAAATGAGGGGAAAAAGAAGGCAAATAACCTGATTACTCAATATTAAATAACTTTGAATGTAATACATAAAACACAAAGAAACATTAATTGATGGACTTAACAGTAAAGGATAAAAACCTCTGCAAATTGTATGTTTTCCAATGGGATTTCAGTTACAAGAAAGGTGACATTTCAAACCTTTGAAGAATCTCACAACTAAAGATATGCACAGTACAATAAATAACACTTTTTGTCAATTAGACTAGCAAGGATTAAAACATTGGTTAATGTTTAGAAGAATGTGGGAAAACAGATATTTTCATAAATTGCCAATCAAGTGGTACAAGTGCAATTTTACAATATATATCAGAAGTTAAAGTGCACGTGTCCTTACTTATTTCTTTCTTTGTTTTTTCTTTTATATATGTCCCAAAACATTCCTGCATAAAGTGCATGTATCCTTTGACCCAGTTACAAATTATCCTGACACTCCCACACATTCCCAATGATATAATCAAGAGTATATAGTGATTATGTAAAAGCAAAAGCCCCTGAGATTTACTGAAATATTAATAAGGAAACAGTTAAATGTGGAATATATTTGGAAAAATGTCCAAGACATATAGGTAAAAGGGAAGAAAAAGATGCAGATTACATACCAGCTATTTTTGGTAACTTGTGGGGAGTATAGTGAAGGGGAGAGTTTTACTTTTGACTTTAAAATTTCTGTACTATTTGCTCATATATATAAACACGTGACTTTTATATAACAATTAAATTTTGAAAATACTAAATGTTACTGGGCAATACCATTGGAAAAGGTCAAGTGTACATTGTGCAATCTCATCTAGAATTAAGAACAAAGAATTTTATTAATTAAAAGGTTTTCTTTTTCAGACTACAACAAAGAACAGCACATCTACAGTGCTACTAAAAAAACTAAAGCACAAGGAGGTTAATTGAGAAATTAAGGAAATTAATATAAGATAAACATCCATAAAGAATTTCAAATCCTTGGATTCAGGGATTCTGTAAAATGAAAAACCTCAGGAGCAGCTGCCTTTGTGAAATACTGACGCAAAAAATGAAGAGAAAGAATCTGAAACTGAGGTATAGCTATTAGCCTCTGAGAAGAAAAACT
Organism: Cheirogaleus medius; assembly: GCA_008086735.1. NCBI lineage: Eukaryota > Metazoa > Chordata > Mammalia > Primates > Cheirogaleidae > Cheirogaleus > Cheirogaleus medius. Next base: position 68,730,994 of record VBSM01000529.1, read on the forward strand.
AATCTAAAACCTTTTAAAGACATATTAAAATAAGTAAGGCAATCTCAAGGTTAAATTTCTCTGGATCCTCATCTTATCAACAGGAAAACTAAACACACTTCACATTCAGGATGAAAAAAAACAAAAAAGAGGAAATAACCAAGCTTCTACATTCAGTAAGAATCTATGTCTAAGAATCCTTGTAGGGAGACAGAAGGAACAGCATGAGATAGGGGCAATGCCCAACTCTGTGTTCAACCATTATGGCAGAAGGTGCAGACAGGGAAAGCAACAAATTGATCCCAGTGGGGAAGAACCTCTTCTTGCTTTGGACTTGCTAGAGGGCAATCAAGCTTCAGGCATAAAAATCCCCAGGTGATTACTATAGCCAACCCAACTAGCCAAATTTCAAATATAGAAGGAAAAAAATCAGTCAAAATGCATTAAAATTTTTTAAATGTTTTATTTCTTAAGAAAGTATATTGTTTATATATATTACACACCTACAATAATGAAACAAGAAAAAATTTTAAGTACATTTCAGCAAACAGCAAGCTTCCTAAGCTACAGGAATCAAATCCGTTATCACAGTTCCAGACTGCAATTCTTCAATTTCTTCCTTCATCCTAACAGTTTTTTACCTTCAGGGAAATGAGGAAAAGTTTTTTTCAATTCTTATACATGTGACTGGTCTTCCTATTTGTATCAGTCTAACACATTTTTAAAAAAATCTCTAAATTAAAGAAATATTAGTAACTAGTATAAACCCACAAAGAGAATACTCTCTTTGTAGCAAACACTTCAATTTCTACAACAAGGATTAATGCCTTCATTTGGAAATACTGATCCACAATGACAAATCCACAATGACAGTCATACTTAAGGTATGAACTAAAAATATTACTAGTCATTTTATTTCAACTGGATTAAAGGAAGACTTGGAAGATACTTTATTTCTCTTTCCAAAATGCCTATAATGCTGTCTCTGGATTTCCCTCATTGCCTCCTTCCAATAGCCTAAGAGCAACTGAAGTGCCAATGCCCCATCCCATTCAAGCCAACATTCTAAATCCCTATTTGTTCGAAAGAAAAGAACTCTTTTCGTTGATCTATGTTTAACAAACATTCACTGAGTGCATACAATACCCTGAGCATCGTGCTAGGGTGTCCACCTTCAAAGAGCTCATCATGTAATAAAAACAACAAACTACTACTGCAGTATGGCCAGGCCTGCCTCAAAAGATGGGATGATTCTTGAGATAGACTATTTTAGGAGATAAGCTGATGACCAGGAGAAAGGGCAATTGGGGAGGCATGGGGTTGGAGGAGAGTGACAATATATACTTATGCCTAGAACCAGAAATATAAAACATTATACTTAATTTATTCATATAATTCTAGACATTTTGGTATAGCTGCAGTGAGATAATTGTATGCCATGGGCTTACTATATTTTATCCTGCAGGTGATAGGAAACAATGAAGGGAACAGGTAAGAGGAAGGAAAGCAGTGTAGAAGTTGGCAAGTGAGGCCAGAGACTTGGAGAATCCAATAAACAAAATGATAAAAAGAACGGATAAACACTTTGTGGTATATTCATACAACTGAATATTACTCAGCAATAAAAAATAATGGACTAATGATACACTCTCAACAACATAAATGAAACTCAAAAACATGTTGAATTAAAGAAGCCAGATACAAATTATATAGTTCTATGTAATATAAAGTCCAATAACAGGACTTTCACAATCACTATAGAGTATTATACAGTACATACTATATAATTCTATGTATATAAACTCCAATAATAGGTAAAACTAAACTATGCTGATAGATGTCAGAAAGATAGCTTGGGGGAAAGGCTATTGGATTGGAAAGGAGAAAAGCACAAGGAACTTTCTGGAACAACAAAATGCTCTATATCTTTATCTAGATAGTGGTTACATGTGTGAATATATGTAAAAAGCCATTCAGCTCTATACTTCAAATTTTACACATTTGCTATATGTAAATTATACTGTAATACTAAAGAAAAAATGCATATATAATGGTATTATAAAGTCAGAATAAGTTAATCCAGTGTCATTCCACAAGTAACACTGAATTCATAGAAAATCAGAACAAAGGTTCTAATAGACACTGTATATTCACCTAGCAAACAAAATCAAGTACTGGCTTCTTTTCCACTTCAGGAAGACATATAGACAAGTGTTCTTTATAATAAATGCTATAAGAACAAACTGTTCCTCCTAAAGAAAAAGAAATAGTCCACTATTAACAACAACAACAAAAAAATTTCCACACAGTAGTACCTACCACATAGCAGGTTTTGTAATGATTAATAAGCCACTAATAGAATTTAAAGCACACTAAGCACTTACTCTTCAAACTACCACTACTATTATTATGTATAATAGCAATAAAAGGAAAACTTTGCTTCAAAGTATGCCTTAATTACTGATTGAGATTTCATTATTTAAGTGTGTATTACTTAACTATAGCACTTCTTATCACAGGCTTCTTTTTTTAAAAACAAACATTGAGATCAGCACATTTTTGACAGCCGAAGAACATCTGGTTAGATTAGACAAAGAGCAAGTTAACTACAATTTTATCAAACTATGCTTTTTACTGTTTATATCCTGGAGCCATATTCACTTTCCAATAGATAGTAAATGTATTTTTTAACATTTCAATAGCTTATATTATTAAAATAGTAATTTATAACTCTGATCACAATTTATTTCTGTTGGTGAATTTAATCAATTTGTGAAAGTGCTTCATTAGCAGTAATAACAAAGTAAAATTCACTAAAGTAATGACTACTCATGTTCTTTAGCAACTCAGGTGAGAACAATGAAGCAATCCAACAAATCTCTTACTGAACTGATAAGAGTTCAGTAAGAGTGGATGAACCAAACATCAACTTAATTTTCTAACATGTTAGAACAGTCACTGGCAACTTGCATGCTTTAGTTAACCTCAACACAAAAAAGGGAAAACTAAGAAATTATTTCCACAATTTGATAGCTGTATTTTTACTCCCACTAAATCAACCGGACTAAGTGTGCTAAAAAGTCAATTTTTCATATTTCAAATTTTTATTTAAAAACTCTTTGATTCTGTAATCAAAGGCACATTTTTAAGACTTTTTTTTATTATTCCTACCTTGATATGTAACATTTAACAAAGTAGTCTTCTACTTACCTAGATTTTGTCTTATTAACATCTTGCTTCAAGAACAATCTCATCCGAAATTAAATCAAACCTGAAAGAATACATGTAAAGACCATTGTTTAGTTTTTTGTTTCAGGTATGAGTAACTATATCTACAATACACTGTTATTTTAAATTAAAAACTGCAAATCAAATTATTTTTGATATACTATCTGAAAGTGTTCAACTAAAACATGATCATTTTAACCTTCTGGAAACTATTGCTAAGTACCTGCTTTTTGTGTTTTTGTTTTTTTGGGGTTTTTTTGAGGAATAATAATCTATTCAGATGAGGAACCCAAACTTTCTAACCCTTTTTTAAAAAATTCTACAAAACTTGTTTTCATTAACTCTAATAGTATGGCAATAGTTAAAATGATTATTAATAAAACACACACTTCTTTCTAGATCAGTGTTTATGTAATAATAATTATATACATACCAAAAATATATCAAAAAGCTGAAGACAAAAAACAAAGAGTATGGGAATGCATAAAAGTATATACTAATAGTAATCATATCAATAGCTAACGCTGATTAAATACTTTTATTAAATGCCAAGCACCATTATTCTAGAGAATAGCACGTATTGATACACTACTCCTGATTTCTCCATTTCGTATAAAGTGACTTCTACCCTAACAATCCACTAAACATGTACTTACCAAAAGTCTACCTACCACTATTAATATTACCAAATTTTACAAGTTCTAAAAACTCAATATGTTCTACCCTAAATTCTACACTTCTCCTCCCCCAACCTGAAACCAGCTTCTGAATTCTCTATTCTAAAAAACCTGTCACCACCATAGCTACTTCCGTTATTAACCTACATTACTGTAACTGTTCTATTTCCAACTCACTATCATCTCAAGTTGGTTCTTCCCAGAACTGTATGAATAATCATTTTACAGTGGCTATCCTAAACATGTCACATCTATGCTACGACTTCTGTAATAGTACTTGTCAATGATGTCAGCTTTATCTGTTTGCAATCACTACTCTCCCATTCACTCCATGTTTCTACCATACTATATATAACTCTTCAATTCCCAGAATGCCCCCATTCTCTCTCAGCTTTCATGCCTTCTCACATGGTAAACTGTAACTATCTACCTATAACTACCCTCTACCTCTCTTTAACTTTGCTATCACATTTTTACTAGTCCTTCATTATTTAGCTCAGTCACTCTGGCAGATTCTTCCTTTTAATTTCTTTAGCTGTGTAGAACTGTGTTTCTCAAGTGTTATAGCAACTCCAGAAAGCTCTGTGTCACCCTTTCTGTTGTGTATTTTCTGAACTACAGTGGACACATTGTGGATAAGAATTCATTTATTTCATTTTAGCACTCTCTCTGGATGCCTCATAGTAAAAGTATAGCAATATGGGCATTCACCCAGATTCAAATTTTGTGTTGTATCCCAAAATATACCTGGGAAATAGAAGATAATCAAGTAAAACTCAGGCTAATGAGTTTAGTTCACATTTTCAAGAATAGGAGAAAAAATTATATCATTTCTAGATATAGGAACATTACTTTATGAAATACCTACATCTAAGTAAAAGCACAACTGACAAATATCAGTACAGTACAACCTTTTATTGAGTGAAGTAATTAATTACATTAATTATCAGTAGCAAGATTTGGGTACTAAATGTTTCTATCCCTACAGAAAACAAAGTTTGTGGACCAGAAATCCTAGACTACTTTAGTATCAGCCTGAAGCAGAAATGGGTTGGGAAGGAAGGCAAATAAGGTTTTAGTACTAATAATGTCAATAACCTAGAAAAGTATATCTCGATCTTTAGTGTGCATCAAAATCACCTGGAGGGCTTATTGTACACAGAGTGCTAGGCCCTGCCCCCAGAGTTTCTGATTTAATAGGTCTAGATTGGAGCCTGGGAATTTTCATTTCTAATAAATGTCTAAAGTGATGATGACCACACAGAGAATCACAGACCTGGAATTTTCTGCATAGTATCTGGAAGAGATGAGAATGTTCTGACACCCACCATCAACCTCCACCCACCCAGAACTGAGACACTGGCACCTGTTACAAACTAAACTATAAATCAAAGCAAGAACATTAAAAGTCTACTATAAATTGCTGAGTGTGACAGACTGAAAAATGGCCCTACCAAAGATATCCAACCCCAATCCCTGAAACCTGTGAATATTAAGTTACATGGCCACCAAAAAAAGTCTTTGGAGATATGATTAAATTAAGCACCTTGAGATAGGGGAGATTATCCTGGATTATCTGAGTGGGCCCTAAATGCAATCACATGAAATGAATCCTTATAAGAAGGAGGCAGGGAGAAATTTGACTACATACATAGAAGGTGATGAGAGGAAAACAGAAGAGAGATTTGAAAATGCTGGCCTTGAAGACTGAAGGACATAGGCCACAGCCAGGAATGCCCACAGCTACCAGAATCAGGAAGAGGCAAGGAACAGATTCTCCTCTAGAGCCTCCCTCCGGAAGGAACAGAGCCCTGTCATCACCGTGATTTTGGCACAGTAATACTGATTTTGGACTTCTGGCCTCTAGAACTGTGAGACAATAAATTTCTGTTGTTTTAAGCCACCTACTTTGTGGTAATTTGTTAAAGCAACCACATATACTAATATACTGAAGATGACAGGTTCTCAAGGAGATAAAGTGGAAACACCCCTACATAAAAGGTGTAATGGACTGAACTGTGTCCCCCTCAAAATTCATATATTGAAGCCCTAACCCCAATTATCACTATAGCTGGAGCTAGGACCTTTCAGGAGATAACTAAGTTAAATAAGGTCATAAGGATGGGGCTTTATCCACTATGACTGGTGTCCTTATACGAAGTGATACCCGACATGCACACACAGGGGACAGGTTCTCTGCAAGGAGAGAGGCCTCAGGAGAAACAAAACCTGCCAACACCCTGATCTTGAATTTCCAGTCTCCAAAACTGTGAGAAAATTTCTGTTGTTTAAGCCACCCAGTCCATGGTATTTTATTATGACAACACTAACAGACTAATATTATTTTTAAAAATATATAGTCAAACAATGAAAATGTATTTAATGTCATAGAACTGTACACTTAAAGATAGTTAAAATGGTACAATTTATTTTATGCATATTTTACAATAAAAAATAAAAGCATATACAAACGCCACAAACTTTGACTTGAGCTGTTTAATATTTTATCTTGCTCTGCTCATAATACCTTAAAATCTGAAAAAAAACTCTTAACTGTATTTGTTCCCCATAAACAAAACAGCACATTTTAGACATATATTAATTTTTACTTTTTTAAATTTTATTTTTAATTGACAAATAACAATTGTATATATTTTTTATTTATGGTGTACAATGTGATGTTTTGATGTGTTTATATTGTGAATGATTAAATCATACTAATTAAATACATCATCTCACATATTTACTTTTTTGTGGTGAAAACATTTAAAATTTATTCATTTAGCAACTTTGATATATACAATGCCTTATTACTATATTTATTAGTCACCATTTTGTACAACAGATTACTAAAGCTTATTCCTCCTGTCTTACTCCTCCTGTCTAACTGAAATTTTGTACCATCTGATCAATATCTCCCCTTTTTCCATCTACCCCGCTACTCAATCCCAGGTAAACACCATTCTACTCTCCACTTCCATGAGTTCAACATTTTTAGAATCTACATGTGAGATCATGTGGTATCTGATTTTCTGAGTTGGTTTATTTCACTTAGTCTAATGTCCTCCAGGTTCATCTTATGTTGTTGCAAATGCCAGAATTATCTTCTTTTTTAAGGCTGAATACTATTCCATTATGTATAGATACCACATTCTCTTTATCCATTCATTCAATGATGGACATCTAGGTTGCTTCCATATCTTAGCTATTGTGAATAACGCTGCAATGAACATGAGAATGCAGATATCTCTTTAGCACATTCGTTTCAATTCCTATAGATATATACCAGGAAGTGGGATTGCTGGATCCTATGGTAATTCTATGTTTAGTTTTCTAAGGAATTTCCATACTGTTTTCCATAATGGCTGTATTAGTTTACATTCCCACCAACAAGACACACAAGAGTTTCCTTTTCTCCATATTCTTGCCAATATTTATTTTTCATCTTTTTTATAATAGCAATTAAACATGTTTTAAAAGGATTTTATAAGGAAGTTTGATAGAAAGTACTTTTCAATCCATCTCTGAAAAGTAAAACATATATGAAACCACTGCAGTCTGAAAAAAAAAAGTAAAATATAATTGGAACATTATAATATTTAGGTAAGTGCTAGGGGAGGTACAGAAAAGAGGAAAATACTTAGAGTAGTTAGTATAGCTGGGTTTACCTCAACAGGATTTTAAGAGAATACTTGATTATGAAAATGTCAATATATCCTCCCCAAAACCCATAACCACAATCTAATCATGAGAAAAACATCAAATTCCCAAAGAAGAACATCCTATAGTATATCTGACCAACACTCCTCAAAACTGTTAAGGTCATCAAAAACAAAGCCCTGAGGAGCCCAAGCAGACAACTTAAGCATGACAACTAAATGTAATGTATCTTGGAACAGAAAAAGTACATTAGGTAAAAACTCAGGAAACCTGAAAAAACTATGGTTTTAGTTAACAACAACGTGCCAAATTAGTTCATTAATTGTAACAAATGTACCAAGTTATATGTAAGACGTGAACAACAGGGGAAAATAGGGGTGGTGGTGGGGTGAGAATACGGAACACTCTTTTCTATCCTGTTCAAATTTTCTTTAAATCTGAAACCTCTGAAAAATGTCTATTAATTTTCAAACATATTTTAAATATGTTGAAGAGACATGAACATATTTTAGAAAGTTAAACACTGACAATTCAGAACCTTCAGAATTAAATCCAAAGTTCAGATACACACCAAAATTGTGTACAAAGTAGGTCACAGAACAAGTCTCAACCAATTTACAAGGACTAGAATAACAGCAAATATCTTCTCCAACCACAATGGAATGAAACTAAAAACCAATAGCTGAAGAAAAACAGAAAAATCTACACATATGGAAATTCAGCAACTTATTATGAACTAACCAATGGGTAAAAAAAGAAATCATAAAGGAATTTAAAAAATATCTGAAGACAAACAAAAACACAGCATACCACTTATGGGATGCAGCAAAAGCAATACTAAGAAGGAAGTTTGCAGCAGCAAAAGCTTACATTAAAAAAGATCTCAGAGCCAGGTGCAGTGTGGCTCTGTAATCCTAACACTCTGGGAGGTCAAGGCAAGAGGATTGCTTGAGCTCAGGAGTTCAAGACCAGTCCGAGCTCTTTAGTCTTGAGAAATTAGCTGGGTGTTGTGATATGTACCTGTAGTCCCAGCTACTTGGGAGGCTGAGGCAGGAGGATCGCTTGAGCCCAGAGTTTAAGGCTGCAGTGAGCTATGACGACACCACTGTACTCTACCCAGGGTGACCAAGCGAGACTCTGTCTTTAAAGGAAAAAAAAATCTCAAATCAACAACCTAACTTTACCCCTCAAGGGACTAGAAAAAGAAGAACAAACCAAACCAACCATTAGCAGAAGGAAGAAAATGATAAATATTAAAGCAGAGATAAATGAAACAGAGAATGGAAAAAGTGTGTGTGGGGGGGTTATAAAACCTACAGTTTTACTTTTAACGATCAACAAAATTGACAAACCCTTAGCTAGACTAAGAAAAAAAGAAAGACTAAAATAATTAAAATCATAAATGAAAACGGGGACATTACAAATGATGCCAAAAGGATTGTAAGAAAATACTATGAACATATATCAAAAAAATTGGATAACCCAGAAGAAATGGATATGTTCCTAAAAATATATACCAATCAAAAATAAACCATGAAAGATAAAAATTCTGAATGGCCTATAACTAGTAAAAGGAAACTGGTTGCAGTAACCAAAAACTTTCCAATTAAAGCCCAGGACTAGATGGCTTCACTGGAGAATTCTACCAAATATTTAAAAAAGAATTACTACCAATATTCCTCAAACTCTTACAAAGAACTGAAGAGAAACAAACACTTCAAATTCATTCTACTATATAAGGTCAACATTGATCCCCAAAACCAGACAAAGACACAATGACAAAGAAAACAAGAAAAAAAACTATAGCCCAATATCAAAGATGAATATTGATATAAAAATCCTCAACAAAATCCTAGCAAAACAAACTCAACAGCACATTAAAAGTATTACACAGCAAATGGAATTTATTCTTAGAATGCAAGGATGGTTCAAGTTATGAAAACTAATCAATGTGATCCACCACCTTAACAGAATGAAAGGGGAAAAAAAAATATCACACAATCATCCCAGTTGATGCAGAAAAAGAATTTGACAAAATTCAACACAATTCATTATAAAAACATTCAACAAACTAGGAACAAAAGGAAACTACTCCAACACAATAAAAGCAATATATGAAAAGCCCATGTCTAACATCATATTCAATGGTGAAAGACTGAAAGCTTTTCCTTAAAGATCGGAGACAAGGCAAGGATATCCACTCTCACTGTTTATATTCAATGCAGTAGTGAAAGCCCTAGCCAGAGCAACTAGGCAAGAAAAAGAAATAAATTGGAAATGAAGAAATAAAATTATCCCTGTTCTCAGATGATGTGAACTTATATGCAGAAAACCCTAAACCTTTTATACAAAAAAAACCCCAACTGTTAAAACAAATATTATCAGCAAAGCTGCAGCATACAAAAAACACAAAAATATCAGTTGCATTTCTATTCATTAACAATAACCAATTCAAAAAGGAAATTAAAAAAATAATTCCATACACAATAGCATCAAAAAGAATAAAATACTTAAGGATTAACCAAAAATGCAACAGACTTGTCCACCTAAAACTATAAAACATTGCTAAAAGAAACTCTTATACAAATAAATGGACAGATATCCTGTGTCTGTAGACTGGAAGACTTTTTATTAAACTTCCATACTACTCAAAGCAATTTACAGATTCAGTGTAATCTCACTGGCAAATCCAGATTCAGTGTAATCCCACTGTCAAATCCCACTGGCATTTTTGGTTTTCGGCAGAAATAGAAAATTCTATCCTTTAACTTATATGGAATCTCAAGGGACCCCAAAGAGCTGAAACAATCTGGAAAAAGAACAAAGTTGGAGGTCTCACACTTCCTGATTTCAAAACATTAAAAAGCAACTGTAATCAAGACAGTGGTGGTACTGGCTTAAAGACAGACATATAAACCAATGTAATAAAATAGGTAGCCCAGAAATAAACCTGTGCATTTATGGTCAAATGGTTTTTGACAAGGGTGTCAAGGATACATAATGGAGAGAGAATGGTCTCTTCAACAAATGGCATTGGGAAAACCCAATATCGATATGCAAAAGAATAAAGTTGGACCCTTACTTTACACCATAAACAAAATTTAACTCAAAATGGATAAAGACTAAAACATAAGACCTAAAACTATAAAACTCCAAGAAGAAAACACAGGGGAAAGCTTCAGGACACTGGATTTAGCTAATCAACTCCTGAATATGACACCAACGCACAGACAACAAAAGCAAAAATCAACAAATGGGACTACATCAAACTTAAAATCTTCTGTACATAAAAGGAAATAAGCAAGAGTAAAACAATAACCTATTGAACAGGAAAAAAAAATGGGCAAATCATATTCTGATAATAGCCAAAATATATAAGAAACTCAAACTGAACAACATAAAATGGCCCAATTTAAAAATGTGCAAAGGTTCTGAATGGGCAATTCTCCAAAGAAGATACCCAGAAGTGGCATATGAAAAGATGCTCAACATCACCAATTATGAGAAAAATGCAAATGAAAACCAAATAAAATATCACCTCTCACCCATTAGGCTTTTATCAAAAAACTCTGGAAAATAACAACTGTTGGTAAGAATGTGGAAAAATTGGAACATACAAAATAGTTCAGTCATTATGGAAAATAGTAACATGGTTTCTCAAAAAATTAAAAATAAAATTATCATATGATTCAGCAATCCCACTTTTGGGCATATATGCAAAAGAATTCAAAGCAGGATCTCAACGCGGGATTTGCATACCCATGTTCACAGCAGCATTATTCACAATATCAAACAGGTGGAAACAACCCAACTATCAACCAATAAATGGATAAAGGAAATGTGGAATATATGTACAATGACTATCATGTAGTCTTTAAAAAGAAAGAAATTGTGTCACATGCTACAACATGGATGAACCTCAAGGGTATATGCTAAGGTATTATGCATACGCTAATCACAAAGCGGCAAATACTGTACCATTCCATTCATATGAAGTATCTAAAGTAGTCAAAATTATAGAAACAGAAAAGTGGAAAGGCGGTTGTCAAGGTCTGGGGGAGAGGGGAGGTGAAGTAAGTACTTAATGGATGTATAGTCTCAGTTTTCTAAGATGAAAAAGTTCTACAGACCTATTACACAATGTGTATATATTTAACATTATTGAACTATACACTTAAAAACAGTTAAAATGGTAAATTTAATGTTATGAGGTTTTATTTATCACAATAAAAAATAAATATCAAGGGGAAAAAATACATACCAGGAAACTTTTGGGGGTGATGAATGTATTCGTTATCTTGTTTGTTATGATAGCTTCCTGAGTATGTAAAACATACGTCAAAACCTGTCAAATTATATACTTTAAATATGTGTACTTCATGGCATGTAAATGCCTCAATAAATCTGCTTTTAATAACTCAACAATAACAAAACAATCCAAACTAGGAAGAAGATTTGAAGCAGCACTTCACCAACTATATATAAAAAACAAATAAGCATAATAAAAAGATGCTTAGTATCTTTTATCACTAGGTAGAAGTGCAAAATAAAGCCATAATGAGATATTACTACACAACTATAAGAATGGCTAAAATTAGTAAGACCAACTATACCAAGTGTTCGTGAATAAGGGGAGGAACTCAAACTCTCATACATTCCATATGGGAAGATAAAATGGTACAATTACTTTGTAAAACAGTTTCACCATTTCTTAAAATATCAAATACATACCTACTAATGATCCAGTCATTCCACTCCTAGGTATTTATCCAAACAAATGAAAGCATATGTCCATATAAAAATGGGCATACAATCTCTATCTGTAATAGCCAAAAACTGGGGGGAAAATGTCCATCAACATGTGAATACATGTCTCTACAATGGAATAAGTAGGACTGAACTAGCGAGCCATACGACATGAATGATTCTCAAAATAATTATGCTGAGTAAAAACTCCAGACAAAAAGAGTACATACTACATGGTTTCATTTATATGAAATTTTGACATATGCAAACTACACTATAATTGACAGAAAGCTGATCAGTCATTGCCAGGACACAGGGGGAGGAGTAAAAGGGAAGGATTACCAAGGGGCATAAGGACACTTTGGAAACTAAAGGATATGATGTTCATTACCTTTGACTGTGGTGATGATTTCATGGGTGTATACAAATATCAAATCTGTTCAAATTGTACAGTTTAAACATGTGATTTATTATGTCAATTATACTTCAGAAATCTTTTAAAAAATCACAATATGCAAAGAATAAACAGAGAAAAAAGTCAAATCTTAAATTAAGAAAGTTAGAATAATGATAAATGAACACCAAAAGAACATTGTTATTTATAACCAAAAGAGTAAAGGTACAGATAGAACCATCTTCCAATAATTGGTAATTTATCAACAACTGGTAATTACCTACTTACAATGGATAATTCTATGCATAAACAACGCTTTCAAAATCTCATCAGACATGCTTTATGAAATAAATATAGCTGAATCATCCGGACTTCTGGACAAATTGGTATACATAATTTATATCTGCTCCAACTTCTATATCTAAACACAATTCCTACTGAAATATAATTGGACCAGAACTAAACAATGAAAATTAATCTAATTTTATAGACTGAATCAAAAAGCCTGATTGCAAAAACAGCCCAATTCTACACCACCCCTTATTATCCATGTGTTTGGCAATGAAGTTCTGTAGTTTCTCCCGTCAAGAGGTAGAGTACTTTCCCTGACCTCTTAACTCTAGGATTAATCTCAAAAGGAACACCAGTCACCCTTTGCCAGTTCTGAACTTAGGCCTCAAGAGACCTTGCATGCTTATGTTCTCTTTCAGAACCTTGCCACTGCCATGAGAACAAGCTCACTCTGATCAGTAGGATGAGGGCAGCCCATAAGTCCCATCTCATCTAGACTAGACAATAGCCAGCTAACCATAGGCTATTCAAGATCAGCCTATAGCCCAACTCCCAAACATGTCAGAGAACCTAGCCAAGAGAAGCAGAGCCACCTTCCTGATCTGCTGCTAAATACAGACACATAAATAACCCAGCCAAAACCAGAAGCACTGTCCAGCTGACTCACAGACTTGTTCTAATAATGTGTTTATTGCTTTAAGTCACCAAGTTTCAGAGTAATTTGTTACAGATAACTGATAGAGCAACTCTATCTCAACAAAATACCATAATAAGTTTTTATCTCTAGAGTTATTTTAGATTAACAATTAATCTAGGTATCTTAACTTTTGAAGATGAGGAAAAAACCCTCTTCTATTATTAGCAGTTTATAGATATATAAACTGAGCAAAAATCAATTTTATAAGTAATATCACATGTCAATTATAATTGTTTGTGAAATTTTGTTCTTAGACAGCTTTACTGGATCTAACCAGAGTGAAAAATTTTAGGATACCCCAAAATCTATAAAAACTGTTATAGAACAATCTGCTATCTCTAACATTTCCTCTATTTTTGTTATTTAATAATAGCACCATGATTTTCTTTTAGGGAAACATTCTTACTCAACTACTAAAGTGGTGCCAATTCTAGGCCCCTGGATAGAGGGATAAACAAGTGACCCTCAGGCTGGTCAAAGTACCCTGCCCTTAGCCACAGTAATTTGTTAATGGATGGGAATATAGCCCGAAGTGGGAGATTTAGAATCCTCAGGATGTTTGCAAAACCCAGTGAGAAAGTGTCACTCTCTTCAGTGGAAACAATGACTATGAGAATGATGTAGGTCAGAGCAGCCAGTGGCCATCTCTGCTACTTCATGGAGAGAACATGTTTAGGAACAAAGCTACTACACATAAGAAATCCAAGAGATAGACATCATTCTACTGATATCATATGAACTCACTGATCCAAACATGTCTAAGATAATTGCAGTAATAGAAAAATAAGTGATGCTTATCAATCCTCCCACCAAGATCTACAAGAGAAACTGAACAAAATACTAAAAATCATTGATTTGAGGCTATCAGAAAGCTAACACAATAATACAAAAATGACCAGGCCAAGATCCAAGAGAAGATGGAAACCTACAGATGTGAACTAGCATCTGGGGATACTTTTGCCTTAGGACTGCTTCCCAATACAGATGAGGCAGCTGAAAAATTGAGCAGTATTTCTGACATAAGAGCTAAGGATACCAAAAGGGGGAGAGGGAGCCTAAAGTTCATATATGGTAGGAACCATACTAAATGCTGTCCACTAATTGAGTTGAAACCCCAAAGGACTAAATTCTAGTGAGCCAGAAGTCAATGAGTCTTTGCAGATACCATAGTCCTACTTGAAGACATCAAGGTGACCGAATAAAAAAGGTCTCAATCTCGAAAATTTAATGTAGGTAATCCCAGACTGCTAGAGACCCAGGTGTCTGGCACAAGCAACCAAAAATTATCTCCAGAGAAAGATAATATTGCCCTAGGGCTCAGAATTTAGGCCTGGGAAAGCAGCTGGAAATTTAAATAGGAAAAATATGGCAGCTAGAGCACCAAATGGGCGAAATAAAAATTCTGAGTATAAAAAAACATGGCAGCCAGAGAAACAAAGGGGTTAAACAAAAATTCTGAGTATTAACTTTGCCCAAATCACTGGATAACTGATAAACTATATATGCACAGAGGAGACTTGAGGGGGTTGAAGGAAAAAGTAGGCAGAGACCAGAGAGAATGCTACACTTGAAAAATAGAGTTGTATTATGAGTTTGCTGCTTTTCAACAGAGTGAATTTCCCAACTGTGCAGTTTGAATGGCGGGAAGCTAAAGCCCTACGAGGTTGAAGTGTAAGGACAGAGCCAAAGCCCAGTACAACAGCTAGTAAAATGTTAGTGAAATCCCTAAGAACAAGAAAAGCAGAGGGTAAAATGTGACTCCATCCAAATCTTTGGGTGACAACCAACTTATTCAGACACAGGAAGATCCTCACCCCCAAGAAGCCAGGCCAAAACAGCAGTTACTGGAAGCTAGAAGAGAGCAGAGATATCAGTAGCTACATAATCCAGGGGAGACCAAGTTTGTAGTCCAAGCCCAGGCAAGTTAACTACTTACCTAAAACAAAGACCAGCAATTCTAAGAACATTAGCTGAATCTAGTCACTAATACATATCCATAATATCCAGTTTTAAGCAAAAATTATATAATACGCAGAGGAAAATATGAGCCATACTCAGGAAAAAAGGGGAGTCAATTAATAGATACTGATTCTGAGTACACCTGAATGTTGGAGTTAACATACAAAAAATTCAAAGCAGCTATTCTAAGTATGTCAAGAAAATTAAAATAAAATATATTCAAACAATTCACAGAAACTATAGAAAAAGAAAAAGTAAATAATATAATAACTAAAATAAAAAATTCACCAGATGGGCTCAACATAAAATTACAGATAGCAGAAGGAATCAGTGAGTCTGAAGACAAGGAAATAAAACTGTTCAATCCAAAGAACAGAAAGTAAAATGATTAAATAAAAATAAACAAACCCTCAGAGACCACTAGGACAATATCAGACAGTCTAACATATATGTAACTCAAGTCCCAGAAAGACAGAAGAGTAAAAAGAGTACAAAAAAGTTTTTGTTAAAGAAATAATGGCAAAAACATTTTCAATTTGGTAGAAAACATTAACTTACAGATCCAGGAATCTTAACAAACCCAAGCAGAATAAACACAAAAAAACCCACGTCTACATATATATTATAGTCACGTTGTCGAAAGCTGAAAAGAAAACCTTGAGAGCAGCCAGAGAAAAAAGACTGGTTACATATGAGAAATGATAGTACAATTAATGACTGACTTATCATCAGAAAAAATGGAGACATGGGAACAGTACCTTTTATATTCAGTGATATTATACTTCAAAAATGAAGGTAACAAAAGTTAATTTCAGATAAACAAAAATTGAGTTTGTGGTGAGCAGACAAAAACCAACAGAGTTTTAAAGGAGGGAGAGAAGGGAATGTAATAAAAACATTAAATCTAAAAGATGGCAAGAAAGGTGAAAAAAAGAACACAATAGTTAGAATAGAAAGCACATAATAAAATGGTATATTTAGCCCAACCACGTGAGTAATTACATGAAATCCAAATAAACTTTGTGTTATAATAAAAGACAAAGAGTATTAGTTTGAACTGAAAGTAAAAATGACAATGATATGGTGTATACACAAAACAGTTCTAAAACATAAAGGCACAGAAAACATTAAAATAGAAGGTTGAGGAAGAAAAGCAAACCACACAAACACTAGCTACAATAGGCTAGTACAGTTATGTTATTATCAATCAAGGTAGACTTCAAAGCAAAATATATCATCAAACATAACAGGAAATAATAATAAAAGGTTCAACTCATCAGAAACACAAAACTTTTAGATTTGTGTGTCCTGATAACATGAATTCAAATATGCAAAAGCAAAAATGAACGCTAACACAAGACAGACAAATCCATAATAGCAGTAGATGATTTCAACAAATATCTAATTGAATCAGCATACAAAAACTAAATTGGTCGTGATGCAGAAAGAAGTTTAAAACATAATTGGCAAAACTGACTTAACAGACTGCAAAGGACTGAATGTTGTGTCTCTCCCAAAACTCACATGCTGAAATCCTAACCCCCAATGTGATGGTATTAAAAGGTAGGGCCTTTGCAAGGTAATTGGGTCACAAGGGTGGAGCTCTCAGGAATGGGATTAGTGCCTTTATGAAAGGGAGCCCCCAAAAGCTCTGACCTTCCTTCTTTCCCCCATGTGAGGATATAATGAGAAGAAAGCTTTCTGAAATCTATAAGAGAGCTTTCATCAGAACCTGATCATGCTGGCATCCTAAACTTAGATTTCCAGCCTCCAGAACTGTGAGGAATAGATTTCTGTTGTTTATAAGCCCATCATACTTTGTTACAGTAGCCCAAATTAAGATAATGACTCTATACTGTACCAAAAAACTGTAAAATACACATTCTTTTCATATATAAACAAAACATTTACAAAACATGGCCAATAAGCATATAAAAAGGTACTCGATCACATTTGGAATCAGGGAAATATAAAATAAAATTATTATGAGATACCACTACACACCCTCTAGAATGGCTAAAATTAAAGACTGACAATACAAAGTATTGATGAAGATCAAGTACAAAAGGAACTCTGCCAATGCAATTATAAGTTGTTACAAACACTTTGGGAAAAAAAGTTTTGAATATCTTCTGAAATCAAACATAAATACATTAAGCTCAAGTCGTAGGTTTTTACTAACTATAAATGTGTGTACTAGGAAACAACCAAAATTTCCATCAATAACAGAATGCATAAACTGTGGGATATTCAAACAATATACTATACAAGAATGAAAACAAAAGAACTACAGTTACACCCAACAATAGAGTGGAATCCCACAAACATAATACTAGAAAAGAAGCCAAGATCCATTTGCATAAATTCCATTTTTAAAAATTGAAAAAAATGTAGTTCAAAAAAATATTTTTTAGGTGGTAAAAAACAAAGCAAAAAAGTGACTACCATAAAAGACAGGATGGTAGTATCCTAAGGGGAAAGAGGGAGAGGTTTGATTGGGAGAGGGCAGAGTAGGAGATCTAGCAATGTTTTAATTCCTGACTAGGGGATGATTAAGCAGGTGCTCACTTTTTAATACTTAAGTTGCGCATTTTTCTCCATGTACTATTCTAAATATTTTTTCCCACAGTAAAAATGTTTCAAAACTCAAATTATAGATGTTTTAGGCTTTGAATTTTCCCCTAACTAAGGCACTGACTTTACACTGTAGTATTTCCTATTTTTATTTTAATTCATCAGTTACATAAATGCATGTTTTATAAATCAAATAAGGCTTTCTATAAAACATAGCATTACCCACCAACTTTCCCCTAAAAAGCCCCACATTTCTAAACAACATACTTAAACAGGTATCTTGATTTTTCACTTAGGATCCGATTGCCTCCTGCTTAAGAGAATGAAAACTTTCTTATATACCTTCTGTAATCTCCCCAAAATATTATCATACTCCACACGAGGATGGCTGGTTTCTGACAAAGCTACAAAAGCAAATCAATGGGAAAAAACAGTATTTTCAATAATTGGTGCTGGAACAAGTGATTATACGTCAGAAAAAAAAAACTCTTCTAAATTAAAGCACTATACCAATATTAACTTAAAATGGATCATAGATTTAAATATAAACTGTAAAACTATGAAACTTTTAGAAGAAAAGATAGGAGAAAATCATTAGGATCTAGAGCTAGGAAGAGTTCTTAGCAATAATACCAAAAGCACAATCTATGTAAGAAAAAATTTGATAAATTTAACTTCAAAATGAAAATCTTTTACTCTCTAAAAGATCCTGTTTAAGAGCATGAAAAACAAGTGATAAATTTGCAGAAAACATTTGCAAACTACATACTTGACAAGACTCATATATAAATTATTAATATAAAAAAATTCTCAAAGCTTAACAGATCATCAGCAAAAATATCACAGTAAGGATCTTCAAAAATCATCTCCTCCATAAAACCAACAAAAACACTGGTAAAAACTGTCAGAATCAACATTTTGTGAACTCTAGGAAGTCAACCCAGGGCTTGCAGCAATCTGGGGAGAGTTTATTCAAGAAAGATGGCTGTACCTTGTTTGGTAAGACAAGCAAGCTTTGTGGTATTTTATCTTACCCTATTCCCATCCTCTCTCCCTAGCTCAGCAGTAGCTTTGTAAACCAACAATCTGGCAGCCAAAAGAGGGTCGGAGTTCCTTTAATACTGCATTTCCAGAGAACTGTCATTATTTGACATGTCTGGTGGTTTCCTAGAAGGCCCCACTCACAAGGCTATCTTAATTTGACCTGATTCAGAACTCACTCAGTATAAAAAACTTCCTTCCACATGCCCAGGACATTTGTCAAAAATAATAAAAGGTAACTGTTTCATACTATAGCTGGCTGCGCCAGAGCAGCTGGGGCAAACAAGAGACTAATAAAAAAGCTTTAAAAAGAAAGGCTGGGAACTTTGAAAAGCTCCAACATATTCCTGAGAATCTAGAAGGCCATAATTATTGACAGGTCTGTGCATATGCCCAGGAAAGACCTGAGAAGGCCCTCAGTGCTCATCTCTAGCTAACCTTGAAGCTCTGCACAAGCAAGAATGGTAAGGCAGAGTTGTAAACTTCCAGGCTAAGTGCTGAAGGCATGCCGCAACACACACAAAACTGGGAGATTTATTGGTTCTAGGCATTTAAGGAAATCTGCGCCCAATCATTAGCTGACCACTAAGCTGAGCAGAGAGATTTCAGTGGCCACATGTAGCAAAGAATACAGACTTTATAGAATTAGTTCAGAAAAATCACTAAAACAAACCACACTGGAGTGGGGGCAAAGAGGGAATCAGATTATCAGAGTTGCCACATTATCTAAAATGTATAGTTTTCAATAAAATATTACAAGACATTAAAAAAAACAAGGAAGTATGACTCATACATGGGGGAAGGGGGGCACAGTCAACAGAAACAATCCCTTAGGAAACCCAGGCAAGGAACTTAAATAGACAAAGTTTTAAAGTCAGCTATTTTAAGTATATTCAGAGAACTAAAAAAAAAAACAACCCATGTCTAAAGGAAATTATGAAATGAATGACTCACAAACAGAAAATACCAATAAAAAACAGAAATTATGAGAAAAAAACAAATAAATTCTGGAGTTGAAAAGCACAATAACTAAAATGAACAATTCACTAGAGGGTTTCAACAGCAGATCTGAACAGCCAGAAGAAAAATATCAGTGAACCCAAAAATAGATCAATTGAGATTACCTAGTCTGAGGAACAAAAAGAAAAACAAAATGAAAAACAAATGCATAAGGCCTATGAAACCTATGGGACAACATTAAATATACCAACATAAGCATAATAGGTGTTCCAGGAGACAGAGAGAGAAAAGAATGGAGCTGAAAGAACATTTGAAGAAATAGGACTGAAAATTCCCCCCCAAATTTAATGAAAAACATTAACCTAACCACCCAAAAAGCTCAAGGAACTACAAGGAAAATAAACTCAATGAAATCCATACCTAGACACATCACAATAAAACTGTCAAAACAGAAAGGGAATCCTAAAAAAGGCAAGAGAGAAGCAACTTATCACATACAGAGATTCCAAATAACATTAACAACTAATTTTTCATGAGAAATCACAAAACCCTGATGGCAATGGGAAGACATATTCAAAGTACTAAAAGAAAAAGACTGTTAACCAAGAATCCTATAACTATTTTTCAAAAAGGAAGAGGAAATTAAAACATTCACAGATAAACAAATACTGAAGAATATCCTTCAGGCTGAAATGAAAGAATATTAGACAGTTACCTGAATCTACCTGAAGAAATAATGAGCATGGTTAAGGTAACTACATATATAAATATAAAAGACAGTACAATTTTGTTTGTAACTTTTTTTCCTATCTGATTTAAAAGATATAAAAGGATGTAATTTGTATGGCAATAATAGCACAATGGAAATGGAGGGAATGGAGCTATACAGGAGCAAAATTTTTATATATCAATGAAATAAACTTGATACTAATTTGAACTGGACTGAAATAAAGTTGTTAATTGTAATTCCCAGGAAGACCACTACAAAAATGAAAAACGTATACCATATAAATCAACAAGGGATTTAAGTGGTACACTAGAAAATATCTATTTAACAAAAAGGAAGGAACTAGAGGAATAAAGGAACTAAACAAACAATCTTGAGACATACAGAAAACAAACAGCAAAATGACAGACATAAATTTCACTTTACTGGTAATTATATTAAATTCAAATTCATTGATCACTACAATCAAAAAGCAGAGATCAGCAGAATGGGTACAAAAACATAATCAACTATATGCTGTCTACAAGAGACACACTTGAGATTCAAAGATACAAATTAGTTTAAAGTAAAAGGATGGAAAAAGATGCACTATGCAAACAGTAACAAAAGAGAACCAGAGTGGCTATACTCATGTTAGACATAATAGACATTAAGACAAAAATTTTTACTAGAGACAAAGAGGATGTTTTATAACAATAAAAAGGTCAACCCATCAAAATTACACATCAGTTATAAACATATGCACATCTAACAACAGAATTCCAAAATATCTGAAGTAAAAACTGACAGAACTGAAAGGAGAAAGACAATTCAAAAATAATAGTTGGAAACTTCATTACCTCACTTTCAGTAATGGATAGAACCAGACAGAAGATCTGCAAGGAACTAGAAGACGTGAACACTATAAACTAAACCAAAGAGAAATCTATAGAACATGCCACCTATTAATACAACAGCAGAATATACATTCTTCTCAAGTGAACAAGGAACATTCTCGAGTACAGACCATACATTAGGCCATTAAACAAGCCTCAACAAATTGAAAAGGAATGAAATCTGTATGTTCTCTGACAACAATGGAATGAAACTATAAATAAATAACAGAAGGAAATTTGGGAAATTAATAAATATGTAGAAATTAAGCAACAAATTCCTAAATAATAAGTAAGCCAAAGAAGAAATCACATGTGAAATTAGATGTTGAGATGAATTAAAACAAAAACACAACATACCAAAACTTATGGGATGAAGTGAATACAGTGGTCAGAGAAAAATTTATAGCCATACACACCTACATTAAAAAAGATTTCAAATCCATAACCTAACCTTCCACAGTAAGAAATCAGAGAATGACGAACTAAATTCAAAGCAGACAGAAAGAAGAAAATAATAAAGATTATAGCAGAAATAAATGAAACAAAATAGCAAAATAGACAAAAATCAATAAAACCAAAAGTTGTCTTTGAAAAGAACACAACTGGCAATCTTCAACTGAACTAAAAAGATTTAAATTACTACAATGGGGAATGAAAATGGGATCATTACTACTGACCTTATAATAAGAAATAAACAGGATCATAAAGGAACACTATGAACAACTGTATGCCAACAAATTAGATAACGTAGATGAAATATACAAATTCCTAGAAAAACACAAACTACTGAACCTTAGTAAAGATGATATAGGAAATCTGAATAGACCTATAACAAGCACAGATTGAGTTAGTAAGCAAAAAACTTCCCACAAAATAAAAAGCCCAGGAGTAGGCTTCTCTAGTTAAATCTACATTTAAACCAAATGTATCAAGAATTAACATCAATCCTTCTCAAACTCTTCCAAAAAAAAAAAAACAAGAAGAAAAAAAAAAAGAGGGAACACTTCCTAACTCAGTCTGAGGCCAATATTACCCTCACACCAAAACCAGACAAAGACACAACACAGCAAGACAACTACAGACAAATACTCCTTAGAAATTAAGTCACAGAAATACCCTCTATTCCTTTTTTCTCAAGACATACCATCTAGAATCTTTTGTCCTCCTGTCCCAATCTGAACTGGTTATTCTCCTGACCTGCTGTATAGCCATCTCCTTAAATATCCCTTCACCATCATCCTAGAAATTCTCTTCACCCTCTCATGTACTGCATCCTATTTCCTGGATCACTACTCTTTTTAGTGATGGAGCCTACACATTTTAGTAACTTCCTGAGATAGGATACAACTATTCCCACACTTGACAGCTTGGTAGGGCATAGAATGTACAGCTTGGAAACAAGTTTCCTTCAGGATTTAGAAGGCATTATTAAATTATCAATTACTTTTCAATGCTACTCATTCCTAATCCCTTTTATATGCATCATTCCTAAAAGCTTGCTGGATCTTCCCTTTATTTCTGGTGTCTGAAATTTCATCATGATGTATCTTGATGCAGTTCTTTTTTCCAATCATTATGCTGAGCATTCATGAGCTCTTTCACTGTCAAAACTCAAGTTTTTTGCTCAACTACTCTTAAATAATTTCCTCCATCCATTTTTCTCCCATTCTGTAATAATTCTTGTTTTTCAAATGTTAAACCTGAAAATGTGATCCCCTAATTTTCTTATTTTTCTCCTAATTTACATCTCTTTTTGTCTGCTTTGTGGGAGATTTTCTCAACTTTATCTTCCAATCTTCTATAAAGAATGTAATATTCTGAATTTCCAACTCTATTAAGTATTTATAAACTTCTAAGAGTTCTTTGTTTTCTGAGCATTGCTTTTTCATAGTATCCTTTCTTGTTTCGAAGGTATATTCCCTTACTTCCAAACAAGTAACTTTTTTAAAATTTTATTTATTTTTTATTTTTTTGAGACAGAGTCCCACTCTGTTGCCCGGGGTAGAGTGCCGTGGCGTCAGCCTGGCTAAAAGCAACTAAAAACTCCTGGGCTCAAGCAATCCTTCTGCCTCAGCCTCCCGAGTAGCTGGTACT
>VBSM01000529.1:68761135-68785774 GCA_008086735.1 Cheirogaleus medius
ATATGCTGAAATTTAAAAAAAATTAAAAAAAAAAAAAAAGACAAACCCACAGCTAACATATCATACTGAATAAGGAAAAGTTGAAAGTTTTTCCTTTAAGAACTAGGACAAGATAAGGATGCCCATTTCTACCACCCCTATTGAACATAGTACCAGAAGTCATAGATAGTGCAATCAGGCAAGAAAAATAAATAAAAGTTATCCAATTGGAAAAGAAGAAGTCAAATTATCCCTGTTTAATAATCATATAATCTTAGACCTAGAAAAATCTAAAAATGCCATAAAAAAACTCATAGATTTGATAAATATATTCAGTATAGACTGCAGGATGCAAAAAAATCAATGTACAAAAATTAGTAGTGTTTCTATACACCAATAACAATCTGAGAAAGAAATCAAGAAGCAATCTCATTTACAATAGCTATAAAAATAATAAAATACTTAGGAATAAATTTAACGAAGGATATAAAAGATCTCTACAAAGAAAAGTATAAGTCACTAATCAAAGAAATTGTAGATGATACAAACAAATGGAAAAACATCCCATGCTCATGGATCAGAAGAACTATCATTCAAATGAAAATACTACCCAAAGCAATATACAGATTCAATTCCTATCAAAATACCAATGTCATTTTTCAAAGAATTAGAAAAAACAATCCTAAAAAACCATGAAACCAAAAAAGAGCCTGAATAGCCAAAGCAATCCTAAGAAAAAAGAACAAAGCTGGAGGTATCACATTACCTGACTTCAAATTATATTACAAGTTTACAGTAACCAAAACAGCATGGGACTGATATAAAAACAGACATGGATCAGTGAAACAGAAGAGAGAACCCAGAAATAAAGCCACATATTTACAGCCAACTGATCTTTGACAAAGCCTAGGCAACAGTGAGACCCTGTCTCTTAAAAACAAAAACTAAAACTAAAACTCAAGATGGATTAAAGACTTAAATGTAGGCCTGAAACTATAAAAATACTATAAGAAAACCCAGGGAAAACTTGTCTGGACATTGGTCTAGGCAAAGAATTTATGAGTAATACCTCAAAAGCACAGACAACCTATAGAATGGGAGAATATATTTACAAACTATTCATCAGACAGCGGACTAATATCCAGAATATACAAGGAACTCAAACAATTCAACAAAAAAAATCCACTATCCCATTTAGAAAGTGAGCAAAGGACATGAATAGACACTTTTCAAAAGACATACAAATGGCCAACAAATATATGAAAAATGCTCAAAATTATTAAATATCAGAGAAATGTGAGTTAAAGACACAATGAGTTACCATCTTACCTCAGTCAGAATGGCTACTACTAAAATGACAAACAATAACAGATGTTGGTGAGGATGTGGAGAAAAGGGAAATCTTATACACTGTTGGTGAAAATGTAAATTAGTATAATCTCTATAGAAAACAGTATGGAGATTTCTCTAAGATAAAAATAGAACCACCATTAGATCCAGCAATCCTACTACTAGGTATCTACCCAAAGGAAAAGAAATCAATATCATGTTAAAAAAATACTTGTATGTTTATTGTAACACTATTCACAATAGCAAAGATATGGAATCAACCTAAGAGTCCATTAATGGATGAATGGATAAAGGAAACTCAGTATACATACACAATAGAATACTATTCAACCATAAAAAAGAATGAAATCATGTCTTTTGCACCAACACAGATAGAGATGGAGACCATTATATCAAGTGAAACAAGCCAAGCAGAGAAAGTCAAATATTATATGTTCTTACTCATATGTGGGTGCTAAAATATGTGTACATATGGACATAGAGAGTAGAATGATAGACAAAGGAGACTCAGCAGGGTGAGCAGGTGGGAGGAGGATAGATGATGAAAGATTAATTAATGAGTACAATGTACATCATTTGGGTGACAGATACCCTAAAAGCCTTGACTTGACTACTACACAATCTATGCATGTAATAAAACTGCATATGTACCCCATAAATTTGTACAAATAAAAAAATTAAAATAAAACTACTCATCCTTACTCTTAATATACCCTCCCCCCACTTACCAAGACAATACTTCTAACTAGCCTTCCTCACTTAAATCTCTTCTCCAATCATCCCATTCATTTAAAATAGAGTCTAAACAAGGAAAATGTTTTCATTCCATAATTCCCAACTCTGTGCTTTTTGACATGCTCTTCTCCCTAGCTGATATTACCTTCCCTTTCTACCAATCTATACATACTTCTTTAAAAATCTATGTAAAAAAAACTTTGCCAAAAAGCTTTATTAATTAATCTAACCTTATTATAGACCATATTTTATGTCAGTTCAGTAACTCAAATATTGCATAATTAAGTACTCTTCAAATTGTATCTTAGATCATAAGCTTTTTGGAGCAAGAACCATAATCTGTGCTCTCTGTATGTACACTGCTGCCTCTAATGAGATATTAAGTGAATGCTGTATAATAACTTA
Source organism: Cheirogaleus medius (assembly GCA_008086735.1). Classification (NCBI taxonomy): domain Eukaryota; kingdom Metazoa; phylum Chordata; class Mammalia; order Primates; family Cheirogaleidae; genus Cheirogaleus; species Cheirogaleus medius. Next base: position 68,763,605 of record VBSM01000529.1, read on the forward strand.
CCTAGTTAAAACAAGTGAAGATTAGAAGAAATACCACCATACAAATAAGATTTTTCTGAATACAAAAAATCAAATCTCCCAAAACTAAATTCAAATATAACATTCATTTTTGCCAAAACATGAATATACAGAACATACTCTTGAATGTATTTTTTCTACACAAGGAAGTCTGTTCTTAAAGCTATAATTAAAAACATTATAATTGTTTCATACTTTTGATTTTCTAAATCTAGCCCAAAAAGCTACGTGTAAGTCTTAATATTTTGGAGCTATACTTTGGAACATATACTTTTTCAATGTCTAATCTTTAAACCAATTTTGTTTCAGCCTTGTATACCTCACAAAAGCTACAACAACAAAGTTGACAGATGAAATTTTATTATTTTTTAATTTTTATTATTTATATGTTATTATTCAAGACAACTATTAAAATCCTTGGAGCAAGAGTATACTAAACAAACTTACTACAAATTCCAAAAACAAAACTTCTGTATATAGAATAAATATTTTCAGTCATAAGCTCAAAAGAATTCAAAATCCAAATGTTAATGAAAAAGTCTTTTCATGTCTTCACCATTTATACAACATACCCATTCCTCCAAACTAGGTGTACTAGAATGTGAAGGCACATATTTTTTCATTATGTGCTTTTTACAAATTTATGATAGTACATATTTCAGAAAAAAATACTTTCTCCCAAAAGTGCCAATTTAATATATACTATATAAGGTACTCATGAAAAATAATGCTGTAACTATTAATTCCATTTGGAAAAAAACTAATTCAATTAGAAGTAAAAATCATACTCAATAATTCTATTTTAGGTTTCAGTTTATAAAGTCTCCTTCATAGGCTTTAGTCACTCAAACGTTTGTGCAACTGTCCATAATGTAACAATTCTAGTTATTTACACATGAACAAATATCAAAATCTTTCTGGTTGAGAGGTGAATACCTGCATACAGAAGTATACCTATAAACAGAAGTATACCTATTTATTCCTACCTCTACAATCAGAAATATCCAAATACCTTATCAAGCAACCTAAAATGCCTGACTGCTAACTTACATAATGCCTGGAAGCTACTATTAAAAAGGCTCCAAAGGCATCTATATGAGGAGGCAATCCAAGACCTCCTCCACCTACTTCTTGGCTATTTGCCTAGAGAATTCTGTAATGAAAGTGTTATCTGTGAAGGCAATTCAAATCTCTGCATTCTCAACAAATTTTCAAGTCATAAAACTTTTAAAGAGATACTATTAATGAAGAACACTAAGAAGCATCTCTCTGATCTTGGCATAAACCACACTTGGTCCTAAAAAGGACCAAGAAGGACCACAGCACCAACTATCATTTGATTTACTTCCAAATTCACACGACAATGCCAAACAAGGACAGAAAAGAGAGACAGATTCAAGCATCAATTCTCACTGTCTTTGCAAAAGAGGAGAAATATGCCATAAGCCAGTTCAGAAACAAGCAAAACTAATTTATGGTGCTAGAGGTAAGAACAGTGGTTACTTCTGCAAGGGGGAATCAATAGGAAGGGCACAAGACACCTTTTTCAGTCCAGAAAATGTTTTGTATCTTGATCTGGACAAAAGTTACCTGGGTGTATTTACATGTAAAAATTCATCAAGTTTCATAAGATTTGTATACTTCACTGTATGTAAATTATACCTAAATAAAATGTTTAAAAATAAGTCATCAATAATGGCCAAATCTAAAAAATTTTTTCTCAATTTTCATCTTTTTTTTTACCAATCTCCATCATATTGCTAATCACAGAACATCAATATTTCCTAAATAGAACTCTTTCGCCTTTGAAGACCCATAAGGCTTTGTTAATATATTTTTGCCAGCATTTTTTTGTATCCTGTGTCATATTCATTCTCCTGTAAATTCAACATTCATCAAGTACTCATGTATAAGACATGAATTAGGCATCCTCCAATATATAATCTCTCTCTCTTTCATATTCCACTCCCCCAAATCAAATTCCCTGAACTGGATTCCAGCCTCTCTATTATTAATATCTAGTTTCAAATTGTATTTCCTGCTGTAATTCCCATCATTTCTTTACAGGAATATCTTTCTCAAGCATTCTCTTTGCTCAGCCATCCTTTAAGATTCAGTTCAATTTCTACTTTATTCTTTCTCCATACCCCTACAGAACTTACTATCTATACCTGCAACTGTCCTGTACAGTAACCATATGCAGCTACAGAATACCTAAAGTCTGGCTAGTCTGAATTAAGATGTGATTTAAGTATGTAATACTACCAGATTTTGAAGACTCTGGTATGGAAAAAAAGAATGTAAAATATTTCAATCATGTTCGCATGTTGAAATAATTTTTGGATATACTGGGTTAAATAAAATACATTAATAAAATTTTACCTATTTATTTTTTTGATGTGGCTACAGAAAATTTAAAATTACATTTGTGGCTCAACTTATATTTTTATTGGGCAATGCTGACCTATACCATCTATTTATAAATGCCACACAAATGACCTTTTTCTTTATTTTTTTATTGATAAATAAAAACTTTATAGATTTATGGTGTAAAACATGTTTTAAATATGTATACATTGTGAAATGGCTAAATCAAGCTAATTTACATATGTATTACCTCACATACTTTGTTTTGTGCTGTGAACACTTAAAATATACATTCTTCATACTTTTCAAGTATAAAATATTAACTATAGTCACTATGCCCCACAAATTCTCTTTATAAATGTCATCTTCCCAAGGAGAGTGTAAGGATTCAATATTAAGTGATTTTTTTCTTTTATAAATTAAATATCATATTAGGAATTACTAATAGAAACTAGGATTTAAGTGCCCACTTAATTTCAATATCATTTTAAGATTTTTAATAAGGAAGCTTAAGGTATTTCAAAGTGTAAAAATATGGGAAAAGTTATTTTCAGATGGTCATAAACTGAATGTGATCTACATTTTACTTACATTCAATTTTGTGTTAAATGTCTCACCAGAAAGGATAGATGGCATGATTAAACCTGTAGCAATCCTAATCCCATAGAGCAGTGGTCCTCAACCTTTTTGGCACCAGGGACTGCTTTCATGGAAGACAATTTTCCATGGGGGAGGAGGGGCAGTTTCAGGATGATTTAAACACATTACATTTATCGTGCAGTCAAACCTCTCTGCTAATGCTAATCTGTATTTGTAGCTGCTCCCCAGCGCTAGCATCACTGCCTCAGCTCCATCTCAGATCATTAGGCATTAGATTCTCATAAGGAGCACGCAACCTAGATCCCTTGCATGGGCAGTTTACAGTAGAGTTGGTGCTCCTGTGAGAATCTAACCCCGTTGCTGATTTGATAGGAGGTAGAGATTATGTGATGATGTGAGCAATAGGGAGCGGCTGTAAATACAGATGAAGCTTCATTCACTGGCCCGCTGCTCACTTCCTATTGTGCGGCCCAGTTCCTAACAGGCCACAGACTGGTACAGATCTGCACCCAGGGTTTGGGGACTGCAGCCACAGAGTATTAGTTCCAATTAAGCTTGATTTTTTTCATCTTAGTCACTCAGTAAAGAAAAAGGCAGCTTCCATTTTGGCCAATATCACTGTACCAATGTCCAGGAGACAAGACAAAGAGCCTTTATATGGCGGTATGAATAGACAATGTGGGTAATAAGACACCACTTGAAATAAGGGTAGGCAGAAAAATGCTTTTATAATGTTCAGTTTTAAAACCAGGAGATAAAACTTACAAAATGTATAACAACTAGGTAAAAGGAAAGATATATAGGAAGGACAGGAAGGCAGAATAGAAAGGTCTCATCTCGAGATTGTTCTCAAGATATGCTGAGGTTTAAACCTCCATTATTTACTATCTATATAATCTATATGACCTGAATCTGTTTCCTCACATGTAAAATGGGAATATATACATCACAGGATTATTAAAAGGGTCATACAGATGTTTAATATCAGTGTCATCTCCCTTTCCTTTAATACCAATGATTATATAATGATGATAAGATTATGGTGACTTTCCTCCCCTTTATTTTTCAAACTGCTGAAAATATTTTTCAAGCATAAATGAAAAACTTCTAATTTTCACACCAGCACCCCTCCTCATGTGAACTTAAAAGTATTTTTACCAGCTGCCTTTTACAATTTTGTCTAAACATTTAAAATTTGTGTTTGTGGTGGAAGGAAGTAGGTGGTAAAAAGAAAATTAAAGAGAGAAAAGATAACTTTAACACTATACCAGCAAAGACATATACAAAATAAAGTGTAAGAGAAAAACAGCAAAAGGAAATGCTAACAGATAACACTTACCCAGCATTCACTGTATGCCAGAAAGCTAAAGACTTTATGTGAATTATGTAATGTAAACCCTAAACCTCTATGAAAATGGTAATTATTATTAAATCTACTTGCATAATGCTCACACAGCTAAATTAGAACCCTACCAGTTTTACTTGAAGGCTTACACTTTTAAACCTTATCCCATCCTACCTCTTTATATACGCATAATTAGAAATGCAACTGTAATTCTATATGTGTGTGTACATATACACATATGTATGTAAAATATTCAGTAAGTCACTAGTAAGCAAAAGGCAATTAATTCCAACTTTGTCAAGACTTCTATCTACCATCAAAAACCATTCAACAATAAATTGGGAATCAACCCCCCTCCCCAATAAACAGTGCTCTGAAAGTACTAGTTATACAGTCAAGCATCACTTAACCATGGGGATACATTCTGAGAAATAACATCATTAGGTGATATGGTAGCTGTGCAAACATCATAGCGTGTACTTACACAAACCTACATAGTATATAGCTTACTGTACACCTAAGGTATGATGGTATAGCCTATTGCTGCTCCTCAGCTATACCATGCTCTTGTACAGCATGTTACTGTACTGAATGCATAGGCAAATATAACACAATGGTAAGTATTTGGGCATCCAAACATAGAAAAGGTACAGTAAAAATACAGTATTATAATCTCATGGGACCACCATTGTATATGCAGTCCATTGTTGACCTAATTATGTAGTGCATAACTATATTTAACATCTTCATCATGAAACTAATGAAAAAGATACTTACAATTAAAATAACAAACACCAAGAAAGGATTAAAATATTAATCTTTTTTAGAAATTAGGTAAATAACTGATAGACTACAGATAAACATGCTTTGAAAACTGTAAAGTACTTTAATCCTAACACTTTATTAGGTGTTGTTTTAATTTTCAATTGTCTATTTGGCTCATATTTACATTTCTAGAGTCTGTATAAAGTTTTTTAAAGCTGTATTTTCAATTTAAATGAAGGATCTACATACCAAAATGCTTAATATATAAAATCTATATTTATCACTCTAACCAACTTCAATTCTTCCACAATCTAGACTAACAGAATTAAATGCCAAGGGAAAAATATCACTTATCTAAACTTTTATTTGTAAGATCCCAGTTCCAAGAATCCCAAATGAAATGAGAAGGCTACATCTTGCAGACAGAAGTAGAGCAAAGATTAGTAGAGAGAGAGTAGAAAGGAAATCTCTTAAGTGCTAAACTTAATCCAGTCTCATTTTCCCCCATGAGAAGTGCACTGCTACTGCTTCTGCCCTGGCAGGTTCTTCCTCCTCTTCCTCTTGATATCTCTGCTTTTTTTCCTCTTGGAAAGTTATCTCACAAGACTTTCTATTTTTCTTCCTAATATTTCTCAATTGTCAAAGGATTTCTTATCTTGAATTTAAAAGAACAAAAACATACTAACTCTCCATAATCATGTAAGAAATCCTAGTTAAGTTCCAAAAGGGTGGTAATTCCAGTTAACTTTGGCAGATCTGAGAAAAAATTAAAGGGTGGAGCAACTGAGACCTTAGAGATGAGGAAAAACACTTTTTTCATGGGAACTCCATCTCCCTGAAGAAAAACTGAACTGTATTTGGCATTCTACTACCCTCTAGGTCTCATGTGATCTTTATGTTTGGTTTTATGTTTGGTTCCCCCCCTTCCAAGTGGAAAGAGGGGAAATACTTTAGCCAACCAGCAGGGTGAGCTAGTGCTAGAATCAGTTTGATCATTCTCAAGTCCCTCAAAACTCAATGGTGTAAATGGCTTGCACTATCAAAGCAGCTATTTCTCTCTAATAAATCTGCATCAAAAACACCACTTCTAGACATACTTCAGTCAACCCTATATCCCATAATTTTGTTCAATATTTATAGATTCTCCATGTACAAAACAGACATTCTCTATACCAGAGGGATTAATAACCAATAAATGTAAAAACATTTAAAACTAATTTAAATATATATCTTAAGTATTATAGAATCCATTCTTCATTCTCATATTTTGCAAGGCTATCAACTTTAAAAATGTAAAAAACACTTTTTTTTAAAGGACTACTAAAATTAGTGCTTTGCAAAAGTAGGGCTAGATAATTCAACAAGGCAATTTCTACATTTTCCACAAGCTATAACTGCCTAAAGATCTAAATAAAAAGCATTCCCACAAGAATAAAATTCACTCTTTTCCTTCCAAAATCACATCCTAAGAGTTCAAATAAGTAACCCTAAACAAGTATTAATAATAGCGTATCTGGAAAGACAGAAAGATGGACTTGACCATTCTCTAAATTGCAGATATCCCCATCACTTCTATGACTCTCCTTGAGTTTTTCTTTTCCCCTCCTGCTACCCATTACAGTCTCAATTCAACCAAACTCTCCCTCTTATAACATAAATGACAAATTATAACTGGAAAATGTTTAAGATATGCAAGTGACAGACTCACTTTATAACTACAAATAACCTGAAAATAACCCTAATTATCACAAAACTAAAGTGAATTAAATCCACTCACTTACATAGTGTTGAAAATTATGAAATAGCTTATAATTTCTTAGAAAATTCAATAATTTAAAAGCACTTTAAATGGCCCATAAAAACTTTAAAACCTTAAAACAATTTAACTTGTTGCTAAATTTGACATCCAAAGAAGTTAAAGACCACTGGTAGGATCCCACCATAAATGATTTTACTACTTATTGAATTTCCTAACAGAATATACAGATCTACTCAGCAGTAGTAGTTGTTGTTAGTCTTAAAAAGTTGTTTTAAGCAAAAGAAACATTCTGAGTGGCATGTTCATTTACCCAACCAAAACACTATTACAAAAAAAAAGGCATTAGCTTGTTGGTTTTCAGCATGTACCTCAATTCTTTTCTTATGTAATAACTGGCAATAATTGGCAGTTATTTCAAACTTTCCAAGAAGTTTATCAAGTACCTAGTTGTTGTTCTTTTTTAACTTTTCAATTTCTGGGTCAAAGACAACTTTTGGAAATTCTCAAAATTCAAAAGCAACACTACTCTGAAATTATCTGAAATGTCTGTATTTGTGTATGAATTTGTTTCACTGAAAGTCACTTTAAAAACTAAGTCACCATATAACATTAAAGAAAAGTTTTTAACTTACTGTCACAGATGTTCTCATGAATATAATATTTAATTTACAAGTATTCTCAATAACATCCCCTTGTTTTTCTTTTTTAATCATTATTAGTTGCTGATATTCACCTTATCATCCTAGCAATATGAAAAATGAAAACAGCAATGGGGTAAAAGCTAAAAGACAGTTTTCTATTATGCTACTAACTTAATCATCTGTTCCTTCATATATTGTAAAAGACGGGTTAAGGGTAGTTGTTCTTTGAGATTCCTTCCACTATGAAACTGTATGATCCAGGAATACAGTATGCTAATGTTAATATAGTTCCTATTCATTAATACAAGATTGTTTTCTATTAGAAGAAAAGCTAAAAAGGGGAAAATATAAATACAAAAAGAAACAAGGAAAATGAAAGTTTTAAGTAATGTTGAAAAGTTCAAATTTCAATTCGAACACAGATCTAAATAAGTGAGTGATCTAAATGTGTTTGAATATCCCTTCAATCAAGTAATTCTGTTGTTAATGGCAAACACAAAACATTAGCTGCTTCAAAATCTTGTACTACTGAGTTAATAATACCAACACAAAGTATGATGTTAAGTGCAGTATAACTTTAAATTGTAAGAAATTCTAGCACATCACGATTTTTAACACCAATATACATACCACTACATTAATCCAAATCAAGCCTTCATGTTTCACCTATTAAAATGTCTAAGCTAAATTATAACCTCATTACAAAAACTAGTTTTTTCATGGCAAACCTACCAAAATGCAATATTGCTGCCATCAAGTTCCCTTGATACTTACAAATGGCACTAAAGGCAAACAGCACTTCCTTTCTTTGAGGAACTTCAGTTGTCTATTTTTTGAAATGCTTTCCTTCTTGTAGGACCAAAAAGTGTAAAGCAAACTACTGCAGGGAGGGAATACATGATTAAGGCAAATCTAGTCTATCATCCAGATGAAACAGCGTGGTATTAGTCAGGATTGACCAGAATAGGTGATGGTGTTTCGGTATTTCTGCTGAAATTATTAACTTGTGTACAAAACAGGACCATCATTCAGGCTCTCAATTGTGTTTATCCCCTTGTTGAGTTTAATAATCACACAAAATCTTAAGTCTAAATATTAAAGTTTCATAACAATTATATTTAAGTCAATATTACTTAAACAGTTCAAGAAAACTTTTCCACTAACGCTGCTAAAACCATAGAAGGATCCCAACAAGAGAGTCGTCTGTGGAAGTCTCAAGAAACCTTTAGCTCCACCACCTAAGTTTCCAATCACTGAGAAGGGTCTGGGGCAACTCATCTTCAGGTTCACGGGAGAAGTGGAGCACACCTGCTTTCCTCTGGCAGAGGTTACGCTCCCAGGGACACAAAGGCCAGGGAATCAGACCTAAAGAGGCAAAAAGCTTTAGCTGGACACCCACCAAGCCCTTGGCAACCCAAACGCTTCGAGCGATTTACCTCTTGCGGTTACTTCGCAGGCGCCTAACGGCATAAGATCTTGCAGAACAGGGGGAGGGGAGGGCTATGCGGTCTTGTCCCAAGTAAGGGGAGGGGTGTGTACAGTTAATGCCAGAGCCGGCGCTTCAGGCCGAGACCGAGCAGCCTAGACGAGAGGGGCTGGTGACTGCTCTCGGACCGCCCCGTTACTCAGTGCAATGGCGACCGCCAGGCTCCCCAAGCCGCCTGATCTCGGCCCCTTCCCCCTACTGCTCAGTGGCTGCTCAGCTTCATGTGACTAAACAAAACCCCCAAGTCTAGTGCCCAGCTCAGCCCCTTTGTGTCCGCTACCGGATCCTCCGACGCCGCGGCGGAAAGCCCCCCTCCCTAGTCCCCCCGCCGAGTCCCGCCCCGCGGCGGCGGCCGCCGCTCACCTCAGGCTCCGCGGCCCCCCGCGACCGCCGCGGCCGCCGCCTCCCCGAACCCGGGGCCCGGGCTCCTTGTGTAGCACCAACTCCGCCTCCTCGGCCGCCGCCGCCATCTTAGCCTGTGCGGCAAAATGCGTCCTTTTGGATGGTTGGGACCCAGCCTAGGGCGTAGCTCCCCGGGCCCAGGCGCCGGAGGCCGGGTCCCCCAAGTTCTAACGCCACCCTCAGTCCCGCCGCCGCCACAGCCCAGAGGCCCGAAACCCACTTGGGTACCAGCGAATCCTACCAAATTACCCCTGAAACTCACAGTTTGGTGCCGTGTGCGTCAAACAGGGGCGACGTTGGGAGCGCGCGGCGTCCCCGCGTCACACGCCGCTCTGTACGCTACTCAGCTCCAACAGCCCCCCTCCGCTCCCCGCTTTTCGCCTCCGGCCCCGGTTCCCACGGCGCAGGCGCGCTGCTTTCCCGCCTCTGCCGGACCGCGGGCCGTGGGGCGGCCAGCGAGGAGCTCTTGGGCAGCCTCAAGCTGGTGGAGCGTCTGGGCCTATTAAACAATTGGGGGCAGCAGAAACAGTGCTCCACTGTTCTCGGGTGCCAGAAACCAAACAAGGTCACCTCCCCCAGCGCTGACCTAATCGCTCCCAAGGAGGTTCCCGCCCCAAAGTAGGCACGCTCCAAATATGGTGGTGCCCAAACTCTGCAGGACCCAAACACTAAACATGCCTAGGCCCTTTAAGGTGGAGCAGGCCCATGATTGATTTCCACAATCACTGGCGTGCCAAAAATCTTTTATATTCCAACTGTTCAGGAAAACAGCTAAAAAATGCAATATTTACCAGTAACAACTGTGGAGTAATGGCAGAGGAAGACTTTAGGATCTTAAGGGGACCAATTATTGGGAGATGCTTGATGGCCAGGCAAAGCATCAGATGTGGCGTCTCCATTACTCGGACAGCCTACCCTAAAAGGTGTCCTGGGTTTGCTCTAATTCGATTCTGTGAGGATACTTTCTCTCTGCATTACTGAGTATGTCATGGTTCTACAAATTAAAGTTATATAAGAAACAATTGAGATGCTGGTCAACCCTTCAGCAAATCAATAGGTCCCAAGAGGGTTCTGGAAATTTTTTTAATAAGCATTCGCCACAGGATACTGAGGGCAGAGAAACTCTGATTAGGGGCTAATCCTTTTGTTTTTGAACTGAGCACACAAGAAGCTGCTGACATGTGTAAGATGAACCAAAAGTTCCTAAGGAATGTACTAGTTCTGCCTCAATAAGTTCTTTGGCTTCTCTGAACCTCTGTTTACTCATTAAAAAATTAAAAAATTAAAAAATTTTCAGTAGTTGAGCAACTATCATAAACTGTGCTCCTCCAAGCCTTCTCAAGATGTTATTGGCATTTAGAAGAATACACCATAATTGCATTTATTTGACAAGAATGAGAAACATTCTTTTTCCTATAAAATGGTGCCTTCATCATCAGCAAATGTGGATTCCAAGCAACAGATATTTGACTAAATTACAGTAATTGCTTCATTACCTAATAATGATAGCTGACACTTTTGAGTGTTTACTATGTACTAGGCATTATTCCAACTCATTCAATTTCATTACAACCTAATAAGGCACAGAGAGATTGAGTAAAACCTCTCAAAGTCACACAGTTCTTTGGAATCTTTCAAAATGCAAATCTTCCTTCTTCGTTTACACAAACAGGTAAATAATAAAATATAAATGTGTATATATTTGCAGCCAATGGGAGGGTGCCCTTTGGATCATTTATTTTGCAGAATCCATTAAAATTTGACATTCTCAGTTTACAATTGGACTTAGAACAAATAAAAATATTGTGCACTATGGAAATTCTCACATTATATGTATCACTACAAAAGAAGTTACCAACAAATAACTGTTGTGAATGTACACTGCTGACTGATGTGCAGACACATCATACCCCAAGCAGATAGAATCACTCAGAACTCAGCCTCGGTGATGGGGAACTTGTCTCACCAATGAAGCTGTTTTGTGCACTAGAACTTGGCAACTGAACTGTAATACTGTAGAATTAGTAATAATAGCAATTATAATAGTAGAAGCAGTAATAGTTGATGAAACTTATTATAAACAAAATAGATCTCAAGAGCTGTCCATGAGTGGGAGAAAACAGTAAGAAAGCTTGAAAAAGGTAATGCAAAAAGATTTTTAAAAAATGCAAGCAACTGGGAAAATCCAAGGCCCAGTTATGTGGCTCAATGTCAAAATATTCAAAGACATTAAAAGGAAATTGCAGTTGAGAATAAAAATCAAGATGCAGAAAACAGTTTGACCCTGGGAGAAAATTCACAAAGCACATCTACTCACTGTGAATAAAATGATGCTTTGATGAATACACCTGGTGAAGAATCTTTTAAAAGAAGACAAGGAAGGAAAACCAAGACATGGCTACTGTTAAGATGTTAAAATCTGACCATATTAGCACAGTGTTTGAATCCATTAGTTATTCCCAGTGAATAGAATTACCTGATAAAAGATATTAAGTAAACTGTGGTCTCAACTTACTGAAACAAAAAATGCAATTCATTGTTAAATAATAATAAAAACACATAATTCTCCTCATTCTGATGCTTATTAATTCCAGACAAAAAGAAAAAAAGAAACATTAGTTAACCTACTATCCTAGTAATGAAGTCAAATCAAGTTTTGGATTTTGCTTAGGATCTCACTAGTTTTGGATCCACCTTTTGGTGCCAAAACTTTAAGGCAGGTCATTTTTGTGAAACTGCAAGTAGTTCAGCATGTTTGTTCATTGGAATGGGGGTAGGGAGGCTATTTGGAGCAGAGAGAGATGAAGACGTAAACAGAAACCAAGTTTTATATTTATTCTTTTCCCACACTGATCCCAACCCAGAGCCTTACACGTAGCAGGTATGCAATAAATAATTCCATTCAATTCAACCAACATTCAGTGATTCCTTACTCTATGCAAGACACTGTGCTAGGCACTGTCAGAAACAAGATGAATAAGACAGTTCCTTGCAGATATTCAATAAATAGTGTTGAGTGAATGAGGAGCCTTTGTAGTTCAATGAACAAACTAGACAAAAATATACAATTAACCATCAATTTACCAGGGAATGGGGAAGTTGAGCAAATAGATAATAAAGATCTCAAAATCAAAGTTAAAACAAAACCACATAAAACATGGTACAAAATACATTTAGTACACACATATTTAGTAAAAATTATTTTTAATATCTAGGAACACATTTACTATTCTACTCATCAGCATATCATTGTGCTGGGCCCCTTGGAAGATGCAAAGGTAAACAGAACACACTCAGCTCTCAAATATCTCATAGTGGAATAGATCAAAAGTCACATGTGCCATTTGCATGTTAAAGTTGACAAAGAAAAGTCAGCTTATTGCTCAACTAGTTCTTCACCTAGTGATGATAAGACTCTGGAGTCATTTTCCTCCAGGGTTTGGCTCTTAGCTTCACAGGTTGAGAATCAGTTGAACCAGAGTTGATCAAGTTCAAATAAATGAAATGTATAAGAGACTAATGAATAAATCACATGCAAACATATTAATTTACAGTAAATCTCCCTGCCAAGCATAATGGAATACTTAGGCAGACTGGTCAACACATTCCCTCCCCATAGAGAAGGGTGCAGGAACACCAAATTACTTGCTTGATGAGCATAGAATTAGATGAATATGATCTCAACAGACGGTGTCATGAAACTTTGATAGCAAACTGTACTCTGCCATGGAGATGTACCTGTCAAGGGAACTTGAACTGTTAGTCTGTTCTCATCAGGATAATAAATAACTTATTTTACTTAAGGATATATAACAACATACCACAAAAGAGGAAGTATTTGTAATTGATATTTCATCAATTCTATGGCACTTTTAAAAAAATGTTATAACATCTCTGAAATCAAGTAGTGTCTTACAAATCATAGTTTGTAATTGATGGTCTTTTCTTTCGTAGGGGTTTATGAAATAATGACACACCTTTCAGTGATATGTTTGAATCAATGGAATACAATAACTGCCTGACATTTTTTAAAACTCTCTCAACCCTGTTTTGGTAAATTGACTTTCAGAAACTTTAGTAGTTGCTCCACTACATCATTACTCAGATTATGTTGTCAAGCTTTACGCTCCTCTGTTCATTCTCTTATCAAGCTATCATAATTGAGCTAAGTAAGGGATACAGAACATCGGAGAATAGTTCAGCTACAAGTGCATTCTTTGCTTCTGAAGTAACCCAGACTTCACCGGGTTTTGTCACCATTTTTTACTGCAGGACCCTTAAAACCCCTGCAGTCTCTTAAGGGATTCGCATCTGTACTCAGGAACAGGTCCTACTAGGTGCTTCGTTCCTCCCCTGATTTGGCAAGCTATCTGCAATGGCTATGGGTAAGCCTTCTGCTGGAAACAACTGCTTCTCACATGACACCGCCATGTTTTGCCAGCCACCTCTATATCCATACTTGACAATCTGGAATACACACTGGTACTAAGCCAGTACTGGGGTTGCTAGTCTAAGCTTTTACTTTTATGGGCTATTTTGTAAATATTTACTACATGTCAGACTCTATCCTAGTCACAGCAGAGACTACAGTGAAAAATCCATAGGGCCACTATATACAGTTGTGGAATTTGTGCATTGGATGTAGGTAGCAAGCAGGTGAATGAAGGCTGAATCCATCCATAGGAAAGGATGCCATTTTCTTCCCACAAAGGTGCCCTTCCTTGTGAAGCAATCCTTGTACCCATGAGCCTGCATCTGCCTATTTTTAATTCTTCTGCACAGAGGGTTACCTTTCTCAATTCCTCTGCCCAGCGAGGGTCTTTCTCTAATTCCTCTTCCCTATTTCACACAGAGGGAATTGACTGATTATTGGGCCCTAAATACTCAGTCTCTATCCTCAAGGAGCTTACAGTCTAATGGAGGGAGATAAACAGAGAAAAAGATTCTTGTGATATATGCAATAAGTGTAGGTTAGGAGTAAACGTCCAGCAAGACCTTGGGAACACCAAGGGGTAGGACATAACCCAGTCTAGGGGACTAGAGAAGACTCCTGGAGGAGGGTCTTTCTACCTGGAACCATCTTCCCACTCCTTCACCTGGGCTAATTCCTACTCAGTCTTCAAGTTTCAGTTAAATATCCCTCCCTCAGAGAGTCTTTCCCTCACCCCTCACTTCACACTCACGTAGCACTCTATGCTTCCCTTTTTGTTACATTCACCCCATGTGTACAGTGACCCCACTATAACTGAGCAAATGGGGTCCAAAAATTCAATTTTACAAATTACAAAGTCCTATTATTATGAGGTTAATGAAATGGCTGAAGTGATCCTGCTCTCGGCTAGCATGTGGAGCTGTCTGCTGGTACTTGACTTCTCCAGATTAAATGGAGTGGGCTGATTCCAGGTTCTGTGACTAGCTGGGAATTCCAGAATGGCAGCACTCATTCCAGGAATCTCCAGGTTTCTTGATACCCATTTAATCTGCCTAATCGAGGAAGATTGGGTTGGGAGAATATTGGGAATGCAGAGTCCCACTTTCTCCATTTTACTTTGCCTTCCCCTCCAAGATAAGAACTTTAGCCCACCACATTTGAAAATGGGAACCAGGACAGGATTGATGGCCAGATGTATTATGATTGGTTTTGCATTATCAGGGAACATAATTTCACTATATGCTATTTTCTACATGACTATACATGTGGATTTTACTGTAATTACTTGCTTAATATCCACCTCCTCCTCTAGACTATACACTACCCGAGGACAAGGGCCATGTTAGTCTTGTTCATGAGTTGTTCCTTACTCACAGTGCAGTTCTTAGCTCATCTTAGTTGCTTAATAAACATTTGTGGAATTGAATTGGTATTATATCTAAGCCAAGACCTAAAAGATTTTTTAAAGCTAGCTGAGAGGAAAGAGTGGGGGAAAGGAATTCTTTGCAGATGGAGAAACATAAAAAAAGTCTAATAAGTACGAGAGAATATGGCATGTTTGGGGAACGGTATGTAATTCACATGGCTAGAGTATAGCACAGGGAAGTGTGGGGAGTGCTAAGAAATGAAACTGGAAGAAGAAGCGGAAGTTGGATCACAAAGGACAAGGAATTTGGACTTTATCCTAAAGGCAATGGGAAATTACTGATGGCTTTTTAAAAGGAAATTATGTGATCAAATTTGCATTTCAGAAAGATATACAATTTCCTGAAGGAGGTAAAACTGGACACAGAGAGAAAAGTAGGATGTTGTCTGTATAGAGCTGGTATATAGCATGTGTTAAAGGAAACTTCCCCACTGTCAGCCTACATGGAGTAGTCCTCAGCAGCCCTGCTTTGTGCTCTGGAAGCCTGCTCACCCCAGCTCTCAGCTGTACCTGACTGGACAACGTATGGGTACCTGATACAAGGAAAACTGATTCAGAGGCTGGCAAGTGGTCTGTGACATGACTGGCATAGAAAAAAGTGATCAAGACAGTGTGGTATTGGCATTAAGATAGATAAATAAGGCCGGGCGCGGTGGCTCAAGCCTGTAATCCTAGCACTCTGGGAAGCCGAAGTGGGATGATCGCTCAAGGTCAGGAGTTCGAAACCAGCCTGAGCAAGAGTGAGACCCCGTCTCTACTAAAAAGAAAGAAATTAATTGGCCGACTAAAAATATAGAAAAAATTATCCGGGCATGGTGACGCGTGCCTGTAGTCCCAGCTACTCGGGAGGCTGAGGCAGGAGGATCACTTGAGCCCAGGAGTTCGAGGTTGCTGTGAGCTGGGCTGACGCCACCGCACTCTAGCCTGGGCAACAGAGTGAGACTCTGCCTCCAAAAAAAAAAAAAATAGATAAATAGACAAATAAAAGAGAATAGAGGGTTCAAAAGTAGATCTACAAATATGTGGTGGTCAATTAATTTTCAGCAAAAGTGCAAAGACAATTCAATGGAGAAGGGATAGTCTTTTCAGCAAATGCTACCGGAAAAATTAAATACCCATATGCAAAAAATTGAAACTTGATTCATCTATAAAAGTTAACTCAAAATGAATCATTAATCTAAAATATAATCTGAAAAACTTTTAGGAGAAAATCTTTGTAAACTTGGCTTAGGCAAAGAGTTTTTACACATGACACCAAAAGGAAATTCCATAAAAGAAAAAATTGATGAAACGGACTTCATCAAAATTTAGAAAGAAATTTTTTTTTTTAGGGGGGATAGAGTCTCGCTCTGTCACCCAGGCTAGAGTGCAGTGGCATCATCATAGCTCACTGCAACCTTAAACTCCTGGGCTCAAGCAATCCTCTTCCTACCTCTGCCTCCTGAGTAGCTGGGACTACAGGCACACACCACCACACCCGGCTAATTTTTCTATTATTTGTAGAGACAGGGTATCGCTCTCGCTCAGACTGAACTTAAACTCTTGAGCTCAAGCAATCCTCCCACCTCGGCCTCCCAGAGTGCTAGGATTACAGGCATTGAGTCACTGCTCCCGGCCCAAAATTAAGAACTTTTGTTCTTTGAAAGGCTCTGTTAAGAAAATGAAAGGACAATCCTGGGCTGGGAAAAAATATTTGCAAATCACACAACTGATAAAGGACTTGTATCCATAATATATAAAGAATTCTCAAAATGCAATAAGTAAATAACCTGATAAAAATGGACAAAAGAATGAGCAGACACTTCACCAAAAAAAATACAGTGATGTCAAATAAACATAGGAAAAATATTCATTAGTTATTAGAAAAATGTAAATTAATAGGCCAGGCGCGGTGGCTCACGCCTGTAATCCTAGCACTCTGGGAGGCTGAGGCGGGTGGATCGCTTAAGGTCAGGAGTTCGAAACCAGCCTGAGCAAGAGCGAGACCCCGTCTCTACTAAAAATAGAAACAAATTAATTGGCCAACAAACAAAAAATATATAGAAAAAATTAGCCAGGCATAGTGGCGTGTGCCTGTAGTCCTAGCTACTCGGGAGGCTGAAGCAGAAGGACTGCTTAAGCCCAGGAGTTTGAGGTTGCTGTGAGCTAGGCTGACGCCATGGCACTCTAGCCAGGGCAACAGAGTGAGACTCTGTCTCAAAAACAAAAAAAGAAAAATGTAAATTAAAACTACAATGAGATATCACTACACACCTGTGTGAATGGCTAAAAATAACAAGGCTGACCATATCAAGTGTTGGCAAAGATGTGTAGCAACTGGAACTCTACTATACTGTTTATGAGAATATAAAATAGTATAACCACTTTAGGAGAAAGCAGGGTAATTTCTTTAAAAGTTAGACATACACACCGTATAGTGAATATAATTCATTCCCTTTACTCCTAGATAATTACTCAAGGTAAAAGAAATATATGCTCACACAAAGACTTATACAAGAATTTTCATAGCAGCTCTATTGGTAATAGCCCAAAACTGAAAACGACACAAATGCCCATCAATAGATAAATGTATAAAGCCAGATCCTCCAAAAGAATACTTGTATGATTATCATTATGTAAAACTGTAGAAAATGCAAACTAATCTATAGTGACAGAAAGCAGATCAATGTAGTCCATTGTGACAGGTGTGGGGTGAGGGTTCATAGTAGAAAATAAGAAAATGTTTGGGGGTGATGGTTATGTTTATTTTCTTGATTGTGGTGATGGTTTCACAGGTGTAGACATATGTCAAAACTTATAAAATTGTACATATTAAATATATGCAGTTTATTGTTACAATAAAAGTTTCAATAAAGAGTTTCAATAAAACTTAAATTTTTTTTTTAAGAGAGATAATGGAAGGCCTGAATTCCTTGAAGTGGTGGAATAGGAAGAGCATTAAAATTAGACTCACACAGAGAAAGATAACTCTCCCATTTGACACATTTCTACACTGGGCATCAGGCAGATGAGACTATTTCTTTTGCTCAGATGCTGTCCATTTTGTCTGTAAAGTTGGCAGCAAAGCTTTCTGTACAAAGTGACCTGAAAGAGGTGGGCATAAGGCTCGAGGAAGGTGGGAAAGGTTTGAAAGAGCTGCTGGAGAGTATGTGAACCTAGATCCAGAATCCTTATCACTTGGGTAGAACCGGGGTTTCTGTTGGTACTGGAGACCTAGAATCTATAGTAACACTACTTCTGTATCCTTATGTAATTTTCTCTAGCATGTGTCAAAAGAACAGGCATAGGAACAATCTTCTCTCTTCTCTGAACACATCTTATCTCCCAGAAGCTTCTTTAATATCTTAAGCACTCAGATTTCTGTGGCATCTGCTCTGCCATTTTGTCAGACATGCCAAGACATTTTTCATTCATTCATTCAATACCTATCTACGGAGCCCTTTGACTCAGGTGTGAGGTGTCTAATGGTACTGAATATACATTAGTCTAAATACACATGGTCCATGTTTTTAGGCTTACATGTCTGAATAAGCAACCTGCTCCCACAGCCTCTACATTGAGCCCTCACAGACCTCAGAGGACTGTGCACTTGCCAAGCACTGGTCACCCTGGGACCCATACCAGCTACAGATCACTTGACCACTCATAATCAAGGTGGCATGATGTCCCCATTTTCAGACTTCACCTGTATCATGTTCCTCCTTTCCATTGTGGATATTATGAGTTGGGAGAGGTATGTGGCCAACACTGAATTCCTAGGATCTATAACTAGAGACCTGAGGAAATATGTACAGCCATCTAGCACATTCAGATAAGAGGTTTAGGTATTTTCTTCTTCTGAAATTCAATAAACCCTCACAATTATCTTTCATTAAAGATAAATACTAAATTGCTGTCTCACCCACAGTTTGGATAACAGGTTATTGGGAAATCATTATATATCAAATAAGGCATCACTATTGCATCAAATGGAAGTGACACGTTAAATTATCTCTTTATTCTCTTAAAAGAGAGATATCAGATAACAATAGTCAAATATCTGTGGTTGTGTGTGTATATATATGTGTGTGTGTGTATGTATGTGTGTATATATATATATATATGGAATGTTGAGTTAGGAGTAACATTATATTTGCTTTGAGGGGTAATAGAAAAGTAGAAGTTTCTATCTTTGTAAGTCTGTTTTAAGTATAGTAGGAAATCCCATATGAGATTATGATTCTGGGCCAGAATCCATTGTGCAGTGGTCATCTAGCTGGTTGTCAATAGTCCGTCTGGGAGGGCACCACCAGAAGAGAAGGCTAAACAGTAGTAAAAAGAAAAGGAAGATGACACTCAAGAATGGAAAAACAAGCACCACATGTACTCACCAGCAAATTAGTATTAACGGATCAACACCTAAGTAGACGTATAGGAATAACATTTGTCGGGTGTCGGGTGGGTGGGAGGGGGGAGGAGGGGATGGGTATATACAAACATAATGAGTGAGATGTGCAACGTTTGGAGGATGGTCATGCCTGAGGCTCTGCCTTGGGGGGGGGGCATGGGCAATATACGTAACCGTAATATTTGTACCCCCATAATATACTGAAATGAAAAACAAGAAAAGGAAGATGACATATCCGTGTCCTTTATTCTTCTGTTGCTGTTATTCCAAAATTAAAAATATGCACAAATGCATAAGGAATGTTCCTTCTAGTGAAAAAGAGAAAAACAAGTGTCTAAAGGTTGGGAACAGAAATTGATGAGTTTGGCAGTAGGATATGGAAATGAGTAGTGATAGCCAATCTGACTAATATGAAAAAAATGTTGCAAAAAAGCACAGTAACAAAAAACCAACACTTTTTTTCCTCATTGTACATAAAAATAAAACGGTTTTGTAATAGCCTCTGATAGAAGTTTTCTTGTCACAATGAGAATTTCCTAAGAAGGAACAAATTGTAATAAAGGGACTCTGCCTGCAATATCCCTAAACAGATAAATATTAATCTCTCCATCCCTACGGGTAATGGTGAATTTTTTTCTAGGAAAAGTCATCATGGGTCAGAGACTTCCCTAAAGCAAGTCAATGCACACATTCTCCATGTAGTCATAAGTAATCTGGCCAGGAATACCAGGATGATCACCATCTATAATTAAGTGTAAAGCATACATGTAGCCAAATGGCAGTATTTTGCCTGCAAGTATACTTGCCAGGAGAAATAGCTGAAATAGTAACAGAAAACAAGAGAGGATCCATGAATCAGCCCCTTAAAAATGAAAAAGCTTGATGCTGGAATTTGTAATTTCCCCCAGCTTTTTGGAACCTTAACTATTGAGATAGGGAATTCTTAGATTTATTACTATGTGTGCTCTCAGTATTTTTATTTAGATAAATAATCAGAGAATATGTACATAAATAATTCTAAATCACCCTTAAGATAGATTGCTTTGTGAATTATCTAGAGTGGCTTGTGAAGAATTTCCCCTCCTCCCAAAAGCAACCTACTCTGCCTCTCCTCGCTCACTCTTTGGTTTGTTTGTGTCTTGATGGATTGGTCTGCGGAAACTTCAGGCAAACCTCTGTGAAAACAGTTTTTCTTAGTTGAGCTTTTGATAGGGACGTGGCATCCGTGAGTTTACAATTTTATTCTTTGCGAAGTGCCAGAGCACAGCATGCCTATGTTGCCGTAATAGTCAGCCAAGTTTGGGACTGCATCACCATCAGCCCAATTCAGTCGATCATTATCTGTTGTGTGCCTACTGGGTCCTGGGAATCACGCTATTCAGAATATAGGGCATAATGCTATGAACAAGATGGGCAAGGTTCCTACCCTGGTGAAGCTTACCTTTTAGTATGTTGATGGCAGCTCAACACTAAGAGTGGATAAGTAAGAAATCACTTCAAGCAAAGGATTCTTAAGTAATCCTATGAATCAAGTGGGGCAAAGTACAGTTAGGAAGTGAAAAATGGAATTAGGGTATTGATCCCAAGAGAGATCTCTAGTTAGAAAGCCTGAATTTGCTCAGGCAGGCAGGATTAGGGGAGGGAAAGAAGGGGAAAAAATCTATTATTTTGCAGGTAGGAAAGGCAGCTCAGTAGGGGCTCAGTCAGACCAAGAATAAAGCATTCTTGGAATAAGAGCAGGCTGTTGCTTATGTGCTATGATTTGAGATGAACTGGGAAAGCTGCCAGTTCAAAAATGTCTCCTCCACAGATGTCTGGAAAATGTGAATGTTTACTTCTCTTGGGAGAGGTGGTGGTTAAAAGCATGGACTTTGGAATCAGGCAGTCTTGTTTGTGAATTGCTGCTCTGCAACTTATTGTGTGACTTTGGAGAAATTACTTTTCTTTCTTAGCCTCAGTTTTCTCATCTATAAAATGAGGATAATCATGCCTCCTCACAGGGTTTTTATAAGAATTTTAAAAAGTTATTACAAATCAAGCACTAGTATAGGTGCCCCAAAACAGTAAATATTTGATAAATGATAGATATTCTTAATATTATTTATACTGAATATTTCAACTAACATTCATTGAACTCCCACTATGTGCCAGGTACTCTACTGGCCATGATGTAACAGAGAAGACAGCCATGGAAGCCCCTGACTACAGTAAAATTGTGCTATAACATGCTCTAAGAGACAGTTATAGGTTGAAATTAATTTTTTTTTCCTCAAAGCAGAGAACAGAGGGAAGACATTTCCGGAAGAGGGAATAAAAAAGGGTCAGTATATGACAAATGTTTTAGGTTAGTTTCTCCCTGGAAACTAAGATGTAGATGGTAGAAATTGAACTGTCAATATACGAGGATACTTCCTCCTAAAAACACTATGTTCCTTTGACTTCTGTGACACCACGCTCTTGGTTTTTCTGTTGTCTCTCTAGTAAGTCCTTTTCAGTCTCCTTTGTGGTGGCCTTGCTTCTACCATTATTTTTTTTTTTTTTT
>VBSM01000529.1:68792790-68844530 GCA_008086735.1 Cheirogaleus medius
TTGGCCTCCCAGAGTGCTAGGATTACAGGCGTGAGCCACCGTGCCTGGCCAAAAGGTAGCTATTCTTAAAAACAAACAAGCAAGCAAACAAACTTTCCTTAAGGGAAGTTTCTTTAAGGACTGGTGATTATATTGAGCCCACTCAGATAACCCAGGTTAATCACCCTATTTTAGAATCAAAACTGTAATTATGTTGCCATGTAATGTAACATATTTAAAGGTTCCAGGGATTGGGGCACCTTTTGGAGTGTGAGGGGTACTCTACCTCCACATTCTGTGATCATATTTTCCTGTAGATTACTCAGCGGGTGGCGTGAGACAATCTAATTAGAATTGGGGTGGTTGGGGGGGCATAAGACTAGTACTTAGGTGACTAGGTCACTGATAATGAGGGACTGAAAAAAATCAAGAGGCACTAGAACTAAGAAATACTTAATAAATTTGATCTCCAGGTGAAGGGGTTGTGGCCAGGAAAACTCAGGGATGACTCCCAAGTAGTGTCATTTGGTGAGATAGGGTAGAAGGAGTAGGTTTGGGGAAAAAAATGATAGATTTCCTGAGGCATTGATGATAACCCCACATTTTGTCGATGAGTCATTCATAATTTAAAAAATTACTTGAATGGTTATATTGATAATTTTCAACATAGTATTCTTTATAGGGATTCTTAACATATTACAAGGGTATTATTTTAAAACAAAATTAGCAATATTTACTCACTCCTTTCCAGATTTTAACAAATAGACCTAAGTCTTTCTTTGCATAAAGTCTAGATATGTAAAATCCTTTCTTCTAGATATTTATAAATGGTACTGCATAAATTTTAATTTCTATCCTTTATTGAAGAGGATGAATAATTGCACTAACACAGAAATTATTGAAGGATACTCTAGAACTGTGGTCTCCAACTCCTGGGCCATGGACTGGTACCAGTCAGTGGCCTGTTAGGAACCAGGTTGCATAGTAGGAGGTGAGCAGCAGTCAACCCACTTCATCCGTATTTACAGCTGCTCCCCATTGCTCACATCACTACCTGAGCTCTGCCTCCTGTTGGATCATTGGTGGCATTAGATGCTCATAGGAACATGAACCCTACTGTAAACTGGGCATGCAAGGGATCTAGATTACAGGCTCCTTATGAGAATCTAATGCCTGATGATCTGAGGTGGAGCTGAGGCAGTGATGCTAGCGCTGGGGAGCGGCTGTATTTACAGATTATCATTAGCAGAGAGGTTTGACTGCACAGAGATCATAATAAATCAATTGCTTGCAGACTCATATCAAAACCTTATCAGTCAGAGGCAAGTGACAATTAAGCTGTATCTGGTGGCAGGCTTTATAAGTGGCAAATGAGTTGATGTTCTTCAATTGTACAGCTGCATCTGGTGGAAGGCTTTAAATCAGAATCCAACACTTGTTTCAGTCCATGTGTGGCCCTCCCATTATTTCATTTATCACTTCCATCCGTGCCTCTTTCCCACACTGTGCACTTGTCTCAGTCACAGTTTGGGTAAGCCCACAAGCTAACCCTTGCAAAAATGAGTGAAAAACAAAAGCCACTGGAGAGCTTCTTTGTAGAGGGGGAAAGACCCAATGATGAGACAGCAGAAGACTCTTAAGACTGCCAAAAAAATGAAAGCCTCATTTGAAAGAAAATACCAAGAGTCCTACTTAAATTACAGTTCATTGCAACAGGTGATTCACATTCTCCAAGCCTGCTTTGTGTATCATGTGGCGACCAGCTATCCAACAAAGCCATGAAACCTTCAAAACTGCTTCGCCACATGGAGACCAAGCACCCTACATTAAAAGACAAGCCTTTGGAATTTTTCAAAAGAAAAAAAATATGAACATGAAGAACAGAAGCAATTATGGAAGGCCACCACTTCATCAAATGTGTCTGCACTGAGAGCTTCATTCTTAGTGGCTAACTGCATTGCTAAAGCTAAGAAGTCCTTTACTATTGGTGAAGAGTTGATCCTGCCTGCTGCTAAGGACATTTGCTGTGAACTTTTAGGAGAGGCTGCAGTTCAAAAGGTGGCATGTGTTCCTCTTTTGGCTAGCACCTTAACTAGACAAATTGATGAAATAGCAGAGGATATTGAGGCACAATTGTTAGAGAAGATTAATGAGTCACCATGGTACGCAATCCAGGTTGATGAATCTACCAGTGTTGACAACAAGGCAACAATGCTTGTTTTGTGCGATATATTTTTCAGGAGGATGTACATGAGGGTATGTTATATGCACTTTTGTTGCCAACCAACACCACAGCTGCAGAACTATTCAAGTCTTTTAATGATTACATATCAGGAAAACTGAATTGGTCATTTTGTATCAGTATATGCACAGACGCAGTGGCTGCCATGACTGGATGGCTTTCTGGTTTCACCACTCAGGTCAGGAAGGTCACTTCTAAATGTGAGTCTATGCACTGTATCATCCATAGAGAAATGCTGGCTAGCTGAAAAATGTCAGCTTAACTAAACAACATTTTGCAGGATGTGATTAAAATTATCAACCACGTTAAAGTACATGCCCCTCAAAGGTCCCCATTAAAAAGTGGGCAAAAGACCTGAACAGAAACTTTTCAAAGGAAGATAGACTAATGGCCAATAAACATATGAAAAAATGCTGAACATCTCTAATTATCAGGGAGGCACAAATCAAAACCTCAATAAGATATCGCTTAATTCCAGTGAGAATGGCTTTTATCAAAAAGTCCCAAAACAACAAATGCTGGTGTAGATGCAGAGAGATAGGAACACTTATATGCTGTTGGTGGGACTGCAAACTAGTACAACCTCTATGGAAAGTAGTACGCAGATACCTCAAAGAACTAAAAGTAGAACTACCATTTGATCCAGCAAGCCCACTACTGGGTATTTACCCAGAGGAAAAAAAGACATTGTATAAAAAAGACATCTGCACTGAAATGTTTATAGCAGCACAATTCACAATTGCAAAGATGTGGAAACAACCCAAGTGCCTATCAATACATGAGCGGATAGTAAAATGTGGTATATGTATACCACAGAGTACTCCTCAGCCATAAAAAAAAAATGGTGAACTAACACCTCTTGTATTAACCTAGATGGAACTTTCTCCATTTGGAGTCAGAGATGAAGAGGAGGAAGAGCAATGCAGCAGAAGGGGATGTCAGAGAGACAGCAAGTGACAGGAGGATTTAACATTCTGTTACTGGCTCTGAGATGGAGGAGCCCGTGTGCACGGACCAGAGACAGGCTCTAGGAGCTAAGGGCAGCACCCAACTGACAGTCAGCAAGGAAATGAGACCTTAGTCCTATAACCATGAGGAACTGATTCTGCCAACAATCTGAATGAGCTTGGATGTAGATTCTCCCCCAGAGCTCTAGTAAGAAACACAGCCCTGCTGGCACCTTTATTTTGTCTGACCCATGTCAGACTTCTAGCCTTCAGGTGTTGTTTTAAGTTGTGGTAATTTCTTATGGGAACAAAAGAAAACTAACACCAATGCTTCAGTGCTCAAAATAAACCAATGGTGCCAGTCATCCAAAGATAAAATCTAAGGTCCTTAGTGTAATATAAAAATCTTATCATTCTCTGTTCCCCAACTACTTATCTAGCTTATTCTCTGACCTTACCTCCATCCCCCACCCCCACTCCTCCCTTCCTTATACCCCAATTCTCAGAATGCATATTATTATTCTCTCACCTTCTGAATGTCAACCTGGCAAAGTTTAGCTCATTATTCACGCCCTGTACCTAAAGATGCCTCCTCTGTGAAGATTTCATTGACTTACCATGCAGTTTTTCTTTCATTCGCTCAGTAAATATTTGTTGAACACCTACTAAATGTTAGGTACTGTTCTAGGTGCTGTGAACAAGACATTAAAAATCCAAACTCTCATGAAGCTTCCATTTCAGTTCCAGGGAGAGGGAGTTCGGGGGAGAATAGTGACATTAAATAAATAGTCAAAATACATAATTAAGATAATTTCACATTGTGACAAGTGCTGTGAAGGAAATGAATAAGATGACAGGCTAAAGAGTGTTTTGATGCAGGAAAAGCTACTTTAGAGAGGATGGTCAGAAAAAGCTTTGGAGGCAGATCTGTGGGATGAGAAAGTGCTGGCCACACAGATGAGCTGTGGAAGGGGAGTTCAGATGGAGGAAAAGTCATGAAAAGGTCCTGGAGCTCCAAATGCTCCAAGACAAGAAAAGATGCCAGTGTAGCAGAAGAGCAGCATTGAGGCGAACTGTGGACCAAGAGGAGGCCAGAGAGATACAGGCAGGGGCCAGGTCATGCAGGGCCTTGCAGGCTGTGGAAAGGAGTTTGGATTTTATGCTAAGTGGAAAGGGAAGGTAGTGAGCAGGACAGTGGCATGATTTGATTGATGTGTAAAGGCCTCACTCTAGCTGCTCTGTGGAGAGTGGACTGTGGAAGAATAAGCATAGGAGCACGCAGAGCTGATAGAAGACTGTTACAGCAGTTCAGAGGGAGAAGGCAGAGGCTGGCTGAGAGGGGTAGCAGCAGAGATGGTGCAAAGTAGACAAACTGGAGAGAGATCCTGGAAGTGAAACCAAGAGCATTTGCTAGTACATGAAAGATTAGCCAGGAGATAGAATCTATTGGATATTCCTTAGTTCCAGCCTTTCTTTTTGATTTCTGGATACCTTGGTCCCTTCCTTGGAGCTGACTCCAAGCTACTGGGTGGATGGTGCATTTACTAAGTCAGGGAAGCCAGAGGGAAGCCAGGGGGAAAAGCAGGGTTTAGGGTGAATAATCAAGAGCTCTGTTTATATTGTGTTAAGTCTATGCCTATTAGGCATCATAAAGGAAATATCTAATAGTTTTCTGTATGTGCCTGGAGCAGGAAAGAGGTCAAGGTTAGAAATGTGAAACTTGAAGTCATCAGCACATAGATGATATTAGATCTAGGAGCTCTTTTCATGCTCTAACTGCACTTTGTAGAGACCTCCAATTCAACTTTATCATGCTGTCTCATAATTGCATCCTTGAATGGCTGTCTTCTACTAGACTTGTAAGCCTTTGAGGCAAGAATTGTGTTGTGTATGGGGATATGTAAGGAAGAACCTTATACATACCCAGTGCCTATTATATGGTAATACTCAATAAATAATTGTTGAAAGGGTAATGATAATGGCTGCAAACATACGTTGGGAGCTTACTATGGGTCCAGACACTTACTGTTTACTATGACTCCATTTTTAATGTTAAATATACACACACAAATACTTACATATAGGCACATATATGCACCTGCATGGAAGGCCTGGAAGGCACACACCAACTCTTATCAGTGGTTATTACTGGGGAGTAGGAGCAGGTAGGATAAGAGAGAGGCTTTCACTTTATCCTTTCTATTGTTTTTTTCAGAGAGAAGTTCATCTTTTTTTCTGCCCAACATTTGAAATTTTTTAAACCAATGAAAATAAATAAAAGGAAATTAAAAACAAAACTGAAGCATTCTTTCCTTGTCAAAGGAAGAGAACTTTGATATTCCACTTCATGTAACAAAAGAACACTGAAAACAGAAACAGATGTCCTTCATTCAAGCATAGAGAAGGAAGCAAAAACAGGAGAACTGTTTAAGAAAGAAAGGTTTTAAAGCAAAAGTAATCTCTTAGAATTTTATCTACACAAGCGCACACAGCTTCCATTGTTTTTTTAAATCATTTTATAAATGTAAAGGAGAAGCAGATATAACTGTTCATTAACCACTATGAACAAAAAACACATTTGATAGCCATGAGCATTTTACCGAATAGAATGTGTCCAAGAAAAATTAAATAAAACAAACAAAACAATGGAAAGCATTTCTCAAATAGAACAAGACTATATGTGATTAAAATGAGAAAATGTTTATGAAATAATATTAAATTGTTATTTTTATAAGCCCCAAATAGTAGAGAATCAGTAGTTTTATATGGTTCAACCAAACATATAGGAGGGATTCTAAATTGTATAAACTCTTGAGAAAATAGCAAAAATAAATGAATAAGTAAGTAAATAAAGCTCAAGTTTTGTTATTACTTTTTTATATCCCATGAAGCTTTATAAGACAGACCTGAGACCCTACTTTATTTTCCAGACAGGGAAATTCATTTTGTTCACAATAAATTACAAGTATAAAGGTTAATAGTTCAGAAGATCATTCAGGTGTTTTTTGTGCCTAATTAGTGTTCAGAGCAGAAAAGGAAAAAAACAACTAAAAACACGCACTGTAAAGACCTCAAGACCATGTGCTTTATCCATTTTTTTTCTCCGTGGAACAACATGTTGTCTCATCCCTTTCTCTGCACATTTGTCTCATTCTTCTCTTTCTGCAGACCACTTTACTCTGCTTTTTCGTATGTATGGCAGATGATTACTATGTGAGTTCAAGTGCTAGCTAAGATTGATTAGCATTCACATCTCTGAATGTAAAATTCCAAATTCCTAGGAAGAAGGAATCCGATTAGTTTAGCTTGATGTGTCTATTCCTCATCCACTCAACTGTGGATGAAATTCCATAGACTAAATATGGCTTTAGGAGTCTGCTCCTGTGAGTGGGAGGGCAATAATCTAGGGTGAGGGGTGGGAGGTAGGGGGAGTCATGGACTGGGCAAACACTTCCTAAACTGCCTAATATACACCCAGATCCTCAAATTCTGTCTGCATGTCCAGGCTCACAACAGTCTCATCTACAAAACATTTCTTTATTGTTGCTGTTGCTGACCGACCCCTTTATTTCATGTCTTTATTTTTCAGGGACCATGTGTCCAAAAGACAGTGAGCTACAAGGAATGGAGGAAGTCAATTTGTAATTAGCAAGTCTAAATTAGATGTATTAATCCACATTCCAAGGGCCAGAGAAGGTAAACTGCCTGAGTTTGCCTGTCTCCAAAATCTGCCTTCTTCCCCCAGGCTACAAGAAAGGGCCGATCCTGGAGGTTCTTTCTCATAGGGCGTGGCCCAGCTCCCTTGTGACCTATGGATGAGTGCTGGCCACAGTGGGAATGGAGCCATCGGGAAGGTTCTGGATTCTAGCTCTGTTTTGATGTGGACAGGAAAGAGGAGAAAGAGTGGTTCCTAACTGTGTCTCGCCTGCCACAGCAGGTGGTTCCCAGACGTCAACCATATCTGAAAACAGGAACAGCAATACATGGAGTATCATCAATGGCTAATTTGAAGTGTGGGTCCTGAGAGCTCCCTGAGGCAGGTGTAGATGGGGTACATGAGCACGCGGAAGGGCTCGCCGGTGCTGCTGCACCTGGTGTCGAAGACCTTGCACAGGAAGGTGATGAAGCCCTGCCAGCGCTCCATGTCCTGCTGTTGCAGGAGCTCCGCAAAGTCCTTCTGCAGCATGCTGAGCAACAGGCTCCGGAATGTGGTGCCCTGTCCCATGAAGAGCGCTGTCTTGTCACAGGACTGGACGGCGATGAAGGCAGTAGCTGCCGTACCCAACCCCGGGGGTGCAGAACGGTATGGGTCCGTGGCCTGTTAGGAACCAGGCACACAGCAGGAGGTAAACCCAGGGTGAGCTGTGAAGCTTCATCTGTATTTACAGCCACTCCCCATCACTCACATGACCGCCTGAGCTCCGCCTCCTGTCAGATGAGCAGCCACGTTAGATTCTCATAGGAGCATGAACCCTACTGCAAATTGTGCATGCGAGGGATCCAGGTTGCACAATCCTTGTGAGACTCTAATGCCTGATGATCTGAGGTGGAGCTGAGGTGGTGATGCTAGCACTGGGGAGTAGCTGCAAATTCAGAGTATCATTAACAGAGAGGCTTGGCTGCACAATACATGTCATGAGCTTGAATCATCCCAAAACCATCCCCCAACACTCCGCAGTCGGTGGAAAAATTTTCTTCCATGAAACCGTTCCTGCCAAAAAGGTTGGGGACTGCTATGCTCAATGGTTGGCACAATCTCTCCCAGCACCTTCTCGGAGCTGGTTGAGTTCCAGACCTCCTCTATTGACAGAGAAAAACCCCCACCCCGGGCCCCATGGCTGAACTCACTGCAGATTGGGCATATGTAAAGCTTGCTGCTGATTGGATGCTTTTGAATCCCACCACTGATTGGATAACTCTTTATGTAAAGCTTGCTGCTGATTGGATGTTTTTGAATCCCACTGCTGATTGGATAACTCTTTATGCTCATAGTTGATTGGTTGTGTGTAACCTCAAGAAAAGTATAAAACTGGAGAAAAACAAGGAAGCAGGGCTCAGAATTTGGTGGCTTGCCCCTCTGAGCCCGTCGGCGAAATAAAGGCTGATTCTCCGACTCTCTGTGTGCTGCTTGGTTTTTTCCCCGGTCAGTCACTGTAACACTTGCTGTAACACTATGAAGGTAGTGAGCTTGGCATCCATGTTGCTTCTGTTCTGCATGCTAAACTTTGAAAATAAATTAACCATGTCTGAATTTTTTATTTTTACAAAAAAGTCAATGTGGTAGGCTAAACAGTGGCCCCCAAAGATAGTCACATCCTAATCCTCAGAACCTGTGAATGCTTCCTTAAATGGAAATTTGCTGATATGACTAAGTTAAGCATCTTGAGATAGGAAGGTTATCCTTGATTATCTATGTAGCACCTAAATGTCATAATCATGTGTTCTTACAAGAAGGAGGGAGTGGGAGATTATGTGAAAAGGCCATGTGATGCTGGAAGCAGAGATTGGAGTGATGCACCAGGGAGATGGAGGAAGGGGCCACAAGCCAAAGGATTTGGGAGCCACTAGAAGCTGAAAAAGTCAAGGAAATGGATTTTCTGCTGGAGAATCCAGAAGGAAGCAGCCCTGCCAAGACTTTGATTTAGGCCCAGTGAAACTGATTTTGGACTTCTGACCTCCAGAACTGTCAGAGAATAAATATGTGTTAGTTTAGGACACCAAGCTTGTGGTAATTTATTATAGCAGACGTAGAACACTAATATAATCACCATGTAAAAGCCATTGTTTTGGAACTTACAATTTATATGTCCATCTTAGTGCTTGCATCAAAACTGATACTAACCAGGTATGGTGGTTCATGCCTGTAGTCCTAGCTACTTAGGAAGATGAGACAGGAGGATCACTTGAGTCAGAAGTTATGTCTCTATGAAAGAAAGAAAGAAAGAAAGAAAGAAAGAAAGAAAGAAAGAAAGAAAGAAAGAAAGAAAGAAAGGAAGGAAGGAAGGAAGGAAGAAAACGTAGCTAAGTGTGGTGGCATGCACCTGTAGTCCCAGGTACTCAGGAGGCTGAGGTGGGAGTATCACTTGAGCCCAGTAGTTTGAGGCTGCAGTGAGCTATGCACCACTGCACTCCAGCCTCAGTGACAGATGGAGACCTCCTCTCAAAATAGAAACAGAAAACTGGTATTGACGCATGGTTTCCTTTCCTTTGATATAGAATAGTCTTTGTTTTGAAGAAATTTAATACACATGCCCTTTATTTTACAAAGCTTGTTTGTTTGTTTGCATATGAACCATTAGGGGTACGTGGGCTTTGCCATACACTTTCTTGTCTATTCTCCTTTTAGGAACAATACTTATTCATCGATTCATTTAAAAATGCACACTGAACACTTACTCTGTGCTAAACATTTAGTTAAAAAATATTTATGGAGTATCACATCTGTGGTGTGCTTCATGTTGGGATATTATGGATGAATGGCAAGCATGGTCCATGCCTTCATGGAGCTTACAGTCTAGCAGGGAAGAAAGACAATTAAGCTAATGATTACAATGAAGTATGAGGTGTGTTATGATTTAGAGAAGCATAGGATGTTATGAACATGTATAGTGGGCAACTCACCTAGCCTGTAATAGGCACGGGAGCCTCTCAGAGGAGATCATAGTGGAGTTGAAACCTGGCCTGGGACCTAAGAATACAGGGGTGAAGTAACACAGTACCTGCTCTTGGGAAGCTTGCAGTTTAATAGGAATCTAAGCAGTAAGATAACAACCTTAACACAATATGATAAGAGCTATGAAGGTGGGGTATACGAGATGCAGTACAGAAGAAAGAGGCCCTGACCAGATCTGTGTTAGGCTGGGTATCAGAAAAGACCTGATCCTTGAATGGTATCTTGAAGGAAGTATAGAATTTAGTAAGGTGGTCGAGGGAGGGGAGGGATGTCCTAGGCTGAGGGAGCAGTGTGGCTCTGCAGAGCATGTTGTAGAGCTGTGCTATGTGCAGGGATTAGCCATATGTAGCTATTAATCCTTTGTATCATTAAAATTTGGTCATGAAAAATTTTAAATATAAAGCAAAGTTGAAAGAATATCACAATGAACGCCTACATGCTGCTTTCCAGATCCTGCCATTAATATTTCTAGGGTATTTTATCACATATCTATCTATCCAAATTTCCAAATATTAAAAAAGAATCATGCCTGTAATCCCAGCACTCCGGGAGGCCGAGGTGGGAGGATTGCTTGAGCTCAGGAATTCAAAACCAGCGTGAGCAACAGCAAGACTCCATCTCTACAAAAAATAGAAAAATTAACTGAGCATGGTAGTGTGCATCTGTAGTCCCAGCTACTTGGGAAGCTGAGGCAGGAGGATGGCTTGAATCCAGGAGTTTGAGGTTGCAGTGAGCTGTGATGACACCACCACTTCACTCTAGCCCAGGTGACAAAGTAAGACTCTGTCTCAAAAAAAAAAAAAAAAAAGAAAAGAAAAGAAAAGGAAAAGTATATGCTATTAAGGATACTTTTAGGCTATAACAAATTACCATTTTTTGGTGGTTATTTTCAAAGTTGGATTTCCACTAGAATCAGAGGTTATATGAATATACATTTTCTATAAGACTTCAAGTAAAAAAGCTAAGAGTATATTTGTGATATTAAATAAACAAAAGGAAATACTACAATAGAAAAATATAATCCATAGACTCCAAAATGCTTTAATCTATCAAGAAGATGCTTTTTGTTTGTTTTATTTATGTTTTGGCAACTATAAAAGGGTTTATGATGATTAGGAATACAGTGCTAGGTTCATGATTTAAATTACAGTTGGCAGTCTAAATTCCCCCATTCAACTGATAATTGGATTTCCAGTTTCCAGATTTTTATGAAGGTTATGCTGTCAAGCATTCTTAGGATTTTTTAAAGTTTTATATACTCCTTATGGTAATTTAAGTATGCTGGTAAGAATATGCTGTGAATATGTATTATAAATATGAAGACAATGAAAATTTGTGCTGAGAAATAATCTTGCTCTTATAACTGAGTGCTTTCTTTGCTAATGCATATTCCAGGTGAGAAAGCTTTAGAAAAGAGGCATTTCTGGGAATGTAGGAAATCTAATTTGGAACCATGCCTTAGTTCAGTTGTCCCAAACTTCAGTGCTCACAAGAATTACCTGCAGAGCTTATAAACATGCAGATCCAGTTTGATCCCCCAAATTCTAATCAGTAGGCCTAGGATGGGGAACCAGAATCTGCGTTGCTGGCAAAGGATGAAGACAGGCAAGAGCACACTTCAGAGACACTGCCGAGCCAGTGCTCATTCTGTGGCACTCAGGTTTGACTGGGCATGACTTAGTATATCTCCCTAGTCATATGGATGAGATATTAGCGACCTTTTATTGAGAACTTAAATATGTTATATTAGTAATATGGGAGCAGGTTATTTGAACTAATGCTCTTGCTAAAAACAACTAAAAATGCTAGATGAAATATATTTTAAAATATCTTCTTAAAAGTATATCTTTAGCTAAGAAATCATCAGGCCAAAAGAAAAGTGAAGGTGGGAATCCTGAGGGTAGGTGAGAACCAAAATACTTTTGCCCTGAGGGGGGTGTTTGCTGAAAGTGGAAAAACTGAGGGGCAGTTTTTATAGTTTTGTCTTATGGGGCACCTAGGATAGGCAGTCTAATAAGAAACCCTCCCCTAACAAATCTGGGACCCAAAAAGGATAGACTCTAGGGTAGGGTAATTCAGAAGTAAGCCCCCTGTAACTCCCACCCCCAGAGTAAACACAGAAAATTGCCTGGATTCTGAAGGGTTGGGGAGGAGAAGAGAACCCTTTTATGAGAAGTTGGAACCACGAGCTGGTATTTGTGCTGTTTTTCAGCCCAATTCCATATCACCTGGGTGGTACCAAAAAATCTCAAGGCACAAATTTAGTTTAGAATAGTCTTGGAATATCAGACCCTTTAGATACCTGGCAAAGATAATGTAAATCCTTTCTGGTGGAGTATTCCTTCACCCTAGGCCCCAAAGACATCCTATAAATACTTTTCCAAGGAAAGTGAGTGTGACATTGCAACAGTGGCCCCAAGTCTTTACTCTCTTCATTGTCATGCCTTTTGCAGTGTAACTTTGCAGTGTATTCCTCCCCTTGACATTGGGCTTAATCATGGGGTTTGCCTTTGCTAATGGGAGGTTTTCAGACAAGATGCAAGCAGAGGATTGAAATGGGCTTGCTTATTACAGTTTGTTTTTTACACCTTTGCCAAAACCATGAAAATATGCCTGAGCCATCCTGCTAACAGCTCGGAAAGCAAATTATAATGGGCCCAAATAGATCTTTTCACCTGGACAAAAATGCTCCAAAGAATAGGGGCATTTGTCCCACAGTAGCCTGACATGCTCAAAGTAGCAATGATTAAATCTCAAGACAGAGGCATGTCTCAAAAAAATGCTATGGGTGTGTTTCTTAGTAAATAGAGTGATTTGGAATTGAATACACTAAAAACTCACAAAGTTTTTGAGAGAGTCAGATTGACAAAAGCACTGCTGACCTAGTCTGAAACTTCAGAGTGGTGGAGGTGAGGGAAACATTTTGGGCCCTAAACTTTCTTTGGGCAGGAAATAGGCTGAGAAAGTTGCTCAAAGGCATATTTCCCAAACAGAAATGGCCAAGGAGGGGAAAGGAAAAGGAGAGACATCTCAGAGGGAGAGCCAAGAGGCATGGAGAGAAACAGGCTGGGAGCCTCTACCGGGAAGCCAAACCAGGACCTAGTCAAGGAACATTTTCTAGCCCCAGAGCAGGGGAACCTCAACATCTGCCCAGCAGCACTTCAGAATTATTACGGACCAGTGACTGCTGTATACCTCCCATTCTTTCTCATTTTTGAATGGGAGTCTTGGTTGCAGTTATCCTGTCCCTGTTCAATGATTATTGGGTATGCAGAGGATAGATAACTTGTCTTTAGTTCACAGGACTCCAGATTCAGAGGAGCTGGATCTGACGTAGATCACAAGATCCTGGACATTGAGCCTAATGCTGTGATTGGATAAGATTTTAAGGGGTCTGCGATGGGTGTGAGCCTACTATTTTGCACATGATGGGAACATGAATAACTTTGATTAAGAGAGCGAACTATGGTAGATTGCAGAAGTGGTCCTTATTTTTTTAACTTTCTTTGTATCAATACCCTTTGCTAAGTAACTGTACAATGCCCTCCCACCTGCCTTACCCCTTGACAATAAGCTTGACCATGTTATATACTTTGGCCAGTAGGATGTTAGCAGACATGACAAAAGCAGAGGTTTACAATGGGCTTGCTCTCTTGTACGGCAGCTGTTATTGTGAGAAATGCCTAGACTAGCCAGATAGTCCCAGGAACGAGACAATGAGAAGCAAACGGAGCAGAGCCACACTCAGCCAAGGTGAGCCTATGTCAGCACACAGCCTGCTGACCCCCAAACAGGCAAATGAGCCTTGTGAGGTGGGCAGAGCCACATGGCTGACCCACAGTTGACCCCAGATGTGTGAACAATTATCACCTACTGTAATTATGATTCTCCTGTGTAGAAACCACCCCCTTTTTGTTAACACTGTCTTTTTTTCCAAGTTATTAAATGTGAAATAATTTTCTTTTAAAGCCTATTCTCTAAACATAATAGAGGGATCCAAAGCACATGAGACCCCTTTCAGTAAGCTGTCTGTCCTGTATAAGAACAGACAACCTCCTTCCATATAGTACCTGGAGTGGCAGAAAGATATTTAACATTAAGACATTCTAATATGGTATAAAAGACATTAAAATCTTCAAAGGAACTAGCACGGTAAATAAGTGGTTCTCTAGTATCAATGTGAACCAGGTTCAGTATCTTGACTAAAAACCCTAATACTTAAGTCAAGATATGTAATTGTTCCCAGACTCCTTCCCAAAATAGCATTGACTTTTTTGTCTTAAAGAAAAACACATATAACAGGGATTGTTACTGTCTGCAGGATCCATTTCCTTTTATTCCCTTGTGGTAATAGAATCCCCATGAGTTTTAGCAAAGCTCATGGACACCCAGATAGCAGCTACGTTTCCCAGCCTCTCTTGCAGCTAAGTGTGTAAGCTCGTGATTAGCTTCTCACCAATGAAATGTCAGTGGAAATGATTTGTGTGAAGTCTGTGTCACTATCTTAAAAGAAAACAGCTTTCCCTCCACTTCCTTTCTTCCCCATTCCCAGAAACTGGATGCAAATGTGGAGTTAGACCAGTTTCAACTACATGGTCAACAACACCCCAGGACAGTGCTTCTCTAATTTTAATGTGTATAAGAACCACCTGGGGATTTTGTTAAAATGCAGATTCTGATTCAGTAGGTCTGGGACTGACTGAGAATCTGCAATTCTTTTTTTTTTTTTTTTTTTGAGGATTAGTTTCTAATTTTTTATTATATTTTTCCCTTTTTTATTTGGATGATTTGATTTTACATGAGGCTTGATATAGAAAATCTAATTTTAAGATAATCTTCACTGGTCTAACATATAAGTGGTTCCTGGGGCCCTGGATTACAAAAAAAAAAAAAAAAAACTTTAAAAAAGATACATGTGTTTCTCAAAAGGTCACACATAGAGTTACCGTATAACCCAGCAATTTCACTCTTAGATATTAATATATACCCAAGAGAAATGAAAACATATATC
This sequence comes from Cheirogaleus medius, assembly GCA_008086735.1. Classification (NCBI taxonomy): domain Eukaryota; kingdom Metazoa; phylum Chordata; class Mammalia; order Primates; family Cheirogaleidae; genus Cheirogaleus; species Cheirogaleus medius. The sequence goes on from VBSM01000529.1 coordinate 68,807,643, forward strand.
CACACAAAAGCTCATACAAATTATGAACATACAAATGTTCATAATAGCCAAAAAGTGGATACAATTCACATGTCCATCAACAGTCCCCAAACTTCTTGACATCAGGGACCATTTTCATGGAAGACAGTTTTTCCAGGGGCTGAGGATGGAAGGGTGGGGATGGTTTCAGGATGATTCAAGCGCATTACATTTATTGTGCACTTTATTTGTATTATTATTACATTGTAATATATATTGAAATAATTATACAACTCACCATAGGTTGGGAACCCCTGCATTAACTGATAGGTAGATAAATAAAATGTAGTATATCTATGTAATGAAATATTATTCTGCAATAAAAATAAATTAAGTATGAGCATATGTTACAAAATAGATGAATACATTTATGCTAAGTGAAAGAAGCCATTAACAAAAGACCATATATTGTATGATTCAATTTATATGAAATGTCCAGAATAGGTAATTCTATAGAGACAAAAATTATATTAGTGGTTACCTAGGTCTGGGAGGGTTGGGGACAAATAGGGAGTGAGTCCTAATAATTATGGGGTTTCTTTTGGGATGATGAAAATACACTAAAAGTGATCATTGCACAATTCTGTGAATACACTAAAAACCATTAAATTGAGATTCTGCAGTTCTAACAAGCTCCCAAGTATTGCTCATGCTGCTGTTCTGAAGATCGTGCTTTAAGTAGCAAGGTCTTAGGGTACAGGGGATCAGCAAGACTGAAGAAACCCGAGTTCCTGGAGGACTGTGAGGTACAGAGCTCCCCATTCAACTCAGTCTGCCCCCACCATTGTATTTGAGTCACAGTATTTTGTGATTCCTTTGCTACAGCAGCTTGGCACATGCCTCAATTAATACATCATCTAAGCATCATCAAACCAGCTCAAATATTATAGCGAAATCAAGTAACATAAAGACTAACAGTTCACTGGACTTAGTGACGGGGAGGCCACTGATGGTTTTAGGAAGAGCATTTCAGTGGAACCGGGTGGGAAAACAGTGTAAGGAGAGAATGGGAGAAAAGGAAGTGTTTTCAAGTCTAGCTAAAGTGAAGGGAAGTAGTAGCACCGTGGCTATAGGAGGACATGGGATTGAGAAAGTCCATTTGCTCAGACAGGCGGGCATCACACCAGTGACAGTACTGGTTGGGGAGGTGGCCACAGAGATACAGAAGAGAGAGGATAATGGAGAGAGGGAAGTTCCTGAGGGGAAAAAGAGACTGGGACCAGGGCTTAGGTAGAAAGACAAGCCTTAGAAGGAGGAACACCTCTTTCAATGTAGCAGGAAAAGGCAGGGAGCGGACACAGGTCCATTGATAGATTTGGAGCCAGTAAGTTGAAAGAGTGCTGCTTGGATGGTTTCCGTTTTCTCCGTGGAGCAGGAATTTAGTTTACCTTCTGAAAGTAGGGAGGGAAGAGGGGAACGGTTAGGTGGTGAAAGGAAGGAAGAAGGCAAGAAAAATCAGCATCTAGAGCAGGAAGAAAGAACTGACCAAAGAAATGTATTAAGATTGCAGAGCAGTACTGAGGGCCCCACTGAAGTTGATGACTGAATTTCCACTGGGACCAATACCTACGGCTCTGCTTTCCTACAGCTACTAAAGAGTGAATAGCTGGGTTTTTCCCATTGTGTAGCACAATGATGTGCGGGTAAATGCTTCACAACTGGCTTTAGGCAGTGTGATGGGAGGGACACTGATTTGTAGTAGTGATGTAAATACTTCCTATGACAGATTTCAAGCTACCAATGTGATGCCACTGAGCTCAGACTAGTAAAGAGATGCCCAGTGGCACACTCTTATATACCATTTCCAGCATGCAGATGCGATAGACATAAAGAAAATAGAAAATACTAAAATGTAGTAAAATAATTATTAATAGAAAGTGATGCATTTTGACTATTTTGACCTTTGGTTTTATATACTTTTAATTTTAAGTATATATCATTCAATCTTTAAATAGCTGTTTAAACACCCAGCTTGCAAAATTCTTGAAAATGTTATCATCATCTCTCTCGAGACAGCACAAGCAGGCTCCACCATACCACTGGGTGTAGAAAACCAGGTGGAAATGGCCTCTGCAAAGGAATGGGGGTGGGAGGAAGCTGAGGCATAATTGACAAGATTGCTTTTTGGTGGAGGAAATCTGAGTTCACTATGGAACAGGGCTGGAAATGATTGAAAAAAGCCTGAGTTTGTGGTAAGGTTTTAGGTGGGACATGGATCGAGTGTCAAAAAATTCAATATTGGGATAGTTACCAAGTTTGTGTCTATTTTGTGACCCTGAGTTCCTCTCACTGAACTAAAAATAATTTATAAAGTTCTTATGAAGTGGGTCAGGGGGAGTGAGGGAGGGTACTGCAGGGGAAGGGCAAGGGCGGGGTGAGGAACTGTGAGTCAGGGCCGGAAACCTGGGCCCCTGGATGATGTCAGAGGAAAGTCACCCCTGCAAAGGCAGAGCCACCTGGGAGTCTTGCTGTTGGCAGTGTCTCGGAGCTGTGTTGTGTTGTAGGTTGGCAGGGAGATATTTGGGGGATAGAGGCTCTTTTTGGTCTTAAAATTACACTGTAGGAACAAATGTACCTAAGTTTCTGCTTTTAAGAAGCTTATTGATTTAGTTTATTAAACTTAGAACTTTTTTTTTTTGCTTAAAGGTCTCTGCATAAGGCACAAGAATAATTCTGATTTAATTCTATTCAATACACTCTTCTGATATCAGAAAGTCAATTTCCACAAAAGAATTAACCCATTATGGAGTCCATTTGGCTTTTATAATCATAACTGTGTGTAATTCAGAATCATATCTGGTGTGAGAGACCTCAGCAGGCAGCATTTTCACTCTTTTCAGAGAAAAATATTTCAGAGAGTGGCTATATTGCCAACATCTCCCTGTTTGCAAAAATTCCGCCTGTTCAGGCTATGGTTGCAATCACAAAGACATTTAGAGATTTCATTAGATTTAATCAGGTATTAGACACAGTAATAAGAAGAGGAGGATCTAAGGGGAAAATAAATAAAATTTGTTAACACACACAAAAAATGGCATACATCAGTACAGCAGTTCCTAGAGCAATAAAATTACGGGGGGCATAGGAAGGTGGGGAGTGGAGGGGGCAGGGCAAACACATATTTGCCAAGTCAGGACATTAAAAAGAATTTACTAGTTGCTGTCATTATCATTTCATAAAAGAAAGATATTTTAACACCAAATAGGTAGTAAGAAAATAATTTTAGAATAAAAGTCTTTTTAAAAGAATACATTTAGTCTATAGGAAAATTGAGCACAGTTGTTTTTATTTTTCTCATTTAGGGCTTAGTGCTGAAAGCATCCTTCCAAACCATTGCAGGACTCTGATATTTAAGGGTTTTTAAAATGTTGTAATTCTTTTTTTTTTTCTTTTTTTGAGAGAGGGGTCTCACTCTGTCACCCAAGCTAGAATGCAATGGTGTCACCATAGTTCACTACAACCTCAAACTCCTGGACTCAAGTGATCCTCCTGCCTCAGCCTCCCAAGTAGCTGGGACTAGAGGAGTGCACCACCACACCCAGCTAACTGTTATATTTTTTGTGGAGATGAGGTGCTGCTTTTGCTCAGGCTGATCTTGAACTCCTGAGCTTAAGCAATCCTCCCACTTCTGCCTCCCAGAGTGCTAGGATTACAGGCATGAGCCACAGAGCTCAGCTCTTTTACCTTTTTGATATGTCCTTAATATTCTGCTACCAAAAGAAATAATTTAAAAAAAGAAAGAAAAAGAAATAAAAGGGCAGTGTGATATTTGTAGCTTCTTTAAAAAGTAGTTTTCTTTGAAAAGTAAAAAAAACTACAGGGGTTTCCCAGGACTCTGATAGGAAGAAAGATGTGACTGGGAGGAAAGTTTTGATGACCTGTTGTCTGGCTTTATGGGGAGAGTGTAGCTTTCAGGACTGGGCTGGCCTAGGTTTAAATCCTAGCCCTGCCACTTACAAACTGGGGGACCTTGGGCAAGTCACTGGACCTTAGATTTCTTCTCTTCAAAAGTAGGAAACTGATAGGTACCTCCCACGTGGTCATGGTGATTTTATGACCTAAAATATGTTAAGAACCTAGAACTCAATAACTGTCTGCTCTCATCTTTTCTCTTCCCCATATCTTTCTTTTATTTTTTATTTTTTTTTTATTTTTATTTCATCATATAATGGGGGTACAAATATTGTTAAGGTTATATACCATATCTTTCTTTTTAAAATGATAATGACAAAAACTGGTAATAATTTTTTTTTAATGTCCTGAACTCGACTTTATGTTTGGTGACCCCGTCCCCTTTGGACACACATGCACACGCTGCCCCAACCATGCCAATTTTTCTGGTCTCAGGATTGCTGCGCTAGCACCACCATCCCATAGGAAAATGCTCTGAGCCATAGTTTGATTTCCTCTGTCCCACAGCCCAGCTTGCACTTTTTGCTTCCGTTAACAACATTGCTTTCCTATGGCTGTGGATTGTATAGGTACCAAACGACCATCACAGGTTCTCGTGTGTAACCACCATCCTTCTATTTTAAATGAAGTAGCTGAAGCGACTTTACCTGCAGTGTAAGAAGGGATTTGATCACCTTATAATGCAATGGTTAAGAGTTTGGGCTCTGGAATTGGAAGACCTGGCTTCAGATCTCAACTTTACCACCTACTAAGTTATACAAGACAACTTATTTATCCTCATCACCACTGGGTTTCTCATCTGTAACATGATCATATGGGTCAAAAATAGCTAACAGGTACATAGTGCTTACTATATGCTCATGTACTCTACTAAGCCCTTAAATGTTAACTCATTTAAAAATAATCTCATGGGGCTATTGTGAAAATTAAAGGGTTACTACTTGTAAAGACCTTACAATAGTAAGCCCCTAGCACCTAGTAAATCCCCACTAAAGGTTAGCTAGTACTATTTTTCATACTTGAGTATTTTCCTTTTCTGTTTTAAAATAAATTTCAGGTCTTATAAGTTGGTCTTGTACTCTCATTAATACGTCGCACTTTCCCAATTTGATCAGTGTAAACCACTCTGAGCTACCGAGGCTGCTGACAACAGTGACAAAACAGGCGAGAACCCAGAAGCCCTCTCTGAGGCTTTCCAGGCACATGGTGTTCAAGCTTGGCCCTGGCTGCTTAGTGTTTCCATACCTCTGATGTTTTATTGCATTTTATTGCGTTACGGAAGAAGTCTAAGGTTAAATGTCAGTAAGTCGAATTGAGCATTGTGGAGTGGAGAATCACTACTTTGTTTCATTAACACTGTCAATAGAAATACATTATCTGGGTTAGATACTGGGGTTATGTCAAAAAACAAGCAAGAGCTACAGTACCTGCCCTCAGGAAACTGTCAGTCTAGTGGGGGCGACAGCCACATAAATAATTAGACATTTAGAAGAGTGTCGGTGGATGTCTTCCTCTAGATGGGTATGTGAGCAGGGTGAGCGGGGCTGGAATGTGATGAGCCTCCTGGGCTTGGCCCTGGCCTGAGAAGCAGAGTAAGGATGAGCCAAGTGGAGGGGAAGGTGGCGTTCAGAGCGGAGAGAGGAGCATGAACAAAGGCAGGGAAACCAGAAACATCTTGGTGTGTGTGAGTGTGTGTGTGTCAAAAGCTACAAGCAGTTCTATTTTGCTGAGACACGAAGCACCTTTTAGACAGGAGGGTTAGGCACAGGAGGTGAGTCTGGGCTGCAGGCAGAGACCAGAGCACAGAAGCCCCTGGGAGCCCTTGCAGCCTGATGTCAGGGTTGGATTTGCCGTCTCTGTGTCCTGTGCTCATGTGACTCCCTCTGCTTGAAATCCCTGCTTGCTCAGATCACAAGGACTTGGCCCTTCCCACTCAAATCCGCTTTTCCTCGGACTCCCTCAGGCCACAGCAATCTCTGCCTCCTCAAAACTCTTACAACGTCCACTGCATAAACCTTATGCCCGTTGATAGTCATAAGCCTGCCCTGTGAATTATTCTCTATGAAAATGTTTCTTGACTCTTCAATAAGACACTGAGTTCCTTGAACAGGACCTGCTTCTAAGTTCCTTCTTGTTCTCCATGGAGGCCGTGCTAGATCTTAGACATACCAACTGCTCAACAGATGTCTGTTCAATTATCACAGCTCTGGCTTTTGCGGAGGGATGGAGCCAGAGGCGGAGCCAGAGCCAGAACCAGAAGTCTGATGCAGGCATGCTGTGTTTAGGAGAGTCCAGCTTGCCAGGCCATGAGAAGGGAAATGGGGTAACGCTCTTAAAATCTTTCTTCTCTTGGTTCTCGAGTTACTATACTCTCCTGGTTTCTTCCCAACTCTCTGGCTGTTCCATCTGGCTGTTCCTGGAATTTTTACAAGATAATCATTTAGCAAAAGAGATTTCTGAATATTTCTTCATTTCAGCAGTAATAGTCAAGAAAAGAAAAGCAAAAGGAGGCTTCTCCTCCTCTACCTTAAGTTCAGATACCAGAGAGAGCCTCCCTTCTCTCTTTGGAGTTCTCTCTCCCTGGAAGATTTCAACTCACTCCTGAAGCTTCAGGCTGACAACTTCATATCAATGGCTTTCAAACCAGGACCTCCAGCCCAGCCCTCCCCTCTGAGCTCCTACACCCCAACATCTCTCTCCATTCCAAATGACTCCATGACATCTCTGCTTGGGTGTGTGATGGACTGTTTGTGTTCCCTGCCCCCAAATTCATATGCTGAAGCCATAATTCCAGTGTGGCTATATTTTGAAATGGGGCTTCTAAGAAAGTAATTAAGACTGATGAGGTCATATGGGTAGGGTCTTGATCCAACAGGATTAGTGTCCTCTTAAAAAGAGACACAGAGAGCACTCTCACTCTCTCTCCACAAGAGCATAAAGAAGAGGTCATAGCAAGAACACATAGCAAGATGGCGGCTCCCTACAAACCAAGAGAAGAGACCACAGAATGAATCATATTTCCAGCACCTTGATCTTGGCCTTTCTAGCTTCCAGAATGGTAAGAAATAAGCCATTCTGCCCATGGTATTATGTTATACAGTTTAGGTGGACTAGTATGATGTGTTACAGGCATCTCAAATTCAATGGGTCCTAAACCACTGATGATGGAATTATCATCTCCCCTACCCCCAAAAACAAACAAACAATAACAGCAAAACAAGCAAAAAACCTGCCTTTCCTCCAGTGTTGCCCTGCTTCATAAATGGCCCCAGAACTTCAGTTGCTCAAGTCAAAAGCCTAGGAGTCCTTCTTGCCCCCTCCTCCTTCCTCCTGCTCTCGTAACCCCTTAGTCTCCATCCTGTAGCTACTCAAAAACTTATAAAAATGCAGATCTGATCATGTGACTTCCTTACTTAGCACTCTTCAATGGCTTCCCACTGCCCTTAGAGTGAGGCAAAGACCACTGCAGACTTTGACCCTCATGCCCCTTTCATTTCTCTTCTCCTTGGTCTGCATACCCCAGCATGGTCTAGACTCATTTCCATGAGTATTCCATTCCCCACCCCCTCTCTCTCTCTCTCTCTCTCTCCCTCTCCCTCTTCCTCTCCCTCTCTCCCTCTTTCTCTCATTTCTAGGTCCCTAAGTATGCTGATCTCTCTTACTGCAATGCTCTACACACTCATTCTCACCCTAACAAACAAATAAATTATGAATCACTTGGTTCTGCTACAGTCAGCAACATGAACAAGGTAGGGAGATCTTAGGATCTATTGTACTGAATGCTTAGATCTTGGCTCTAGTCAAATTTCATGTTTCCTATTTACTAAAGTTGTCAATATAGCTGCATGCTCTTGTCCTGCATTCTAGTATATGTTCTCCCTGAGTCTATGACTAAGCAAGATAACTGATTTTATGAGTGTGTGTTAAGCTGTCTTCTAGGTACAGTTTGGAGGCCCATGCTGGACCTTGCTCTAGTGTGTAGGTTTTTAACATATGTAATGATCATGAATGTTCTATTTGTTCTAGAGAAATGTATGTCCCAGAGCTAAGATACAATACTAGGGAATGCATAGCCCAAGGAAATAAATGTCACGTGATATGTGTTTTTAAAAATTGGGGTTTCTGCTTAGGTCTATGCCATCTTGTAATAATTCCCCCAAGAAACTCATTAAACCTGGGTGTCAGCTTACTGGGGGCAACACTATATTTCACCAACATTTTAACTGGAGTCCTATAACCCATTAAAACGAAATGAATAACTTAACTTCCTCTGTAAAATCAGCACAGGATTCTAATTCACATTTATAAAAAAGAATTCATTTCTATCTGAATTAACCAATCAGTAAATATAATGTTAAGGCAATTATGTTAGATAATCTTTCCAAGAGATTGAATTACATCAAATTAATCCCATGTTATCTTAGAACTTCAGGCTAGGTATTTCCAGGGGCCATGTGTTATGAATATTTGTGACATATTTGGGTTTCTGTGGGCCAAAGGGCTATTCATAATCATAACATGTGTTAAACACATACGTTATGGTATATGAGCTACACTATAATGAACAATGGTAAACTATTTTGGAGTGATGAATTAGGAAAGGTTAAAGAGGCTAATGCTAGTATTGAGGAAGGAAGAAATTCAATTGCCAGCAATGAAGCATAAAAAAAACCCCCACTTATTTCTAGAACAAGTTGTAAACTATAAATAAATGAATGAATGAATATTTGTAACCTTCAGCAGTATGTCCAGAATGCCTTTCGAAGCTCAATAACTCAATAGTTGTGTATCTTCACCAACATCCTATCACATGCACACATATAAATCCAAATCAGAAATTATTTTTTCTCACCAGACACAATCCAAATATTTAAAAATAATAATTTGACAACTTGATAGAAACAGAGAGAAGATTTGCCCCCCAGAGAAGAATGCCCAACGAAGAACTGCATGCCGCCTTTCTCTTGGAGTCAGAAGTTGTTGCTTTAACCCTTTTATGCCAGATGTGTCTGCAGGTACTCCAGACTTTCTTTGGGTGTTGGTATCCTGAGGCCCGGCACAATGTAATCCCTTCCCAGTAAGGAAAGAAATTCATGTTATTTCAGTTTTTAATACGAGCCAGTTTGTCAGTTATATGCTGTCTAATTTAATCTCGCACCAACAGCTTTATTGGTAGGGAGGTATTATCGTCCCAGTTTTGCCAGCAAGGAAACTCAGGGAGAGAACTGAAAGGATTTACCCAAAAGTTCGTGGCTAATGTCAGCACAGCCAGAGTTAGAACTGAGGCTTCTCAAGCCATCCTAGCACATTTCATATTCCTTAAGCTGCCTCTCCTAGCCGAAAACCCACGCTGCAGGAAACACGTGGAGTCTAACACTGAAGGTCAGGAGACCAAGCCCAAATTAGCAGGGTATGATTGCTGTTTGGAAGAACCACAGTGTAAAATGTCAACCCAAATAGAAAATTCTCTTTCACTTTCAAGGAAGATTTGGATTTAAATCCAGCAAACATTTATTGAGTACCTTCTATGACCAGACCCTGTGCTATGTACTTACACAAATATTTTTTGTCCCAACAAATGATTTTATTGCTTTGCATTAAGATAATAGAAGCTTAATATCAAAAAACCATAGAGTGCACCCTGTGGTTAAGAAGGGACACTCTTGGAAATTCTCTGTATCTCCTCTTCTTGAGAAGGGATATGATTACCATCCTAAAGGCAAGCTCATTTACATGCCCCAATATCAGCTTGTAGACTTTTATTTTGTTCTTTTCTTTAATCAAACTCAGTGTTTTTCATTCCTTAGTGTAACTAAAAATTAGGGCTATGTACCCAGGTTACAGATTTTTCAAGGATAATTTTGATATATGTGATGTTTTACCTTCATACTAACTTTATAACCTAGTCCCTACTTTGGATATGACCCTTTTATTGACTAGGACTAGGGTGGCGGCCATAGTAATTCCCTGGGTGTCATCCCCTTCTTTGATGAAATTACCCCTCTTTCCTGAACTCTACTACTGTGGTCTGAATGGTAACAGCCATCCTCTTGCATGACTCTGCCTCCCTCGCCATAGTGGCTGGTCCAAGAGGTCGGCACACAACCCAAATTGGAACAACACAACTCTTTCTAGAACTTTTCAGAGTGGAGCTATAGAGATTTACACACACACACACACATTTTGTCTCTTTTTAGTTATGACCCTCAAGGGTGTAAGCCTGGAGCCACCAGTGCCTCCCATGAAGAGACAATCCTGATGGTGCTGGATCCTCTGGATTTGGTCTTTCTGTCCTCAGGAAAGCTTCATCCCTGCCCTTTTCACAATCTCACTATGTGAGTAAGTAGCTTTGTCTGTTTTGTTTAGGTAAAAGTTAGAGTTTTATCTTCTACAACCAAAGAGTTCTGACTAACTACATCAATAGAATATTATTGTTTATATATTTACTCAAAAGGGAATATGCTGTAATAGAAGGCATGCTACACTTGAAATAATATTAGAAAGAACTTTGAATATTATGAGGCATCAAGAGCAGATTACTGACGTATGGCTTTAGGGTAGAGTGTGAGAGAATTCCATCAGGACAAAGTGGTTCGTTCAGCCCAGGTCACAGATTGGTCTGCCTGCTGCTGGGACCCAGCTGCATTAGAACTATCTTCATATCCAAGTTAAGATCATCTGCTTCACTCTGCCCATTCCCCAGCAAACTGTAGGAACCCGTCTTCTGTTAATCTTAGGTCCATAGACATGGCAGAATCCTCAGAGTCCTTCCAGACACTAAGCTAACCCTAAGCACAAGCATGGCGAAAACCAGTCTTAAGTATTGACTCCAGTTACAAATAAAATTGCTTATGAGAAATACTAAATATTGAACCATGGAGGCAGGGATAAGAGGTGGGGGAATTTAGAGCCTCACAGAACTAGATTGTAACTTACTCTGTTGCTTATTATGTGCATTTGCTGGGCACCACATTTTTCATCTGGAAAGTGGGAATAATAAAACTTTAACCTTTGGTGCTGTTACGAGAATTAAATTAAAAAACTATGGAAAGTACATGGCACAATGCCTGTACTGGGTGGTAATTAATATGTGATAGTTGTGTGGCGAGATTCAAATAACAAGACTCATTTTGGGGATTTCTGTGTTCTTATGAGCCAAAGTACTCCACTGATGGAAGTTTCATGATGGTAAGTGTAAATCAATATTATCTTGCTTTTGGATTGTTTCTATATCTCAGTGTACAAATAAAATTTAATGGAAGGGTACTTTAAAAATGTTTTTGATTCTAGTTTGGGATGGTACTTTCCTATGTCTTAGACTATCCTGGAAGCATACTTCTAAATTTTTCCTTCTGGTTCTAATTTTTTTCAAATTTAAAATGTTTAAGTTTTCTTTACAGTTTTAAAAGTTAAGGCACCTTTTCCTGTCTTAGGTAAAAGAAAATGAAACCCTATTGCATTTTACCAAAGCAATGTCTTAAGGAAAAGCAGATCCCTGAGAGGATGTTATTAACTGCCTGCTTCTTATAATTGAGGCCTCTTCTCAGACAACTCTGCTGTTTAATCTCGGCTCTCACCAATAACCCTTTCCTCTTTTTGATCAAGTGTTTAATTTCCTTGAAAGATTTTCTCAGATTTCAACTATTACTGCAAGGATTTTCATTTTACCCTACCCCTTAAATGGCTAAATCTTGCATATCCATTATTTCAAAAAAGGATATTTCTGTTCATCTAAGTAAATAGTTCAAGGATTTCATCTTCTTTCCTTGCCTATTACTGCTGAAATAAGGAATTATTTGGAAATTTCTTTTGCTAAATGGCTATCTTATAAAAATCAGGTAAAATTAAGCATTTACAAAAACCAATATTAGACAAGTCTCAATTGTCTACAGCCGTGTAGATCAAAGCATAGATTACTAAAAACAGATAAACTCTCTAAACTGATTTTGGCCATTCCTTTACTTTCATCTTTGAAAAGTAAAACATATGTGTTTAACCTTCAGTATAGCTTTTCTAACAACCTTTAAAAACTTCCTGATTTTAGGAAAACATGAAATATACATAAGGCAGTAACAAGTAAAAAAAGAAAGGATGGCCACGGTAACACAAAAGTCTAGGGGTAAGAATTATTGCCACTAATATTTAAATGTACAGGAATACAATTCTTTTTCACATAAACATAACAGTAACAAATTAATCAAGTATAGCTTTTGTCAGATTCTTCTGCAGACTTCAATGAAACTTCAATTTATCTCAATCCCAACCATAAACATTGGCTCCCAAATCTGGGTTAGGTGCCTGTGTAGCAAAGAAGTTGCCCTTAACCAGAGAAAAGACCTGGCTTTTGCCCTAGACTTCTGGGACATACTCTGTCACTGTTTTGTTTGGGGTGGGGGATGGTCACACCATATTTTAGGGTGAGGTTGACCACACCTAACAGTCTTAGTACAGAGGCTAGCCACATCAGAAAGGACAACTGTGTGACTCAGGGTCAGGGCTTTGGGTCTTGCAGTATCATTAGAACTCAACCACATGGCAATCATGCTGATGTAATGAAGGCCCAATAAAAACTCTGGACATTGAACTGGGCATGGTGGCATGTGCCTATAGTCCTAGCTACTCCAGAGGCTGAGACAGGAGGATCTCTGGAGCCCACGAGTTCAAGAACAGCCTGGGCAACATAGTGATACCCTGTCTGTAAAAAATGAAAAAAGAAAAACTCTGGACATTGAAGTTCAGGTGAGTTTCCCTGGTTGGTGGACTCCATGCACATTGTCACACACTGATGCTGAGAGGGTAACACGTCCTGACTCCACCGGGATGGGACAATGGAAGCTTCACCTTTGAAACCCTCTCAGACTCTGCCCTATGCATCTCTTCCTTTGGCTGATTTTTATCTGTATCCTTTCCTGTAATTAAAGCATAACCATGAGAATAATAGCTTCCTGTGAGCTCGGAGTCTTTACAATGAATTATAGCATCTGTGGGTGGTTTGGGGAACCCCTGAACTTGGAGATAGTGAGGTCAATCTTGGGGACTGTGCCCTCAAACTTTGAAGTTCGGCTAACTGGGTAGTGCTCCACTTCCGTTCTCCCACAGCACTCTGTCACTACCTCTGTTGTACCATCGAACACATCGTTCTTTTTGTTGTTTGGTTTTTTGACATTTAATTAGGTAATAGCAAAAAAAAAAATGCTCAAAGAGTAGAAAAGGGTTTATAATGTGTGGTTGTTTCAGTAGTAGTAGTAGTAGTAGAGTAACAATGGGGAAACTGAGGTTCAGAAGGATTAAATAAATTGCCCAAAGCCACACAGTTAATAGAGCAATAGGATTCATTGGAACCCAGTCATTCTAGCTCCAGAGTACAAGCTACTAACTACTGCATCCTTCTGCCTGAGCATTTGTTGCAAATAATAGAAACACAACAAAAAGCTTAAGTTTAAATCCTCCCTCACACAAAAACCAAACAGACAAGGAATTCATTGTTATAAGTTTCCCTCCTCTCCCCTCCTCTTCCTCCTCTGTCTTTTTTCTCCACTCTGCCTGTGCAAGACCAATGAAAACAATAGGGGAAACGGTAATGAATGAAGAGATTTGAAAGGGAAGATCCACTGGACCTATGGCTAACTGGATTTGAAAGATAAAGAAAAGGGAAAAATCAACAAAACCTTTAAGGTTTTTGACCCCGTTAACTTGGAGGATGCTATTGTCCATGATAGAAGTGATTTGGAGGGATGATAAAACTTATTTTTTAAAATGCTACTTTATTAAGGTAACCTACATTTAATAAAATTTACACATGTTAAGCAGGTTGATGAAACACTTTGATGCCTTTTGATAAATGTATATATTGTGTACCCAACACCTTAATCAAGATATAAAATAAGCTGGGCATGGTGGTGCATGCCTGTAGTCCCAACTACTTGGGAGGCTGAGGCAGGAGGAAACTCTGAAGCCAGAAGTTCAAGGCCACAGTGTGCTATGACTGTGCCTATGAATAACCGCTGCACTTCAGCCTGGGCAACAAAGTGAGACCCCATCTGTAAAAAAACAAAGTTAATGTATACATATATATATATATATATATATATAATATTTACCAGTTCCCAGAATGTTCCCATGTGGCCCTTCCTTCACTTATTATGCCCCATAACCACTAATTTGATTTCTCTATTACTATAGATCAATTTTATCTGTTCTAGAACTTTATATAAACAGAATCATACACTATGTATTCCTTTGTGTCTGGTTTCTTTTGCTCAGCGTAATGTCTGTGAGCTTCATCTATGTTGCTGCTTGTATTGGTATTTTTTTTGCCAAATAGTATTCCATTGTATGAATATGCCACAATTTGGTTATCCCTTTACCTGTTGATGAGCATTTGGGTAATTTGCAGTTTAGGATAATTACAAATGAAGCTGACATAACATTCAAGTACACCTCTTTCAGGACAGATGTTTGCATTTCCCTTCTTGTGAGTAAATACCTAGGAAGAAGAATTGCTGGCTCATAGGGTTGATCCATGTTAACTTTTCAAGACACTGCCAAGTGATTTTCCAAAGCGGTTGCCCCATTTTGTACTACCACTAGCAATGCAAGAATGTTCCAGTTGCTCTACATTCTTGCCAACCCACACCATTGCCAGTCTTCTCTGTTTTAGCCATTCTAGTGAACATGAAATATTGTCTTATAGTGTTTTTTAAAGAGCTTTATTGAGGTATAGTTTATGTACTATAAAAATTCACCATTGTAAGTGTACAGTTTAATGATTTTTAGTAAATTTAGAGACTTGTGTAAATATCATCACAAACCAGTTTTTTAATATTTCTCCCCAAAATTTCCTCATGTCCATTTGCAGTTTCTGCCCCGACTCCCAGCCCAAGGGAATCCCTGTTCTGCTTTGTGTCTCTATAAATTTACCTTTTCTGGATATTTCATGTAGATGGGGTCATACAATAGATAGTCTTTTGCTTCTGGCTTCTTTCACTTATCATAATATTTTTGAGGTTCATCCATGTTTAGCTTATATATCAAGAACTATGGAAGGTCTGAGATTTCACCATACTTGCAAGCTAAGTTAGCCTGCCACAGTGTCATGTCTACTGACAGAAAACATGAGACTCCCGGGTCATGGAGAAAGGACGTCATCACTCGTGGCTCGGCTGGCAGCATGAGCTTTGTGCGTGCCAGTTCCCCATGCCCCTCAAGTCCTAGCGGGTGATAGAAGTGGGCATAGGTGAACTCTGCACA
The DNA here is from genome assembly GCA_008086735.1 of Cheirogaleus medius. Taxonomy (NCBI): domain Eukaryota; kingdom Metazoa; phylum Chordata; class Mammalia; order Primates; family Cheirogaleidae; genus Cheirogaleus; species Cheirogaleus medius. The sequence goes on from VBSM01000529.1 coordinate 68,822,823, forward strand.
TGCAGTGGGTTTATGTCAAAGCTGAGGAACCCCAAGCTTAGGAAACCCTAGTCTTTTATAATGGGCTGCAAGCAAACCTACTCAAACTTTGCCTTGGAGAGAGACATTATCTTTATTAAACTACACATCAAATTAGCCATCTCTCTATTCCAGAGGGAGGTACTATCTCAGTCTTCTAAAGGTGTTTGCTATACATTCATCCATTGTCTTCTAACAATATAGCATTTGTTTCTTTTCTTTTTTTGCTGAATAATAATATAAAGAAAATATTTTTATACATATACCACATTTTGTTTGTCTCTTCATTAGTTCATGGATATTTGGATTATTTTCAGTTTTTGGCTATGAGAAAGGTGCTATGAAAATTCACAAACATATATAATTTCATTTCTCTTGATTCTTAGGAGTAGAATTACTGTACTGCATAGTAACTTAACATGAAACAGTTTTGAAAAACTGCCAAACTGTTTTCTACATGGGCTGTACCATTTTATATTCCCACCAGCAAAGTATGAGTGTTCCAATTTCTAGATACTCTTCCCAATACTGAGTATTACAGGTGTCTCTCTTTTTGATAATAGCCATTTCAGTAGGTATAAAATGACATCTAATTATAATTTTAATTTCCATTTTCCTAATGATTAATAATGCTGTTGATCATCTTTTCACATACTTTTAGCCATTTGCATATCTTCTTTGGTGAATTATCTATTTAAATATTTTTCCATTGTATAATTGGATCATTTGTCTTATTATTAAGTTGTAAATGCTCTTTATATATTCTGGATACAAGTTCTTTATCACATATATGATTTGCAAATACTTTATCCCAGTCTGTGTCTTGTCTTTTCATTTTCTTAATAGTGTCTTTTGTTGTTCTTAGTTTTTTTAAAAAGTAGTTTTGTTGAGATATAATTTATATACCATAAAGTCCACTTGTTTAAAGTACACAAATTCAATGGTTTTTATTATACTTAAGGTTGCGCAATATCATCATAATCTTATTTTAGAACATTTTCATCACCCACAAGAGAAACATCACATCCATTAGTAGTCATTCCTCATCCTCCCATCCCCTTTCCCTGGCAATCACTAATCTACCTTCTGTCTCTATAGGTTGCCTATTTTGGACATTTCATATAAGTGGAATCATACAATATGTGGTCCTCTGTGACTGGTTTCATTCACTTAATGTAATGTTTTTGAGGTTCATCCATGTTGTAGCATCTATCAGTACTTCATTCTTTTTTATTGATGATAATATTCCATTATATGGATATATCATATTTTGTTTATCCATTCATTAATTGATGGACATTTGGGTTGCATTCACCTTTGTTGTTATGAACATTTATATACAAGTTTTTGTATGGACTTATATCTTCATTTATTTCAGGTAAATATCCAGGAGTGGAATTGCTATGATAACTCTGTTTGAAATTTTGAAGATCTGCCAAACTGTTTTCCAAAGTGGCCATACATACCTACTACATTCCCACCAGCAGTATAAGAGGGTCATTCTAGTGGATGTGAATTGGCATTTGTTGTGGTTTTAATTTGCATTTCCTTAATAACTAATGATGTTGAATATGTTTTCATGTGCTCATTCACCATTGGTAAATCTTTGGGGAAATGTCCATTCAAATCTTTTGCCCATTTTCTAATTCATTTTTTAATTGCTGAGTTATATTCTAGATACAAAGTGCCAAAGTTTTAAATTTTGGTGAAATGCAATTTATCAGGTTTTTTAAAAGTGGCTTTACTTTTAATGTTGTAACTAAGAAATTCTTGCCTAATCCAAAGTCATGTTTTCTCCATATTTTCTTCTAGAAGTTTCATAATTTTAGCTATTACATTTAGGTCTATGAGATAATCTTTGTATACTTTATGAGGTAAGTTCACTTTTCTGTATATGGATATCTAATTTTCCCAGCACCATTTGTTGGAAAGGCTAAAATCTCCTCATTGAATTGTTTTGACATCTTTGTGAAAATCAATTCACCATATATAAGGTAATTTCTAGACTCCCTGTTCTATTTCATTGATCTATAGGCCTATCCTTGCACCAATACTATTAATATACTGTCTTTACTGTGGCTTTATAATAAATTTTAATATTGAGTAGTATAAGTCCTCCACCTGTGTTCTCTTTTTAAAAATTGTTTTGACCTTGCGAGGTCCTTTGCAATTTCATATAAATTTTAGGATCCATTTGTGAATTTGTTAAAAAAAAAAAGGCTGCTGTGATTTTGATAGGGATGTGTTGAATTTATAAATCAATTCTGGGAAAATTGCCACCCTAACAATATTGTCTTTCAATTCATGGGTATGGAATGAATGTCTTTCCATTTATTTAGATCTTCTTTAATATATCTCATTTATGTTTTGTAGTTTTTAGTGTACATTTTCTACTTCTTTCATTAAATTTATTGCTACATATATATTTGATGCTATTATGAATGAAATTGTTTTCTTGAAAATAAATTGAAATTTTATTTTTGGAATGTTTTTGCTAATATATAGAAATGCAATTGGTTTTTATGTATTGTTCCTGTGTCTTGTGACCTCACAACCTGTTTATTAGTTCTAGTAGGTGTGGATTCTTTCGGGTTTTCTACATACAATATTGTGTCATCTGTGAATGAAGACAGTTTCCAATCTGAATGCATTTATTTATTTATTTGCCTTATAGAAGGGTAAGAGAAAACATCGTGCCTTATTTCTGATTGTAGGAGGAAAGTATTATGTCTAGTCCTTTATTAAGAATAATGTTAGTTGTATGAAATTGCCCTTCAAGAATTTTCAGAAACACAGCAAACTCTGTACATCTTGATAACAGAGTTCTTTGTCCCTCTAATTGGCTTAAATAAACCCCAAGTACAATATTGGATCTAAATATTTCGCAAGCTGGGAAACATATAGAGATAGAGATAGAGATTATAGAGACAGAAAGAGATGAGGATAGAGAGAAATAGAGAAAGAGAGAGAATGAATGGTAAAGGCGTGAATGATTCATCTGAACGACATTGGCCAAACTGATTCTGTCAATAGGTTGTAACCAAGAGGGCATGGAGGGCCTGAACAGGAAATGATAAAAATCAGGCAATGCCCAGTGGCATTCCATCAGCACGAAGGCCATTATCTCAAAATATGAGTAAGTGCTAGCTTACTCTGAGGGCTGGGAGACAGAGGCTCCCTGAACTGGCATTATCTGTGTGCAAAATGCTGTTGGAAGGACTGGGACAGGATGTAGACATGCATTAAGGGAGAGCAAATCCCTTCAGTATGAACGTAGAGCTTGAAATATTACATTAGCCAAGTGTACTGGCTGCCCTGCCCATTAAATATTCATGCTAAAATCTCTGTCAATCAACAGGAACAACCTTGTCCCACTCAGAGCTAGTAAAGAAAAGCTATGTAGGTTATTCAGCAAATCGTAAGGGGAAAGGGACTTGGCTGTTGTTGTCCACAATGACACCAAAGAAGCATTCAGTACTGAAGGTCAAACTGCTCCTATCCTTGCCTGCCTTTGGCAGAAAGCATCTGGGAGGCTGAGGAGTGTGGCTGTGGTTCTCACACTTGGATGTCAGTGGAAAGCACCTGTAAGCCTTGTTGGAATACAGATTTCTGGGTTCCTACTGTTGCTCCCCACCCCCTATCTAGGTGAGGGTGGAAGGAAGGGGTTGGGGGAAGGGGTGTACTTCAGGTGATTTTGACATATAGGCCTGTAGGCTATTCCTTGAGAAACAGTGGAGTGATTAATAGCATAGATTTTTGAGCCAGCAGACACAATTGCATGACCTTAGAAATGTAACCTAACCTATAAGGGCCTAAAGTTTTCTCATTTCAGGGATGGTGATAATAACACCTACATCCTCAGAGGGCTTGCAGTGAGAATGGAATGAGATAATGTGAGTAAAGTATGCATATGAAGCACTCAAGAAATGGTAACTATTGTTACCTTGAATTAAAGCTGAGATCCGTTATCAAGTAGTAATGGCTGCAAGTGAATCAGCAGGAACCGTAAATCCTGCGCCCCCTCACCCCCTCTCTGCCTCTCACAACCCTAGTATAAATTGAGGTGTAGCAAAGAGTTAAATAGCCCCACAGGGCTCTGGCTTGGTGCAGAATCTGATACAGGAAGCCATGCTTCCCCCAGAGAGGCGGTGGCCTGAGCTATGGGAACTTGGTGCAGTGTGATCTGTTGGCCAGGTCTGCTTTGCAAAACCCTGACCGCAGGGGTCTGTGTGACCTGAGTCTCTCTCTTACTTTGCCTCTGCGGTGACGGGCCTGCAGGGAATGTCAGCGGTTCAGGAAGCCGTGCTGTGTGAAGGCAGGCACGCTGACCCAATTTCCTATCCTGCCTCTCCCTCTTGTAAACTGAGAGATTTTGCACATGTCAGATCATTTCTGTCAATTTTAGTTTCCTTATCTCCCTTACAAATAAGGGAAGATCAGATATTTGTATGTGGCCACTGTGGTTTAGCACTTTGACATTCAGTCTCCCTTTGGGTTCCCACAACACTGTGGATTCCACAAAACAGGTGTGCAAAAAGGAGGACAAAAAGGTTAAAGGATTTGTTCACAGTTACAGCGCTAGTGTGGAACTCAAGCCTGACTCTTGTCTAGTCTTCTACGTTACATCACCATACCCTTTCCATCCACCTTGGAGGGCACCTGTGAGGAGCAGAAAAGATTATGGATGTGAAAGTTCTTCGTCTACGTCATGGCACCATGCCACATCCGCCTCAGCCATTCCGGAACATAAACGTGGGGGTCTATTTATGGAGAACTACGGTTTGGCTGTGGGCGGACATGCCACTGTATTTTAGAGAGAAGACTACTCGAAGTCATGTGTGGCTAGCATACTGACAGCTCTCCAACATATTACATGGAAAATGTATGTTTTCATCATCTTTGACATTGTCATCATCTTCCTTATTAACTACATTGTTAATAACATTATACTGGCATACTAGGTACAGGAGCCTCGTATAGTGCTTTAACTATAACACCACATTTATTCCCACCAACATCAAGTGAGGAATAAAAAATACCTATGAGAAAAGCACTACTATTATCTCCATTATGTAGAAGATGAAATGGAAGAAAAGAGTTCAAGCATTTGACCTCTGCTCTGCCTGACTCCAGAGTCTTCCTGCTAATGTCATCCTGCTCTACAACTTTTGTTTAGAGGTGACACGGATAACGTAGGAGCAAGGAGATCTTCCCTCCCCCTCTGAAGGTTCTAGTCAAGGCTGTTGAAATGAATTGACAAGAGACAGATTAATAGGAAAAAAGGTACACAAAGTTATTAACCTGTACGTAAACACAGGAGTCCCACACATATGAGACTCAAAGAAGAGCCAGATGACTGAAGTCTTTATGCCATCCTGAGGTTATAGAAAGAATAGGGGTTGGGACTTCTGAGGTGGGGAGGTGGCGTCACAAGTTATGGGATAGTGAGGGGAGGAAAGCATGGCAAGCAAAGGCTGTCTTGTTACTCAGATAAAAATCTCTCACTGTCTCAGAGCTGCCCTCAGAAAGAATAAATGGTAGCCGGAGGTATAAGTTTCTCTGTCAGATATTTTAAAGTGTCAGATTTTTAGTTTCTTTTTCCTGTGAGTTAATCTCTCCTAAATCCAGATAAGGCACATAAGGGGGTCAATTGAAAAACCCTTATAATAAATTTATTTAATCTTAGTTTAACCACACATGATTTTTTTTACTTTTCTTTTTCCCCAACACTACTTATTTTTATCTATAACATTCCTTTTTCCATTCATTTATTCAGAAACAATCTTTAAATAACCCCTAAACTAGACAAAATTACTTCAACAAACACCATATCCTCACACCTTTTTTATAACCCTTCTCGCCAAAAACATATCTTGTTTTTCTTGTACACTTTGCATATCAAATTGTTTTCCTTATTTCTAGTAGTTTTAATTACATATATTAATTAGAATTTTAATTCTTAGTCTTCTTAATTAGTAGTGAAAGCCTAGGAAATAATTTTTAATTATCTATCACATTCCAATATTTTATGAATACAAACTTTATATATTTGTTTAGCTTTTAAAATTTTTTATTGATATATAATATTTGTACATATATTGGGGTGTGTATGATATTTTGTTACGGGCATAGAATGTGTAATGATCGAGTTGGAATATTTAGGATATCCATTACTTCAAGGGTTTAGCATTTCTATGTGTTGGGAACATTTCAAGACCTCTCTCCTAGCTATTTTGAAATATATAATACATTGTTTACTAGTCACCCTACTCTGCTATGAAACATTAGAACTTATTCCTTCTACCTAACTATATGTTTGTACCCAATAACCAACCTCTCTTCATTCCCCCACCTCCCACACACACACCCTTTCTAGCCTCTGATAACTATCATTCTACTCTCTACCTCCGTGAAATTAACTCTTTTAGCTCCCACATATGAGTGAGAACATGTGATATTTGCCTTTTTGTGCCTGGCTTATTTCACTTAACATGATGACCTCCATTTCCATCCATGTTGCTGCAAATGATGAGGTTTTAATCTTTTTATGGCTGAATATATATTCCATTCTGTATATATATATATTACATTTCCTTTATCCATTCATCCTGTAATGAACATTTAGGTTAATACCACATCTTTGTTATTGTGAATAGTGCAATAATAAATATAGTGATGCAGGTAACCCTTTAATATACTGATTTCTTTTCCTTTGGTTAAATACCCAGTAATAGGATTGCTGGATCATATGGTAGTTCTATTTTTAGTTTTTTAAGAAATCTCCATACTGTTTTCCATAATAGCTGTATTAATTTACATTCCCACCAACCGTACATAAGAGTTCTCTTTTCTCCACATCCTTGCCAGCATCTGTTATTTTTTGTCTTTTTGATAACAGCTATTTCAGCTGGGGTAAGATGATTCTTTGTTGTGATTTTGATTTGCATTTCCCTGATGATTAGTGACGTTGAGCATTTTTTCATATACAGATTGGCCATTTGTATGTCTTCTTTTGAGAAATGTCTATTCAGATCCTTGTACACTCTTTAATGAGATTATTTGGGGTTTTTTTGCTATTGAGTTGAGTTCCTCATATATTTTGGTTATTAGTCCCTTTTTGGATGAATAGTTTGAAAATATTTTCTCACATTCAACAGGTTGTCTTTTCACTCTGTTGATTGTTTCCTTTGTGGTGCAGAAGCTTTTTAGTTTAATGTAGTCCCATTTGTCTATTTTTATTTTTGTTGCCTGTGCTTTTGAGGTCTCAGCAATAAAATCTTTGCTTAGCACAATGTCCTAGAGTGTTTCCCCTAAGTTTTCTTCTAGTAGTTTTATAGTTTTGGGTCTTATGTTTAAGTCTTTAAGCCATCATGAGTTGATTTTCATATATAGTAAGAAATAGGGGTCTAGTTTCATTCTTCAGCATATAGATATTCAGTTTTTTCAGCACCATTTATTGAATAGGATGTCTTCTCCCCATTGAATGTTCTTGGCACCTTTGTCAAAAATCAGTTAGATATAAATGCTTGGATTTTTTCTGGATTTTTCTGTTCCATTGATCTATGTGTCTATTTTTATACCAATGCCATGCTGTTTTGGTTACTATAGGCTTGTAATATATTTTGAAGTCAGGTAGTGTGATTCCTGCACCATGATCCTTTTTGCTCAGGCTTGCTTTGGCTACTTGGAGTTTTTTCTGGTTCTGTATAAATTTTAGGATTTTTTTTCTATTTCTGTGAAAAATGTCATTGGTATTTTGGTAGGGGATGCATTGAATCTGTATTGCTTTGGGTAGTATGGTCATTCTAACAATATTGATCTTCCCATCCATGATCATGGGAACTTCATAATTTTAAAAATAAATGTTTCCCCACAATTTTGTATAATGTGGGGCAGAACATATTTACTAACAGACCCAAATATATTTTTTTCTTTGTAATAAGAAACCAAAAGTAGATAAATTTAAGCCTCTTGTTAATGTTTCAGTATTTTATCTTATTTGGAAATGATTTAGAAATTTGATGAATACCTATCATTTAATTTAACTGAGCAAAATTTTAAGGGTATAGTTGTCAGAAATATTTAGGAAACCTTTTAAGTAAACATATTATAAAACATAATGATTGTAAAAAAAAGAAAAAGCACATTTATAGATTTTTATCCCACCTACATTTTTTAGTTTACTTGTCCTTAAGAATTATTTAGTACAATTGGAAAATTTTATGAGATGTTAAACAAACCCTAATGCTTAGCCATTATCTGAAGTAATTTCTTATTAACCAATTTTATAGCACATGTATATTAGGCAATCACCATTAAAGCAAGAATGCTAAAGTTAATTACATGGGTATTTTGTTGATAACTTAGAAGACAGAGCTGTTTATATTAAAATAATAATATTTAATTAGTCTTATTTACTAAAGATTTACTCAGGTCATATGGACTCGAAAACCATCTGGACTAGTTATTTAATTTATGAGCATTCATTTATTTTTAAGTCAATTTGGTATGATGTAGACAATATACAATCACATATATAGACATATAAATACATGTAGACACAACATATAACACATACAGACATATTAATATATGCGCCCAAAAGGCAAAGAAATCGGGGACCCCAATGTAAAAAAGAGGAGAGTTTCAGATCTGAGAAGAACTCATCTATGACTCCTTGGGCTCTTTGAGGAAGACAAAGAATCCTCCAAAAATGGGGTCAGTGATGCCTTTTCTCTTTCCTCCAGGGGTCTCAGGGTTACCAGAAGTCTCCTTTTGAACCCTTCATGTGGTAGCCAGAACTCTGATATTTCTCTTAGTAATTTTCCATCCACCAAATAGCGAAGGTGAAGGCTTGAAGGGGAACATACCAAAGATTAAAGGGAACTGGGTAGAGGATTGAAAATTGCAAAAGGGAGGGGCAGAAATAAATGGAAGAACAACGTTTAGAGGAGCCAGTTTGGGCAGTTTTAAAGTTTTCCAAAAAAGCCAGTGAAGTTCTATTTATCAGGGATTCATGTAAAAGGAATCTAGTTGACTGAGAAGTTCCCATGGAAGAAATAGGATCCAAAAGGATAGAGAAGCTTTAACATATATATATATATATATATATATAATGAATGTCAGTTTTTAATTAAGCTGACTTCTGACCATAGAGCTCTTAAAAATAATCCTTTAAAAATATCTTGCTATAGGTTTTTATCTAGGCCAAGCAGCCAACTTTCTGTTGCACAAGCAGCCAGCCTTTTGCCAGAGCCAAGGGAGCAGTGGTAGTGGCAGCAGCAGTGGCCGCAGGAGTTTCATCTCTCTGGCACAGTCTGTGCCTGGCTCTGTGGGCCTCCCTGGCCCACTCCAAAGAAAAACTGCATAGTAAATCTAATAGAGGAAGATAAGAAAGACAGGGCAAAGAGAGCTTCCAGAGACACATTTCTGTTTTTGTCTTAATAACCCATTTTTTTTGAGTATACAGTTTCATTTTAGTCCAGTAGACGAAAGCAAGACAAGTGGGAAAAGAGATTGCTGTCACACGCTAAATATAAACCAAAGTTTTAAACCAAAGGTATACCTAAACAAATGACTCAAAACCAAAACAAATAAGCATACACAAGACCAAAACCAAGAAGCCCTTTCTGACTGTCACCAAAGTCTCCAAATAAGGAGCAAAAAGCTGCAATCTTTCCAACATCCAGACAACTCCTAATGATAGCTTAAAGAAAGGTAAGTTTCACTAGCCACAAATGGGGTACAAACTACATTTCTCTCTGGCCATATTCTTAGGGATTCCATCTGCACATAAAGGCCTGACAACCTGGGTGCCCCTGATGGATGGAAAATTGAAAAGAGACAAATGGTTGGTGTCTTACTCCATTTATGTTGCTATAAAGGAATATCTGAGGCTGGGTAATTTATACAGAAAAGAGGTTTATTGGGCTCATAGTTCTGCAGGCTGTACAAGAAGCATGGTGCCAGCATCTGCCTCTAATAAGGGACTCAAGAAACTTCCACTCATGGTGGAAGGTGGAGAGGAGCTGGCATCACATGGTGAGAGGAAGGAAGCAACAGAGAAAAAGGAGGTACTAGACTCTTTTCAACAACCAGTTCTCATGGGAACTAAGAATGAGAACTCATTCACTCCCTCCCTCTAGAACAGCACCAAGCCATTCATGAGAGATCCAACCCCATGATCCAAATACCTCCCACCAGGCCCCACCTCCAACTTTGAGGATGAAATTTCCACATGAGACTTGGTGGGGCCAAACAAACCATATCCAAACCATAGCAGTTGGTAAGACAAAACAGAAAACCAAAAGCTAATCATGGGAAGAAAAAGATTACAAATGAATGAGTACCCCAAAAGCTAAGAGTTATACTAATATAAATTGAGAACAAATAATTTAAACTAATTCTTATGTTTCTTTTTTTTTTTCCTTGAGTTAAGGGATTTCCATCTATGATGGACTGGTTCCCTGACTGGGAATTGAACCTGGGTCTCTGCATCTTAACCTCTAGACCACAGGCTGAAGTGCCTTTTTTACAAATCTTTCAGGGAATCCAAAGCAGGCAGTTTGAGCATTCAAAGGATTTTAACTTTGTTTTAAATCTGATTTTTGCTTTATAATCTTGCCAAGGGAGTTTTTAAGGCTAATTGTTATGTTTCTTTGTATTGTCTTTTTAATTCGATCTTTTTATGGATAGCTATATAATTGTTTAAGATGGCTGCTCTTCTAGAAATTTTCCTTTTAAACATAGTCAATTTACTTATCCAAAAATAAATTAGTTCATATACATTTTCTCCTGTTAACCCAATTTTGGAAAGGGAAGATGACAAAGACTCTTATCCTTCTCACTGAACTGGACATCACAGGCAGAGATCTGGGGTGCTGACTTTGATAAGAAATCTTACCTTTTCCCACCAGCTTTTTTTGTTAATAGTCCCAGGACCCCATCTGTAGGCTTTGAAACAAGCAGAGTGATTTGTCATCCTACCTACTATGTCAAACTGTAGGGGTGAGGAGAATTTCTCTCCCTCTCTGAAGATTCAAGTCTAAGTCTGTTGAAATGTATTGACAACATACAGATTAACAGGAAAAAACTGTTCAAATTTTTTAACCTATACATAAATATGGGAGTCCCACAAATATGAGACTCGAAGAAGAGCCAGGTGACTGGAGTTTTTATACCGTCCCAAGGTTACAGAAAGAATAGGAGCTTGGGGCTTCTGGGGTGGGGAGGAGGCATAAGAGGTTCTGGAAGAGTGAGGGCATAACTGCAGGACCAGCCCAAGCCGGTCCTACTCCCTTGATAACAGAATGTCAAGTTACCTTGCAGCTATAACAGAGCCAAAACTGCAAGTCATGTAGCCCAGGCATGCACAATAGAAAAGGCTTTGACCTCTAACAGCACCTGCAACCAACATTTCCTTCCTGTAGAACCAAAAAGACCAGGATATGATGGGGACCTGCATGCCAGAACCCTTTCAGAAGCAAGCGGCCCATTGGCCAGGAAAATCTGGGACTAAAATCTACTTTGACATACCTGCTTGTAAATGGTGAAATTTGAAGATCTTTAATCAGACCCTGCCACGCCAACATTCCTAAGATTTTCTCTTGCCCTCCAATCCCTAAAATGTGCCCGAGACCTCAAATCTGGTAGAAACAGATTTCAGTGTCACCTCCTGTCTCCTTGTTGGTCATGCTCGCAATAAAGCCTTTTTTTTCTCAAAGGCAGGTGCCATAGAATTGGCTTCTATGTGCGCTGGGCTGTGAGCCCATGACTCTGTAACAAGGGGAGGAAAGCATGGCAAGCAAAGGCTGTCTTGTTATTCAGATAAAACTCTCTCAAGTAATCTCAGAGCTGCCCTCCGAAAGAATAAATGGTAGCCTGTGGTATAAGTTTCTCTGTCAGACTTTTAAAAGTGTCAAGACTTTTAGTCTCTTTTTCCTGTGGATTAATCTTTCCTAGATCCGGATAAGGCAGATAAAGGGGTCTGCAGAGAAAGCCTGTTTGCATTCACTCTTTACTTCACTAATGTAGATTTTTCTTTACAAGTGCAAATCTCTCCCACAAAAGCCAGCTTTTCAGAGCAGTTTCTGCGTCTGCAGCCCCTCTGAGTAGCCACATTGAAGTAGGCCAAAGAAACATATTTCGGAGTGGCATATTTTGGTTTCCTTCAAGAGACAGATACATGAATAAATGGATATATTATTCAAGGCCAAGGCTGTTTTAAGAACTTTGGAGCCTCTATCCTTTGCTTTTAAAGTCCTTGCCCCATAGCATATACCTTTTTTTTTTTTGAGATGGAGTCTCACTAGTTACCCAGGCTGGTCTCAAACTCCTGGGCTCAAGGGGTCCTCTGCCTCAGGCTCCCAGTAACTGGGAGTACAGGTGCACGCCACTGCAACTGGTACATATACCATTTTGACTATAATTTACATATAACAAAATATAAGCTGAGTTATATCTGAGAAGTTAACATTAAGTTTTGCAGGCATTTAAACATTTATTAATTTTGATTTTGCTTTCCTTATTTTCTTTCCTTATAATCTGCAAGCCTTAAACATTTTTATAGATCCTTAGGAATTGAATCTACAATGCCTACAATGCCTTTTAATATCTCTGCAAAAGAAAAAACTGTGAGCATCCTTGACACGGGCTTTACATAACAGCAAGGGAAGGAATGGAGCGGGGCAGATGGTCGTGCTGGCTAACTGTCGCGCACAACATGACACCACTAATGGAGGAGCTCCAAAACTGAGAGGCATGTCTGAGTCTCCCGGGAAGCTTTTTAAAAATACAGATTCTTAGGCCAAACTTCTCCTTGTTTTCAAGGACCCATCCCCTGCCCCAACTTCCTCTCACTGGCCCAGCTTTTTCCCAGGTCTCCACCTCAGCAACCTCTGCGTCTTGCCCTTCCTTCCAGGGAAGGATGGGGAGCAGGAGCTCTAGCCGCCGTCCCTCCTTAAACACCATCATTCCTTCTCTCACCATCTTTCTTAGGTCAAACTGGCTTTTTTCCCTTCACTTTTATACAAAGTGCTATGTAAACATAGCTTTAAAATACACTAAGAAGATTGCTTCCTCCCAATCCCTGCTCCTGAATTCCTGGGAGATGCCTTTAGAGTCCCTCCCCTCCCCTGACTCCACTCTGGCCTCTGAAGCCAACATGTCCTCCCTGTTGGCTCCTTGGCTCACCCACTGGCCCGAGTTTCTCCCCAATTCAACGCCCCACCTCTGGGGCTTTACCACATTTCCTTCCCTTCACCCCGCATTGCCCCATCTGCCGCTCTCCCTTCACCGGTTCTCTACCCTCTCCCTCCAGACTCGCTGGGGACCCACCTTCTTTTGTTTCCAGCTGCACCTGGACCAAGACTGTGAGGCCATTTTTCTGATGGCAAAATTCTTCAAATCAGGTGCAACTCGTGGCCCCCACCTGGAACAGCTGCCCTTAGCGCTTGTAGGCCCCATCAGTGTGTTTGTTAAGGAAATTCCTTGATGTTAGCAGATTTTAACAAATGATCCCCCATGACATTCTGAAATAGATTCCTGAGGCTCGTAGGCACAACAGCACTGAAAAGTCTTGGTTGGAGTCAGGGGTAGACGGGAGGAAGGAAGAGACAGCAGGGAAATGGAAGTGATATTTACTGAGCATTTGCATATAGAAGGAAGGAGATTTCTGTGTGTTACATTATAAATACTCACAACAGCCCTGTAAGAGAAATATTGTTATTCCTGTTGTATAGATAAAGATACTGAGATTTAGAGAACTTAAAGACTTTGTCCCAGATCAAGACATAAATAAGTAACAGGAATGGCACTAGAATTTACACTTTGGAGTTGGTTCCAAAACCTATTGCTCTTTCCAGAATACTTTGATCTTCTAAAATTATATGACTGAGGGAGTGCAGGGAACTTTACCCCAAAATATGGCTCTCTGATACAATGAATATTTTTTAATTAAAAGCCCTTAGAGATCAGCAGACCAACAGATGCTAGAAAAGACTTTTCCCTTATCTACATAAGACTTGATGGGCCCACTGAGATCTATTGTGTCATTGACCCACCTCCCGACCCCCCACTGTCCCCACATACCTGGCCCCAATCCTCTACCTCCTCAAAGACAGGATGAAAGTTTTCTGATGTGTCTTTAGCTGCCTAAATTCTGGACCTATCAAAAAACAAAATATTAATTATCTCTGGTTCCTTCCCTGAGTTTTCATTAACTGAACTCATATCGAATGAAAAAAAGACTGAAGTCTGTCAACAAACGTGAACAGACTTTGGTCACAAACCACTGTCTGTTCTGCAGGCTCAACAGACTTTGTCCCAGGCCATTGTATGTTCTTTGAGTCCATTAAGTTCCCCTAAAAGTCATTTACCATCCCCTTAAAATCATCCACACTTCCCCTTCTCCCTCCTCCCCTCTGAAATAGGCTATGTAAGTATTTGGGCTCTCCTGGGATCACTCTATAATTCTCTCCCATGTACACATTAATACATTTATATATCTTTCTCCAATTAATCTGTCTTTTGAGAGTTGATTTTTCAATGAAACTTCATATGTCTAAAATATTCCATATGTCTAGTATCCTCTGAATTTATAAGAGCTAAATCTTCCTATGCTGGGTTTCAGCTTAAAATTTCCTTTCCTCTGGATCCACAAAGCCCAATGAAAGACTTTTCCTTTTGAAATGCAGGTGATGTGTAGCGTTTAGGAGGCAAAGTGCGAGCACTTGCCTGGTTCATAGCATGTGTGCCCTAAAATTTGCGGAGATCACGGAAAGCCAGCACGTGGTGCCAAGGCCTGGGTTCTAGCCCACATTCTGCCACCAACTGGCTCTACAGAGCTCCAGCAGCTCAGTGCTGTAAGCCACTGCAGTTGGCTGCAAAGCTTTTTATGGATCTGCTGTTTAATGCATTTAATTGAGCCTTTTGATTTTGTAAAGGTTGTATTTGACAGTAAAACCCATTTCTGTTCTCTAGTGAAGTGTGATTGTGTAGAGCCTTTCACTTATCAAGAAAACTTTTTTTGCATTCTGGGTTCGTCAATCATTAGTTAAATGAAAATCACAGAAGAGACGGAAGATTTTAAATGAGAGAAAAGGAAGCGTGAGTCAAACAGTAACACTAGCCTGGGTTCTTGCTTTTAGCGGATAATCCCCAATAATCCACATAAAGCAAGAATAAAATGCTACAGTTATTAAATGCCCTAAGGTTCTTGCTTTTAATCCCCTTTCCTTAAAAAGTTATCTGTTCCATATGCACAAGGCACTTCCCACCCTCCACTGAATCAGCTCATCACCACCCCTCATCAGTGCTAGAGAGATTCATTTATTCAAGGATTTATTTAGTATCGATCAACAGCCCATCTGCCTTACACACACACACACACACACACACACACACACACAAAAATTAAAAAGCAAAATATGGTCCCTTTCTGTTCTTTCAACACAGGAATGAACACCCTTTCCCCACATTCCTCACTCACAAGCCTCGTTTTTTCAATTATTTTGTATGTAAAGCAAAGGAATTCCTTTCTTAGCTATCCCTCCTAAGCTTACCAAATCTAGGCTTTGTTCCTAGGCCCCAAAAATTCACTCCTCCAGAAACTCAAGTCTTTAAGGAGTATGTTGGCCCTTAGCTGGCATTTTGTAAATCAATCTCTCTGAGAGCTTTACCCACCTGTGAAGGCTTTATGATTCTGGATAAATACCAGGATGAAAACTGCCAGAGAGGGGCCAGGAAAGGTTGTTTTTCCTTTCCCCTGGGCTATTTGCATGAACATTAGTCAGGATTTTTGCAAAAGGATGATTAAAATCTGACAGCAACACTAAGTGGTGATTAAAACAAGAAAATGGATAAATGGCATGAGCATAGGCTTTAGTTTAAAGTCAGTGAAACTAAGTGATTTTGATAAAACAAAAGAGCCAGTTTCCACATCAGCTTCTCTCTCTGCTTTTTCTAAATCAGCTAGATTCAGAATAGGTAGCTGCTTTTAGACATGTTTTCTTTCCTGTGGCTTCAGGAAACCTGTGGTACTGAACTCAGATAGTTGACCATGAACAAGTACCTAAGCACCTGCTCTAAGGGACAGAATGCCATTGCTTCTTGCACAGGATCAGTAGTGCAAAGGAGAGGCATTAGCTTCATGATAGAGATGGGTTGATGCAGCTATGGGGAGCTGGAAGGGGTTGCTGCT
Source organism: Cheirogaleus medius (assembly GCA_008086735.1). Taxonomy (NCBI): domain Eukaryota; kingdom Metazoa; phylum Chordata; class Mammalia; order Primates; family Cheirogaleidae; genus Cheirogaleus; species Cheirogaleus medius. The sequence goes on from VBSM01000529.1 coordinate 68,839,039, forward strand.
TTGTCTCAGAACTCGCAGATACTTGCAATGCTCATGGCTTTTAAATAAGCTGCCAAAACCTGACATAGACTTCACTTTGATTCAGAAGTTACCATCTAGGGCTATTAGAGTCCTTTCATCACTGAGTATTATGGATATCTTAGGGCCGCACATCTGTGAAAGCAGATGCAACATCAGACTGAGGCCAGGACGGGCAGAGGCTAAGGGAGGGGGAGCCTTCGGTTATGTAGGAGAGAGTAGAATAGTCAGGATTTGTCATTCAGCGCAGGGTTTCCAATGTCTGGCTGGCCTGAGGACCACCTGCCTCAAGAATTCCCAGGAGGGTTGTTTCAGTAGATCTGCCCTAGATCTACTAAATCAGAGTCTCTGGGGGTGGGCCCCAGACTCTAGAGTTTGATTCTCTTTTCAGGTGTTTCTCATGCATGTTGAAGTTTGAAAATCTTTGTTTTAGAACTGGTGGAGCCAGTCTTGCCTGTTGCAACTCGGAGTTAGAAAGATGATCATTCATTGATTCTAGCAAATGAATGTACTCTTAACTGTGGCCTATTTTACGTAGGTAACTGGTTGGCACCTGCACAGAATCTTTGGGGCCCCACTCAGCCAGCAGAAGGTCACTACACTGAGAGGCCAGATTCTGACCAGCCCCTGTCAATTTCTCCTCCTCCATCTCCTTTATCTCCCTTCTCCCTACTGTCCACGGTTTCAGACTTTTTGTTTTTTGGCAAATCAGCAAAATAGCAAAACAAAACCAAGACATTTTGGGGATCAATGTAGGGTTGCCTACTCTTATTTTTCCTATTTATATTGAAAAATAGCAACTACCATCTATCATCACCATGCTTATATAAAATGAAGAATGCCACCAATTTTGAAAAGTGAAAAGATATGCAAATTGGTTTATAAAACTCACTTTATTATCATTACTTTTCTGTATTTTGCCATTTTTAAGAACTACTGGTGTAGAATGCTGACTTTATCCAAGGGCAATGCAACTTGATTCATTGGAATGGGCTAAATGAGGGGATAATGAGCAAAGGAGAGAGCTACCTTCTCAGTCTGGGGAAAGGAAAGGACATTTGAAGATGTGGGTTTGCACGGGATCTTGGATGGTAGGCAGGATTTTAACAAATCACAGTTTCTGGAGGTAAGACAGCAGGAGTCTAGCTAGGCACAGTAGCCTACAGCATGGGGTGCACTGGGTGTTTGGGGATTGTAAATCTGGTGGGTCTCTCAGGCTTAGATGGGAAAGAGGACCTTAATAGCAATTATCGTAATTGACCACCATGTGCTGGGCACCATATTCATTATGTCCCACTTAATTTTCATAACAATCCTACGAGGTGCAGGTTCTACCTTGCGAATGTGTAAAGTGAAGCACAGAGAGATTAAATTACTTTTCTGAGACCACAAATAAGTGGACTTGAACCAAAATATTTCTAGGACTGACACCAAAGCCCATGCTCTTCTTTTGTACCAACTTTCTTTCTTGAACTTGACTAACAGGATAAATAACTATGGTTGCCACTTTACACCCAGCAGGTCCTAGGGGGCAGGAACCGTACACAGTACTTTCCGTCCGTCGGCTTGTAGGGACAGAAAGATGTGAGACCCTTCCTTGCCGTCATAAGGGTCATGTCCGACATTCCTACAACAAAAGACAGGTTAACAAGAGAAAAGTATAGCAAATTTACTTAATCTTAGTTTTATTTGACATTGGAGTCTTCAGAAATGAAGACCCAAAGACCCAGGGAAAAGTCTCTATTTTTATGCTCAGGAAGGACAGCCATGTAGAAATGTGATTGGAAAAAAGAGTGTGATCGAATGGCAGTGGACTGAGGGGGGAACCCAGCAAGGACTGTCGGTTCAGATTCTTCTTGGCCTCTCTGTGTAGTGTACCCTCTTCATGGGGATGAGAGGAATGAAGGTCTTCTAGGGAGGAAAGAGAAGGGATAGAGTGACCTTTCTAGGTTTTATGGCTTGCTTTGGGGGAGATGAGCTCTAGTTTCTATGACTGGCCTTGGGGAGAGGAATTATGGTTTCTATGACTCCCTTCAGGGCAGAAAGAGGGGCAGGAGACATGAGGGCAGGAGAAGGTCAGAGAGACCTGGCTTCTGAGGCCTTCCAATCTCCTTCAGTTCAAAGTACTCAGCAAGCCATGGTGCCATACTTTGGGGTATTGTGCGCTGAGCCCGACAAGCTCATTTTTTCTTTAGAATAAGCCCATGGTGGGGTTTAGGACACAATATCCCCAACTGTGGCACCTTGGCATTGGAGGAAACAGCAGAAGCAGGAAGGTAACTCTCACCTTCCTCTCACCCTTCTCCCCTGAAGTGAGCCATAAAAGAATTCTTTCTCTGAAACAGATCATAGGACTTTCCAGAGATACCTTCTCTATACCTGGAGGAGAGGACTGTCACACAGAGACTCAGAGAAGAATCTGAACAAACAGGCCTTGCTAAGTTTCCCCCTAGTTCATTATCATTAGATCATATCCCCTTTATCCAATCATATGTTCCCCAAATTATCCACTTCTTCATCAAACTTAACACAAAAAGACACAGGTTTCCTCGTTTCTTTGGGTCTTCATTTCTGATGGTTCCTGTGTCATGTAAAGCTTAATTAAATAAATTTGTATGCTTTTCTCTTGTTAATGTGTCTTTTGTTATAGATAACTCAGCCATGAATCTAACATGGGAAGAAACGTTATGTTTTTTCTCCTTCATGTGAAATAAACTATTTTCTTCTTGGAATAAATTCTCCCTTTACTCTGTTAGTGACCCAATCTTTATGATTTTTTGCTTCCATAGTCTATTGAGTATATATAGGCATTGTCTGCACCAGTATTGTCTAATAGAAATATAATGCAAGCCACATATGTAATATAAAATTTTCTAGTAGCTGCATTTAAAAAAGGTAAAAAGAAAGAGGTGAAATTAATTTTAATAGTATGTTATGGTTAACCAATATATTGAAACATTATTAATATATTTTAATATGTGATCCATGTTCGAAATTATTGAGATATTTTACATTTTCTTTTTGTACTAAGTCTTCAAAATTCAGACCAGCCACATTGCAAGCGCTCAGTAGCCATAAGTGGACACCGGTTCCCGCTGTACTGGAATGCACAGACCTACGCAAAGCCAATAGGGAATAGAAATAATTTGATAACTCAAGTCAAAAACCTTTGCCTAAATTAATGGCCTATTTTGGAAGAAAGTGCTTCCTGCTTAGGTTTTTGGCTCCTCAATAATTTGGACCATCCCGCCACTTGTCCCTAGGTTCCAGCTGAGTTGAACAAGAAGAGTTCGACGCCCAGGAGCACGCACACATGTGAGGAAGAAAACTGCAAGGCAGGGAACTGCATGTTCTTTCTCAGCTGTGGAGCCCCGCAGAGCACACTGTGATGAGGCCATTCCTAGGCCTGCTTGCGCAATATCCCCAGGTGTTTCCAGTTATCTGAAAGTGGTGTCATGAAGTTTACAAAACAAAATTCAATTTAGATTTTGGATATGGAAAAGCAGTTATTGTATATGCCTTATGATATGTTCTTGATGGGAAGGGAGAATTGTGAAACCCAGTAAACCATGAACCACCGATGTTGTAATTCCCAAAAGGCTGCGAATCATAAACAAAAGTAATGTGACAGGGGTGATAAAGGCACTGTGAGAAAACCCTGGGTTGGGGTGTAGAAAATCTAGTTTTCCCTCAGCATGCTTGCCAAATGACTTATCTATTCAATAATGCTGAATGAACATTCCATTTTTCCCTTCGTTAAATAATTTTTTGACCACGCCCCTTTCATCTGCTATAAGCATTCCAGCTATTTTTGCTCATTGGCCCTCAAAAATAACTGCATCCATACTCAAGGAGTTCTCCTTTGTTTCCAGCACTGAGCTAGGCACTGAGGTTGGGGGAGGAATTAAAAAAATGTTCACTATCTAGTGGGTGAAACAGAGAAGCGAACAAATATGCCGCTAAGAAATCATTGCTGGAAGCAAGTTCTGTACAAAGGGTTAAGGGAGCTCAGCTAGAGAGCTCTGAAGTCAGTTCTGGGTCTGGCTAAGTAAAGATTAGCCTGGTGGGGACAACCTTATAGAGAATTACTTGATCCTGTTGAAGGGTGGTGCAGAGGTGGAGGAAACCTCTTAAAGCAAATAGGCTGCACCAGGGGAGCAAATGTGTCCAGCCTGTATCGGTTCCCACTAGCACAGTCAGTTAGTATCTCAGTAGCTTGTGGTTGGACTGGGGCCCCTATAGGTGCCAAAGCAGGAAAGGTAGGGATGATTCTGGATAAGAAGCAACCTTCATTGACTTTTACCACATTTCTTCTCCTGGGCTGGCCTTGACTTGCCATTCAAAGTAATCTCAGTTATACTTTTGACACCATTTCTTCCTTCCTCTTATTCGTTTATCAAATAATGTTGGACACCTACTAGCTACCAGGTGTAGACTGGTGCTGGGGGCAGGGAAATGAATGTGACACAGGCCCCTGCCACTAAGAAGTGCATGTATTAGGATGTAATATCTGCAATGGCAAAGACAAGCATGAGGAATGTTACCCCTAACCAGTACCTCCAAGTTCAGAGCTGAGAACTTCCAAGAATCTTCCCACTGAAGGGAAGTTGGAGTCCTCCCTCTTTTGCCATCCTGGTTGATTTCTTCACATAAGACCACTGTAATGAGCAGACTAAAAGGAATGTGTTAGCCGATACAGAGAGCAGTTTAAAAGACCCGAAGGAAGAGAATTCCCCATAGGGAATTTCTCCACAAAAAAAAAACATTGAGGAAGAGAAATATTAAAAATATACATGGATATTTTTGATCACTAGGCACCTTATCTTACTTTGTTCTCACAAAAGCACCGATAGAAAGTATTACAGTTTAGTGACTATTTTGCTGCGCAGGTTACTTCGCTGAGGACTATCGATACATCATCTTGTTTGAACTTCACTACTTTTTCAAGCCAACACTGTTATTATCTCCATTTTACAGCTGAAGAAACTGAGGCTTAAGGAGATAAAACAGAATGTGACAATGGTAGGAAGTGAAACTAATTCTAAAGCCTGTTCTTAATCGCTATGAGTTAGGGGAAGGTAGGTAATTTGGTTTTCTTTTAGAGAGATGAAGAAATTGAGGCATAGAGAACTTAAGAATCTTGCTGAAGCCAGTGAGTGGTAGAGGAGCCAGGATTTGAACTTCAGTCTGTCTGACCTCTCATCGTGTCCCCTTCCCAACTCTCCAGGCTCTCTTTTCCTTTGACATGCTCAGTGTCTTCAAGGCAGGCCACAAAAAGTGATTCAGGTGGATACAGAAAGAACAAGTTTGACCAGAAACTTGGCAGTGGTGTCTGATAACACATTTTTTTTTAAGGTTTCTCTAACATACTAAGGGTTGGGCATCACTGAGCTGCCCAAACAGAAAATAGAATTAGGCCCCTAGGGGCTGATTTTTAAAATTATTTATATACTTTTTTTTTTTTTTTTTTTTTT
>VBSM01000529.1:68849137-68911989 GCA_008086735.1 Cheirogaleus medius
CATGTATTGATGGGCACCTGGGTTGTTTCCACAACTTTGCAATTGTGAACTGTAGCCACTGATATTCAACACAATTTTGTTACTGAAAAATAATTTATCCCAGCAGTTCCCAAACATTTTGGTCTCAGGACCCCTTTAAACTCTTAAAAAGTACTGATGATCCCAAAGTGCTTTTGTTTATGTTTATGTGGATTATATCTACCAACATTTGCATATCAGAAATTAAAACTGAAAAATTTTTTATATGTTTATACATTAATTTTAAAATGACAACAAAACCATTACATTTTAATATAAATATTTTTATAAAAACAACTAGCTTCCAAAACAAACTATCAGCAGTGTTTTACATTTTTGCAAATCTCTGGATTAATTAAAGACAGCTGAATTCTGTTATCTGCTTCTGCATTTAATCAGTTGCAATCTTGTTGTTGTTACTGTTGTTATTGGGATATATAAAGAAAATCTGGCCACACAGATAATACAGTTGAAAAGAAGTGTATTTTAATAGCGTCTTCTGATAATTGTGGATATTCTTTTTGGATACTGCATCAAAACTGGACAAGTGGTAGTTTCTTAAAATTTAGCTACAATGTAGAATCTGAAACCATGTCAATGAACTTTTCATACTCTGTTCCATTGAAGTCCATTAGGCTGTCTTGAACTTTGAATGGATCCTTTACCCATGCATGATCTTGTAACCTCGTGATTGGTTATTTGGAAAAGATTAGTTTACAAAGCTATACAAATTTTCCAAATGTTGACATATATCATTATATAATATTTTAAAAGTCACATTAATTAGTATCATCATCAATCTCATTGGAGTCTTTAAGTGGTGGAATCTGTCAAGCTCATAATGGTAGCTACAAGTTTTCTAACATTCTAATTTTTGGTTGAAAGCTTGAGTTTTATCTTGGGCAACAAACACTGTCAGTCATGTCATTTTTCTTGAAGTGACAGGCTTGCTTTATTCATTTTTAAGAAAATGTCTGCTAACTACCCAAGTTTGAATAACTATAGTTTGTCAATTTTTTTTCAAGTAAAAATCTTATTCCATGATAAAAGCAGCTAGTTTTATTTGCAACTCAAAAAATCAAGTGCTTTTCCTCAAGACAACCAGGAAGTATGTGCAGAAGTGTTTTATGCATACCTCTCATTTGTCACACAGAATATTATAATAAACAGATGTATACTCAGGGGTAGTGATTTAATAAAAGAAATAGCTTTTATGCTTAAATCAAAGGCATTTTCAAGTAAAACAGGGTTTTTTTTCCCTGTAAGTACATGGGGCAAAGAACATGAATACAGTGAGTATTAGTACAATTTGGTGCCACTGCCTTCATTTGTGCTTTTATATCAGTGCAAATGTAAACCCAGTGAAAAAGGGTAACAATATCTAAGTATCATTATAAAAATAGTTTTGACCTCACAGAACCTCTGGAAGGATCTCTGGTACCCACACAGTGGTCTGAGAACACTTTGAGAACCACCAATGTAGCCCATTCTCACTAATTCACTCATACTGTTCCTTCTGGCTGGAATGTAGCCCATGCTCACCCTCTTTACCAGGCCATCCCGTTCTCTGCCCTAGAGCCCACGTTCATGACCAAGTTCTCTGGGGTCCTTCTGTGACCCCCTGTGTTCCCCCTGTAACATTATCATATGCCTCATGTACATTTGCACTTACCACAGCAGTAATTTTATATCGATATCTATCTTCTTTGCTAGATTTCAAGCACCACTAAAGTAGGGACGGGTTTTTGGTTCACTGTTGCATTTCCAGTGTCTAGGATGGTGTCTGGTGCATCACAGGACTCAAATCTTAGCTGACTGAATGAATGGAAGAGTCTGAAGTGGCCATGGAAAAACGCCTAATGAGCTTAGATGGGGGCTCTATTGATTTGGGACTAACTAGAGGTACTCTGGGGCCTTGCTAAAACCCTAGCTTACCCAGGTTTTCCTACAAACAGGTTCCGTATGAAAAAGGGAGCAAGCCTATGACTAGTGTCTAAAATATCTATGTTTAGCCCTTTCCTGTTTTGGAAGGAGATTGTGTGTGTGTGTGTGTGTGTGTGTGCGTGCGCACGCATGCACGCCTCAAGTGTGAATGGGTCTGGAGAAGGGATACTGACCAACTCTTTATTACCTCTGTATTGGGGCAAAGCACCATTAATCCTTGAAAATGTTGTAAATTTCTACATTTTTATCTCACTTCCTGGAACCTTTAATAAGAGCTATTAATAATATGTAGGAAACTGGTTTCCATACCATTACAGCTGCTTCTCTGGTGAAAGTTAGTAAGCTTAATGCTTTGAAGACAGGGACTGTGTCTTTCTCTTTCTCTCATTTTCCTTTTGGTGCCCAGCCCAGTTCCTGGCGTAAAGAAGACATTCAATACATGTTCACTAAATTGTCATGTGGCAAGAAGTAAGGCAATGTGACAGCAAGAAGGAAAAGCAAAAAGACTTGTGTTGGAAGCTAACGGCCTGGAATAATTAATTCCACCATCTTCCCTATTCATTAAGAAGACTGGGCATGGTGGGCCACCCAATAGCTGCTGTTGGCCACAACTGGCAGTTCTTGGCCCACCTCTTTCATTTTCCATATCCAAGAGGCTCAGGACCAAATCGCCCCACCTACTGGAGAAGGGTGGGACTACACCATGGTTCTCAACCTGGGCTGCACATTAGGTCTTCCCAGGGAGCTTGTGAAAAATACCATTTCTTAGAGGAGGGATCCAGGCATCAGCATTTTAAAGAGCTCCCCAGGTGATTGTGAAATACAGCCAGGATGCAGAACTACTGGGCCAGGAGTGGGAGACTCAGGTGCTCATGGGACTCCTCCTTCCTCTGTGGGGACAAGCTGAAAACCAGGTATTGAGTCCCTGAAAAATTAGCATATGGCTGCCCTTCACCGTGATGGCTGCCACTGCTAGAGAAGAGTACAGGGGATTGGAACAGCTCCCCACCTGCATCCTGAGCCACGGGACTACCTCAGAGTGGTCTCAGCCTCGTGCTGCTTGAGTGTTCTTTGCATAATCTACCTCTAAAGCACCAGGTTCTCAAAATCTGTTGTTCACACCTTTCAGTTACTTGAATTAGAGGCAAGTGGAGTGGCATGATGCCCTAGAAAGACAGGTGTGTGATTAAATTCTGCTTACAGTGAAACTCCCAAAGGGGGTCACATGCTGCGAGTACTGGGAGTGGTGCTTATAATAAGCTCTTGTTTATAGTCCAATTAGAGTTCAATAGCTCAAAGACCCGCCCCTGCCCTGCTCCCTGCCCTCCACCCAATGGCTTCCTCTAATAAGGTTCTTTAAACTACTCTTTAATGGGGGGGGGGGACGGGTACACGACCAGTTATACTTTAATGGTGTTTACACAGTCGAAGCAGCTCAGCTTGTTAGGCCATCAAGCCGCAAGGACGGGCAGAGCATCAGTTCAGGGCTCTGCTAAATTAACCTTTAGTGGGGTTGCCCTAATTGATCCTGTGCTGCCCTCCCAGGGCGCTGCAAGTGTTTAAAAGTATGCAATGAAAGCTCCGGCTAGCCTGCAACCATGGTGGGTTAAGAGAACTGATACAGTATTCCTTTTGAAATATCCCACTGAATTAAAAGTTATTTGTATTAAACATAAATTATTTCATTTTCATAAATTAATGAACATTAATTTATGTTCATTAGTGAACATAAATTATTTCATTATGAATAATTTCATAAATTATTTCATTTAGAGACTATTCAATTAGTCTCTAAAATGTGGACCAAAAACGTATGTACATGAAAGAATTCTTTTACACTCAAGGAAGAGTTGAGGCAATGCCGACATCCTTCACTTGGTCAGAATGTTGGTAGGACGCTGTATCCCCTGGCAGCTTCCGTCAGTAGAGGGACACATGGTGACTTTGGACTCAACATGTGAACAAATGGAATTTACATGGCAGAGGTGTGTAGACTTTAGGGATAGTGTCCCAGGCTGTGAGCAGGCTCCAGCTCTGGTCAGAATTTTGCCAGCTGGGGGACAATCCGGGTGGACACCACAGAATCTGCAATGGGAGAGACTCAGGTTAAAATCTCAGCTCTCACACTTCCTGGCTCTGTGATCTTGGCCAGTCTCCTAACTTCCCGAAGCTACCCTTTCCACATCTGCAAAATGGGGATGAGGACAGTACCTACTTCTCAAAGTTGCTATGAGGATTAACAAAGATAACATATGTCAAATGCTTAGTACAGTATTTGGCACATAGTAAGTATACAATAAACGTTAGCAAAACAAAAAACAAAGCAAAACAAAACAGGACAAGAAACCCTGAAGAGCAACATAAAAATGTTTAGCTGCTTAAAACTGACACTGCCCCCTTCCTTTCCACCCCTGTCTGCAAGCATACTAATTACAGTGAACTTCAGAGAAAAGTTGAGGTTTTTTTGTTGGTAGGAGTTGGTCTTTTTTGAGACAGAGTCTCACCTTGTCACCCTGGCTAGAGTGCAGTGGTGTCATCATAGCTCACTGTAACCTCCAACTCCTGGGCTCAAGTGATCCTCCTGCCTCAGCCTCCTGAGTAGCTGGGACTACAGGCACAGGCCACCACACATAGTTAATTTTTTCTATAGTTTAGTAGAGATGGGGTCTCATTCTTGTTCAGGCTAGTCTGAAACTCCTGACCTCAAGTGATCCTCCCGCCTTGGCCTCCCAGAGAGCTAGAGTTACAGGTGTGAGCCACCATGCCCAGCCAAAAAGTATTTTTAAATAAATATGTTATAGGAACTTAAAGTTCAAGTGCCTATAGTATGTTCAGGACAAAACAACAATCTGGGAACTGGTCCCTTGACAGCTGCTGCTACTCTTAGAAGACACTTGTAGGACTGACAAATGTCCATGGGGGCTATTCCTCATACACACACAGTTAGACTACATTTCTCAGCCTCCTTTGCAGTTGGATGTGGCCACCTGACTGAGTTCTGGACAATGGAACATGAGTAGGAGTGAGGTGTACCCCTTCTACGACTGGCCTGTTAAGCCCTCCCAGGTACAATCCTCGCTGTCTTTTTTCATTAGTTGACTAAATAGAGAGAACATGAAGGACACCAAGAGCCTAAGAGAGGGCCAGTGCAGGGGGAAGAGGGAAGGTCTACCACCTATGTACACTGGGCTGTGATGGAAACAAGAAACAAATTCTCATCGTGTTAAGCTACTGCTATTTGTAGTTGTGGTGGTGGTTGTAGCAGCTTGCCTATTCTAATAGGTACAATGGGCTTTTTCATTTTTGCTGGCGTGTGAAGGTCAGGTAAAGTACCAGATAGGCTGTCAGGAGAGCTGGTCCTAGTCTGGGCTCTACCTCTCACTTCCTAATGGACCTAAATACACCCAGAGATCTGAGAGTCTGAAAAAGAAGGTCAGTGATTCCATCCTCTCTGATGATGACACAACTGCCTCTCTGTCTAAGCAGAGACTTGGCCAGGAAAGGGGATTTGCTAAGCCCTTGGCGGGGCATGCCAGCTGCCTTTCCCCTACTTTTTCCGGAGCTTGACTTGTGTGTGGGCTCTGCAGTCAGCACACTGGAAATACTATTTGCTTTAGTCATTTAAACTAGTTCTATGACTTTGGCCAAGTTCCTTAACCACTTTTTGCCTCAGTTCCCTTTGATGCACTTACCAAATGAAGTTCTAATAAGAATTAGAAATAATTTTTGTAAAGCATCCATCAGTGTCTCTGGTACTAGCAGTCACACAATAAATGGTTGTTGCTATCAAATTAGTGTGCTTAACACTTGATTTATTCCAGAAATATTTGTTGAGCCCTTGGTATGGCCAGGCAAATCGCCATAGTTGTGGAGACAAATGGGCGGACAAATCTCTGCCCTCAGTGCATTTAGGCTCCAGTCCTGGCATCCTCTGACCCTCCTTCACCGTCCCCACCGCCTCGCCCCAAACATGCACATGGGTGCAACAGAGCAACATGAAATGGAAAACAAAGAAATGATTTAAAGGGAAAAATTCAAAGGGGATCTGGCCCCAGACTTCTCTCTTTCTCCAGGTTGTTAACAGGGTCAGATGGTTCTTCCTCAAGGAATTTCTGCCTCCAAGTCCAGGGGCTGGCAAAATTCACTAGTTAGACTCTGGACAGGAGACGTCAAATCTCAGAGGGCTTTTTCTGTGGAGAGACGAAATCTTCAGCTGCAGCTTCTGCCTGACTCCCTTGGTCCAAAAGATTGTGGGGAGAAAGGAGAGGTCGGAGTTCAGAACCACTGCTCTGTTTCCCTGGAGTGAGGGTGAGGGAAACTGGAAGCCTTGCAAAGTCTTAAGAAGGGGTACAGATAATTATATGTCCACGCACGCATTGCTCTTCTGAATGTAAAATCTCCAATTCCACACACAACATAGCAAAGCCTTTAAGGACAAGCTTAAGAAGGATTAATTTATAAAGACCCACCAACTAGAAACCTCTAAAATAACTGTAAATGGAAAATGATGCTCCAAATCAGAGTTGAAGAGCTGGAGAGGCCCTCAAAGGTCATCTAATGCAGATTCTCGAATGCTGATCCATGACAAAATTTCTGCTGGTCCACAATGAAAACAATTAGGACAATTCTTGGGTCTTTCCATAGAATAAGTTTTATTCATTTTAAATGACTTATCTTTTATTCCAAAATTATGATCCTAATTTTTTGGTGTTGGACTATTCCTTCTTTTATAGAATGATATTATTTTAGATGGTAGTTTATTTTATTTTTTGTACATGGGCTTTTAAAAATCTCTACCTGTAAAAACAAAAAGTTGGGAATTCTACATTGTCCTTGAGTTTTTTGAAATTTTGTTATTCCCTGAAACCCGAAATCTAGAGACCACTCATCAGATTCAACCACCATATATAATAAAGAAACTGACTCCTAAAAAGTTACATAATTTCTCCCAGTTTTGAGACTACCTCTGAATGGGAAAGAACTTGCTTTGATAAATGGGAAGAAGAAACAACTCCCTCAAGCAAAATGAACCTGTTTTTCATTGTTATCTGAAGATAGCATGTCTGCAGATGCTAATAAAAGTCATCCAAAAGATACAAACTTATAAAGTGGCGTAGAAGGAAAAACCCTGAAATGAAAGCAGCATCCTGGGTTTTAGCCCTTGTTGTGCTCTAACAAGGTTTGCAATCTTAACCAAATCATTTCACTTGCTTGGGCCTCAGTTTCCCTATCTGTAAAATGAGGGAGTGGGGGCAAGTTGATTTCCAAGGCCATTTTCTGCTTAAATATTCTGCTAATTGGAGACAGCCTGGGTAGTGGCAGAAAGTTGAGGCTGTAGAAGAGACTGCCCAGTTTGAATACTGATTGATGACTAGAATTTACCAAATCGCACAAAGGAGGAAGACTCTGCCAGAGGACACAGCTGGTGCAGACATAAAGACGTGGGAGGTCAAGGTGAGTCCAGAGACTGTTGGGAAAAACCTTGCGACTGCAGAGAAGGATAGAGGAAGGCAGACTCTGAGGTGGAACAGCAGGGTCCAGACTGTCCGGGGTCTGCTGGTCATGCTCAAGCTTGGACAAGATCTTTACGCAGGGTGGGGGACTGATCAGAGTCACTTCTCTGCTAGTTTCCTTTAGGTTACAAAGAGCAGTTAATGTAAGTAAAGACAGCCTGAGAAGAAGGAGACTAAGAAACTATCCCATCAGCTGTTCATTCAGGTCTCACGGAGAAGCAGAATGTCAGTCAGAACACAGCTATAGCTCTAGGAAATTTAAATTGAGGATTTAAAAAAAATTATTTTAAATTCTAGATGATGCCATTTTCCTTTTCACAACTTGGTATTCCAATCACAGAATTGCCCTCTTGCAACATTTTCCTACTTAGAGTTTTCAGGGCTTGAATGAAAGACGTGTAAGGAATATTTTCAAATTGTCTTTCACATTTAAATCAAATGCTCATATTTATTGAACCACAGAGCGCTAATCTAAACCAGAGAGTGTTAATTGTTCTAGGGCCAGAGTGAAGTCAGCATTAGTGTGATGCAGGGAATTCCTTTGACTATACTATTTAAATTCTGGGCTGTTGGTCCTTCATGAAGTGTGGCAGGAAAGGCCATGTTTTAAAGGTAATATGTTTTAAAATAATAATAATGTTTTCTCTATTTTCTAGTTAGTAAGCATTGTAGCTTATAAAGACTCGGGATCTCTCTGTGATGTGATAGATTTCTCATTTTTATAGTCTTACAGGAATGATTTTTAAAACAAAGTGAGTAAACTTTAAGGGCTAGAGGAAGAGATACATGATCCGTATTGGGCCCTTAAAGCTTAGTTTCATAGGCTCTAAAGGAAAACACTCTGTGGAAAATGATAATTTAGTCCAATTTCTCAAACAAGGACAACACATTCAGCAGGTAGCTTTCCCACTGTAGTTGTATAATGAAAATCAGCATTTATAACTTCTAACAATTGCTGTTTACGGACACTCACCACAGTGCTGCCCAGTGTGTAAACTGGTGCGAACTTTCTGGGGGACTATTTGACAACATGTATCAAAAGCCTTATAAATGATCACTAACTTGGACTTAGAAATTTTACCTCTAACAATAAGGTTGTAGGGATCCTAATTTGATATGTTTCAAGATTGATATCCAAGGATATGTATAACAGCATTATTTATGCTAGATCCAAACTAAAAACAACTAAAAGGTCCAATTATAGGGAACTTGTCAAATAAATGATGGTAGAGCCATAAGATGAATATTAAGAAGTCATAAAAATGTTGTTTTCATAGAATATTTAATGTCATGGAAAATTAATCATAATATAACTATTTGAGAAAAGAAGGACATAAAACTATACATTTACACACATATATATATACACAATAAAGTTTTTTGTATTCATTTACATAGTCTTTTTAAATGCTTTTAAAAAAACCTGGAAGAAAATAACACTAAGTTGAAATATGAAATAATCAAAATGTTAATAGCATTAATCTCTTGTAGTAGGATTATAAGTGCTTTAATATTTTCTTTTTTAATGAATTTTCCACATTTTTAGCAATGTATATATATTATTAACATAATTAGGAAAAAGTCTATTTAAACCACATATAAAAATGTTATTATTTGGGCCAGTCTTCAGTGGAAAAGATGATTATATTCAGATAAAGAACAGAGACCAAGGTTTTCACTAACCTCAAACTATTGACACAGTTACAGGGAATAAGCAGGTGACCTAATTTGCATGTCCATTCTTTTTCAGGCTCACTCCTTAGGGGAGCTGACAAAGGCAAACCAGAAGTCAGGTTCATTGAAATCTTCCAGGCCTTCTCACCTTCATCGTCATCACTAACAGTTACTAAGCATGTACCAGATACCAGGCGCTATTGGAAGGGTTTTACATATACGGTCAATTAACCGTCATAACAACCCTTTGAAATGGATACTGTCATTTCTCCTATTTTACTGAGAAAGAAGCCAAAGAATAGAGAAACTTGCTCCAGGCTCCACAGTTAGTAAGGGGTGGAACTGGATCCCGACACCAGGCAGTCCGATGTGGGGCACAGCGATGCCCAGTGCTACACTGCCTCTCAGAAATCAACACAGAATACTGGGATTTGGGAACCAGAGGAGATCACAGAAGTTTTTTTGTGTTGTTTTAAGCAAAAGAATTTTTTTTACATCAAACTCTGTGTGTAATTTCAATATCTAAAACAGATTTTTGAAAACAGTGATTTACTTCTAGTCTAGTTAAGGCAGAGACTGTTCTTCTTCCTCATTTCCTATCGGGGTCACTGTGGTGCCTTAGTTTTGTGCAACTCCTCTGGGAAACTGTTGTCCCAATCCAGTCATTTCTACTTAGAGATGAGAAACCTGGGCCCAGAGCTTTTAAAGACCTTCCCAAGGGTGCCCAGTCAGTATGTGCATGAGCCAGTGGTTTTTAGTACTATCTCACAGCACACACATACATTATTCAGGACTCCTTCTGTTATAAGACACAGAAACCCAACTCAAACCTGCTTGGATAGGAAAAGGAATTTATTAGCCCAAATAAATAGGTGGTGCAAGGAGAAATGGCTTCAGGTATAGCTAGACCCAGGATCCCAGTGTAAAACAAGTAGCTCTGTTCCTCCTTCCATTTCTTAGCTCTGCATCCCTATGAATTGACTTAATTCTCAGATAGGTTGTCAACACCATATACCTACACCAGAACAGCTCCAGGTGTTCAGAATCCCTGCATGGTAAACTGGATAGTCACTATCATCTGTGTAGCCTTCTCGTCAAGAAGATTTTGTTGATCTTTATTTTTATTGGTGGTATGACTAAGTTGGGTCACCTGCCCCCTTGCCCCAATTTAAAAAAGAAAAAAGAAAAAAACACACACAAAGAAAAATAAAGAAAGAAAGAAAGAAAAAAGAAAAAGAAAAGAAATGAACACACAGTGGTCCATAACATGTACCACTATCCTTGGCATGTCTGGCCAGAGTGAATTCCAGGTATCCAGGCAATCCGTTCCACTGATCTGTAGGTCTTTTCTTTTTCCCACCAATGTCACACCATCTTGATCACAGTGGCTTTATAGTAAGTCTTGAACTTAGGTAAAGTAGCTCTTCTAGTTGTGGTTGCCACACTTCTCCTCCTCCTCTTCCACCTCCTCCTCCTCCTCTTTCTCCTGATGTTAGATTTATTGACATATAATTTACATACAATAGAATTTACCAATTTCAAGTGTGAAATTTAATGTTTTTACACATGTAAACAGTCTTAGAGGCATCACACTTATAATATAGAACAGTTTCAACACTCCAAAAAGTTTCCTTGTGCCTCTTTGTAGTCAATGATGCCCTGTTACCACCCTCTAGGTCCTGCAACTGCTTTCCATCCGGCTTTCCCTTCCAGTGAGTTCAGATAATTGAGGTCACACTTATGTTGTCTGTTGTGTCTGGCTTCCTTCACTTAACAATGCTTTGAGGGTCATTCGTGTTTTTGCGTTTATCAGTAGTTTGTTCCTTCCTATTACATAATAGTACTACCTTGTATGAATATGCCAAACTCTGTTTATCCATTCACTAGTTCATGTACATTTGAGTTTTTCCCAGGTTTTGGCTATTACAAACAAAGCTTCTATGAGCATCTATATACCAGTCTTTGGGTGGACAAATGCTTTCACTTCTCTTTGGTAAATATCTAGGAGTGGAATTGTTGGACTATATGGTAAGTTGATTAATTTTTAAGAAACTTCCAGGCCGGGCACGGTGGCTCATGCCTGTAATCCTAGCACTCTGGGGGGCCGAGGCGGGTGGATTGCTCAAGGTCAGGAGTTCGAGACCAGCCTGAGCAAGAACGAGACCCCGTCTCTACTATAAATAGAAAGAAATTAATTGGCTAACTAAAAAAATATATATATATAAAAAAAATTAGCCGGGCATGGTGGCACATGCCTGTAGTCCCAGCTACTCAGGAGGCTGACGCAGGAGGATCACTTGAGCCCAGGAGTTTGAGGTTGCTGTGAGCTAAGCTGACACCATGGCATTCTAGCCCAGGCACCAGAAGTGAGACTCTGTCTCAAAAAAAAAAAAAAGAAACTTCCAAATTGGCTGTATCATTTTACTCCTACCAGCAATTTATGATGGCTCCAGTTTCTCCACATTCTCCCAGTGCTTGGTATTTTCTCTCTTTTTTATTACAGCCATTCTAATCAGTGTGTAATGTGATCTTTTAATATTTAAATTTTAATATGCATTTCCTAAGATCTAATGATGTAGAGAATCTTTTCATGTGCTTGTTTTCCATCTTCATATCTTTTTTGGTGGAGTGACTATTCAAATATGTTCCTCATTTTTAATTGTGTTGTCTTTTTAATATTGAGTTATAGAAATTCTTTATAAATCATCAATATAAGTCTTTTGTTAGATATATATTTTGAAAATATTTACCACCAGCTTATGACTTGTTTTTTCATTTTCTTAAAAGTGCCTTTTGAAGAGCAAATATATTTAATTTTGGTGAAGTACAATTCATTTATTTTTCTTTATATTTTATGCTTTTTGAATCATACTTAAGAAGTATTTTCCAAACCCAAGGTCATTAAGATTCATACTGTTTCTTATAGAATTTGTATACTTTTAGTTCTTACATTTAGGTCTATTATCCATTTTAAGTGGATTTTTTTATATTGTGTAATGTAATGGTCAAGATTTTTTTTTATTTGCATATGACTATCCAGTTGTTCTAGCATCATTTGTTGAAAAGATTATACTTTTTCCTTATTGAATTACCTTGGTATCTTATCCTTGTCAACAATCACTTGAGCCTGTATTTGTGGATCTATTAATATTTCTAGATGTATTACTCTGTTCCATTGATCTATATGTCTATCTTTATACCAAAACTAGTACAATCTCTTTTTTATTGTGGTGAAAAACACATAACATGAAATCTACCCTCTTAACACATTTTTAAGTGTACAGTATAGTATTATTAACTATATGCACATTGTTGTATTGCAGATCTCTAGAATTTTTTCATCTTGACTGACTGACACTTTGTCTATACCCATTGAACAGTAATTCCCCATTTCCCCTCCCCAGCCCCTGGCAACCACCATTTTACTTTCTACTTCTATGAGTTGGATTGCTTTAGCTACCATATAAGTGGAATCATGTGTGTCCTTCTGTGACTGGCTTCTTTTACTTAGCATAATGTCTTTAAGATTCTTATCCATGTTGTAGCATATGATGAGATTCCCTTTTTTTAAAGTATGAATCATATTCCATTGTATGTATATGTCATATTTTGTTTATCAATTCATCTATTGGTATATATTTTGGCTGTTTCTACCTCTTTGTTACTGTGAATAATGTTGCCATAAATAACAGTCCAAATACTTCTTTGAGACCCTGTTTTCAACTTTTGGATAAATACTTAGAAGAGGGAATACTGGATTATATGGTACTTCTATTTTTAATTGTTTTGAGGAACCTCCATACTGTTTTCCATAGTGGTGAAAATATTTTACATTGCTACCAAAAGTGCACAAGGATTCTAATTTTTCCACATCCTCGCCAACACTTGTTATTTTCTGTTTTTTTTTTAAATATATAATGGCCATCCTAATAGGTATAAGGTTATATCTCACTGTAGCTTTGATTTGCATTTCCCTGATGATTAGTGATGTTGAGCATCTTTTCATGTATCTGCTGGCCATTTATATGTTTTCTTTGGACAAATGTCGATTCAAGTCCTTTACCCATTTTTTTATTGTTTTTTCTTTTGCTATTGAATTGTTTTAGTTCCTTATATATTTTGGATATTAACCCCTTGTTTTAGTTCATTTGTGCTGCTATAACAGAATTACACAGACTGGGTAATTTATATTCAGCAAAAATGTTATTGGCTCACAGTTCTGAAGAGTGAGGCATCCAAGATTGAGGGGCTGGCATTTTGCAAGGGCCTTCTTGCTGCATCATCCCACGGTAGAAGGGAAAATGGTGATGGAAAGAAAAGGGGGCTGAACTTGTTCTTTTATAATGACACCAATCCGAGGGTGGTGCCCTTATAGCCTAATAACCTCTTAAAAGTCACACTTGTTAATACCGCTGCAATGGCAATTAAATGTCGACATGAGTTTTGGAAGGGGACATTCAAACCATAGCACCCCTTATCAGATGTATGGTTTGCAAATATTTTTCACCCATTTTGTATGTTATCTCTTTACTCTGTTGATTGTTTCCTTTGCTGTGGAGAAATTTTTAGTTTGATGCAATCTTATTTGTCTACGTTTGCTTTTGTTGTCTGTACTTTTGGGGTCATAGCAAAAAAAGAAAAAGAAAAAAATCTGCAAACCAATGTCAAAAAGCTTTTTCCTTATGATTTCTTTGAGTAGTTTTATAGTTCCAGGTCTTACATTTTAGTCTTTAATCCATTTTGAGTTTATTTTTGTATATGATATAAGTGTCCAGTTTCATTCTTCTGTATGTGGATATTCAGTTTTCTCAGTACCATTTATTGAAGAGACTATCTTTTCCCCATTGTGTGTTCTTGGCACCTTTGTCAAAGATCAATTGACTGTAAATGCATGGATTTATTTCTGGGCCCTCTATTCTGTTCTGTTGGCCTATATGTCTGTTTTTATGCCATACCATACTGTTTTGAGCAGGTTGAGCATTCCAAATCTGAAATGCTCCAAAATCTGAAACTCTCCAAAGTCTGAAACTTTTTGAGTACTGATATGACACTTAAAGGAAACATTCACTGGAGCATTTCAGATTTTGGAGTATTTCAGATTTGAGATGCTCAGCCAGTAAGTATAATGCAAATATTCCAAAATCTGAAAAAAGTCAGAATACAAGATGTTTCTGGTCCTAAGCATTTTGGATAAGAAATACTTAATCTGTATAGCTTTGTAGCATAATTGGAAATCAGATAATGTGATGCTTCCAGCTTTGTTCCTCTTGTTCAAGATTGCTTTGGCTATTTGGCATCTTTTGTTGTTCCACGTGAATTTTAGGATTTTTTTCTAATTCATGAAAAATGCCATTGAAACTTTTTTAGGGATTATATTGATTCTGTAGGTCATTTTGGGAAGTATGGATATTTTAGCAACATCAATTTTTCCAATCATGAATATGGGATATCTTTCCACTTATTTGTGTCTTCTTCAATTTATTTCATCATTATATTGTAGTTTCAGTGTACAGATCTTTTATTTCCTTGATTAAGTGCATGCCTAAATATTTCATTTTATTTTTGGTACTATTGTAAATGGGTCTATTTTCTTAATTTCTTTTTGGATCATTTGTTATTAGCATGTAGAAACACAACTGATTTTTGTATGTTGATTTTATACCCAAAAACTTTATAAAATTCAGTTATTAGTTCTAACAGTTCTTGGGTGGAATCTTTAGGGTTTTCTACATATAAGATTATGCCATAGAGGAACAGAGAAACATAGTTCTCATAGTTTTTTTCTTTTTGATTTGTATGCTTTTTATTTTTTTGTGACAGAATCCCAAATTCCTCTGGCTAGGACTTCCAGTACTATTAATATATTAAATGGAAGTGGCAGAGACAGTTAGACATCCTTGTCTTATTCCTTATTTAGAGGAAAAGCTTTTAGCTTTATACCTTTGCATATGATGTTAGCTGTGTACTTGTCATATATGGCTTTAATTATGTTGGGGTGTATTCCTTCTATACCTAATTTTTGAGAGTTTTTTTCATGAAGGGATGTTGAATTTTGTCAAATACTCTCTCTGCATCCATTGAGATAATAATATGATTTTTATCCTTCATTCTGTTAATACAGTGCATCACATTTATTGATTTGCATGGGTTGAACCATCCCTGCATCCCAGGGGTAAATCCCACTTGATCATGGTGTATGATCCTTCCAATGTGTAGTTGAATTTGGTTTGCTAGTATTTTCTTGAGAATATTTGTATCTATGTTCATCAGGGATATTGGCCTGAAATTTCCTTTTCTTGTAGTGTTTTTGTCTGGTTTTGAGATCATGCTAATGCTGGCATTGTAAAGTGAGTTTGGAAGTATTCCCTACCCTTCAGTTTTTTGGAAGAGTTTAAGAAAAATTACCACTAATTCTTCAAATATGTGTTAGAACTCCCCGGGGAAGCCTTAAGGTCCTGTACTTTTCTTTTTTCTGGGGGATTTGATTACAGATTCAACCTCCTTACTCATTATTGTTCTGTTCAGATTTCCTATTTCTTCATGATCCAGTCTTGAAAGGTTGTACAGGCATATCTTGGAGATTTTTGTGGGTTTGGTTCCAGATCACTGCAAAAAAAGCAAATATCACAATAAAGTAAGTCATACAAATTTTTAGGTTTCCCAGTGCATATAAAAGTTATGTTCACACAATACTGTAGTCTATTAAGCATGAAATAGCATTATGTCTAAAAAAAGTATGTACCTTAATTTAAAAACACTTTATTGCCAAAAAATGCTAACAATCACCTGAGCCTTCAGCAGATCATAATCTTTTTGCTAGTGAAAGGTCTTGCCTCAATGTTGATGAATGCTGACTAATCAGAGTGGTGGTGGCTGAAAATTGGGGTAGCTGTGGCAATTTCTTAAAATGAAACAATGAGTCTGGAACATTGATTGACTCTGCCTTTCACAAAAGATTTCTCTGTAGCATGCGATACTGTTGATAGCATTTTACCCACAGCAGGACTTCTTTCAAAATTAGATTCAATCTTCTCAAACCCTGATGCTGCTTTATCAACTCTGTTGATGTGATATTCTGAATCCTTTGTTGCCATTTCAACAATGTTCACAGCATCTTCACCAAATATTTGGATATTTAACAACACACTTCTATAGAACCTGCAGGTCAAAGAAAAAATTATGAGGGAAATTAGAAATTTTTTTTTTTTGAGACAGGGTCTTACTCCGTTGTCCAGGCTAGAGTGCAGTGGAGTCATCATAGCTCACTGCAATCTCAAACTTCTGGGCTCAAGTGATCCTTCTGCCTCAGCCTCCTGAGTAGTTGGAACTATAGGTATCCACCACCATGCATGGCTAATTTTTCTCTTTTTTGTAGAGATGGGGTCTTGTCCTTGCTCAGTGGTCTCAAACTCTTGACTTCAAGCAATCCTCCCACCTCAGCCTCCCAAAGTGGTAGGATTACAGGTGTGAGCCACTGCACCTGGCCTAGAAAATATTTTTAAATAAATGAAAATGCAACATATCAAAATGTCTGGGATGTAGCTAGAGCACTGCTTAGAGGTAGATATATAGCATTAAAATCCCTATTTAGAAATGAAGAAAGGTCTTAAATCAATTATCTAATATTTCACCTTAAGGAACTAGAAAAGAAGAGCAAATTGAAACCCAGAGTAAGTAGAAGAAAGGAAATAATAAAGATCAGAGCAGAAATCAATGAAATATAAAATAGAAAAACAGTAGATAACATCAATGAAACCAAAAGCTGGTTCTTTGAGAAAATCAATAAAGTTGATAAACTGCTAGCCAGACTAATCAAAAATGAAAAGAAGAAGACTACAATTAGCAGTATCAGGAATGAAGTGTTGTTGCTACAGATTCTATAGACATTAAAATTATAATGAGAATATATGCTGATAAATTTAATAATTTTGATGAAATAATCAATTTTATTGAAAGACACAAACTACCAAAGCTCATTCAAGAAAACATTAAGCAACTCCATTAAAAAGTGGGCAAAAGACATGAACAGAAGCTTTTCAAAAGAAGATAGACTAATGGCCAATAAACATATGAAAAAATGCTCAATGTCTCTAATCATCAGAGAAATGCCAATCAAAACCAAAATGAGATATCATCTAATTCCAGTGAGAATGGCTTTTATCAAAAAGTCCTGAAACAACTGAAACTGGCATGGATGCAGAGAGAAAGGTACACTTATATGCTGCTGGTGGGACTGCAAAACAATTTTCTTATAGATTTTTTTTTTTTTTTTTGAGACAGAGTCTCACTTTGTGGCCCAGGCTAGAGTGAGTGCCATGGCATCAGCCTAGCTCACAGCAACCTCAATCTCCTGGGCTCAAGCGATCCTCCTGCCTCAGCCTCCCAAGTAGCTGAGACTACAGGCATGTGCCACTGTGCCCGGCTAATTTTTCTCTTTGTAGATATGGGGTCTTGCTCTTGCTCAGGATGGTCTCAAACTCCTCACTTCAAGTGATACTCCTGCCTCAGCCTCCCAGAGTGCTAGGATTATAGGCATGAGCCACCATGTCCAGCCTATAAACACTGTTAAATGGTCATACATATGTGTATAATAGATATTAGCTATTTAGACTACAAACTACACTTGGATTTCAGATCTCTTATAATAGCTCCAAATATCTCAGTGATCTGAAGCTTTGGGAAACAGCCCTGCAATGTAGTGGTCATTGAGATGGCCATGGCTATAGTGGGTTGGGATACTTGTAGGCAGCGGTCATTAGATCATTATTAGATTCACAAATAAAAGTGCCATTTCTTAGTGTAATTTATTATGTGACATAGGTATCATGATGTTATTAATTTACGCTTCTTGGAATTAGAGAAGAAATGATTGCATCTGAAAGCAAAAAAAGGGTCACCAGAATAAAAATAATTAAAAGGGTAAAAAGCCTATTTTAGCCAGGTGTGGTGGCTCACACCAGTAATCCTAGCACTTTGGGAGGCCGAGGTGGGAGGATCACTCGAGGCCAGTAGTTCAAGACCAGTCTTAGCAAAAGTGAGACCCTATCTCTACAAAAAGTAGAAAGATTAGCTGGCATGATGGCACGTGCCTGTAGTCCCAGCTACTCAGAAGGCTGAGGCAGGAGGATTGCTTGAGCCCAGGAGATGGAGGTTGCAGTGAGCTATGATGATACCACTGCACTCTAGCCAGGGCAACAGAGCAAGACCCTGTCTCAAAAAATAAAATAAAGCCTATTTTAGCAGAAAGGCTCCACATAAAATAAATTGTAAATAAACATCTGGAAAAATGAATGAATCTCATTTCAAAGCTGGGAATGAGGCTGGCACACTCCTTGGTTTTGCCTGTGCTCAGCTAGATGGAAAGAATTCAAGCAGGGCTCTCAGGAACACTCAGTGCGCACCTCAGCTGCTGGGATAAGAAGCGCAGTGCGGCTGCTGTGGGATTCTCATCTCCCTGATCTCCCTCGCACATCCTCATGCTGACAGTGAGGACACTGGCCTCCCCATTGGCAGCTCATGTGGGGAGAAGACACAACTACGTCATTAAAAGTAACAATGGTTTAAGGAAACAAACAGCCTGGACCTGTGCCCGCTGTAGGGAGAAAAATGCAGAGAAGCTGGGTGAGAGCGGGCTAGACACAGGCTCAGAGCCCCAGTCCAGATGCCTGCATTTAGGTGACGGGCAATGATCTCTGTGTGCTTCGTCAGTTCTGAGAGCGCCTTCTTCCCCCAAATAATTATTCCATCTTTGTAGCAGAAAAAGCTTTTGTCATCTGTTTAAATTCATATCTTCATCCACCTTATGAAAGCCCTGCCCTTACTAAGCCTTTGACTCAGAGATGTTGGTTGTCCTCTCTGCTACATTCAGATCTTCCTCCTAATCTTTTCAGGACATCGTAATTGGTAGTGACTTTGGAAAGAGGAAGTGGGGGGCTCGGGTCCCATTATGTCTCCAGGATGTAAAACACTGAACAGAAGCAGAGAGAAAAATCACCGCGGTCACCAGTGGAGAGCAATATGTGAATGCATGGACCAGCTGTCTTGAGAAATGGGCACTTCTCTGCTCACCTGCCTGGGTCCCCCAAAGCAGAGCCTGAGACAAAGGCTTACATGGAGGTGTTGTACTTTGGACATGGCCCCAGGGGCAGGAATGAGGGACAAGCAAGAGGGAAACAGAGAAGGAAGGAAAGCCAGTATCAAGCTACGCTGTCAGGTCAGCCACGGCCATGGGCAAACAGAGCTTGACTCGGTGGGACTTTATAAGGAGCCTTATGAAATGTGTTCCAGAAGGTCCATCGTGGGGATGGAAGAAGGAAACATTTATTTTATCAGCTCCCATCTGCCACTGGTCAGAGTGGCCCCAGGGGGTTAACTCCCTATGTTTTGAGTTGTCCATGTGGAAATGTTATGCCGTGGTGTCCCATGGTGTGACATCAGAGAAGTCACAGGGCAGGAAGTGAGAGGATGCAGCACAGGCTGAGGCAAGACACTGCCAGGTCACTTGTGCACAAAGCTGATTGAAGACTGCACAGACCTGGTTCCTTTCTCAGTGGCTGGATGGAGAAAGGGGTAGAGCTGAGGGATTTGGAGTAATACACATGACATGTCCAATAATCCAACCAATTTCAACCAGACATCTTTGAGATCCTAGATTACTTCTATGATCTCTTTGTTTCTAGTTCATTGTAAGGGACAATTAGTTAGGAACTTAGATTTTGGCCTCCTCCAGTCCTAGGTTTGAATCCTGGCTCTAGCACTTATGGGTTTTGTTCTCTTAAGCAAGCCACTTAACTTCCTTGAGCCTTAGTTTACTTGTCTACAACAGGAAGACGGTATATCTATCTCATCCTGTTGTGAGAATGATCTGAGATAATGTGTGTTAAGTTCTTAGCACATTGCCTGGTACGGGGCAAGGGCTAAAGAAATGGTAGCTTGTACTATTGTTATGATTTTGACATCACAACAGTAGCTGTGAAGCTGAAGGTAGCATGGAAAAGGAGTTATTGACACCAGGACTGGAGGGAGGAGGAACCAGGCAGGTCCCAGTAGGAATGTGGGGTGGGAGATCGTGCAGCTGTTTTTTCAACAGGTCAGGGTACAGGATCTGGGATGGGGCTGGCCAGAGTTGACAAGGGGTTTGGACTTTCATTACAGGAGTTGAGGTCTCGGCCAAGAAACTGGAGTGCTACAGGGGAAGCAGAAGCAGTTATAAGATTTCAGGAATTTGGGGGACTACAGAAGGGTTCAAGGAAGGTTCAGACAGCCCGATAGGTGCAGGGTGGCTTCCAGGCTGCCCCAAGCCCATTCCCAGGCTTACAGCAGCTAGACTGATCTCACACCAAGCATCAGGTCCCTCTGAGTTTCCTGTTCCCTGCATAAATGGTGTGATTCACAGGCTCAGAATGTGGGAAGGCTAGGCTTACAAGTGGAGGGTATTGGTGCCATCAGTTGGGGCTGGGGGTGACAAACTAGAGACTTGCCTGACACTCAGCTGAGCTGCAGCTGAGCAGGAGGCCCCTGCCTTAGAGGGGCTGGCACGTAACCCCTGACCCCAGCCCCCATCTGACATATCTGGCCAGTTGATCAGATCACATATCAGACCGCAGGTTAACCAGGCCTTCTTGCCTTGGCTGATGAGGGAACTGCCCTGTCATTAACACTTAATCTTGTGAGGTTTAAGAACCAAACTCTCACGGTGGGGTGGCTCTGGGAGGCCGAGGCTGGCAGATTGTTTGAGCTCAGGAGTTCAGGACCAGCCTGAGCAAGAGCGAGACCCCGTCTCTACTAAATATAGAAAGAAATCAGCTGGACAACTAAAAATATATAGAAAAAATTAGCCAGGCATGGTAGCGCATGCCTGTAGTCCCAGCTACTCGGGAGGCTGAGGCAGGAGGATCGCTTGAGCCCAGGAGTCTGAGGTTGCTGTGAGCTAGGCTGACACCAGGGCACTCTAGCCCAGGCAACAGAGTGAGACTCTGTCTCAAAAAAAAAAAAAAAAAAAAAGAACCAAACTCTTAGCCAGTATAAGTGACTCACTGGGCCAAGACAACAACAAAAATCATACATCCCAAACCTTAACTCAAAATTTCTCTGTTCAGGTCATTTTGGGGGAAAGAGCCACACTTCATCATAACGGAGCAGGACTTTTATCTCATCCTATGTATGCTTTCACATGGTGGCAACGCAACCCAGCGCATTCCTACCAACTTTCCATTTTAATCTATTTAATATTAACACCTTTCTTTTATGTTGTTCAAAGAATTCTCTCAGATTCTCTACGTTTTCATGAAGAAAAATATGATTAAAGTCAACACATCGAATTGATGTTTTTGATTGAAACAAATATGTCTGAAGCAAATTTAAATTAGACATGTGATTTTACATGTAGTTGGTTGTGTGTAATAATCAATAGGTTAGCGTACCTTTATTTTCCTTCAAAGAGAAAAAAATTCCAATTGAATGATGCTTTGAAAATAGCTAACTGGAAGCGTGAGGAACTTGTTTAGAAAGTTGAGGTGACAACTGAAAGTCAAGACTACACATGCTCATGTGTTTCCGAGGGAAAAAAAAATCTCCAATTTAGAGAGACTTGGGTGCTGCTGTGATTTCTTCAGACATAATACGGAGGGATGGAAGAGATGGCTTTTCTTAAGGAAACATTAGTTGTAAATTGAAGAAAAATGAGCATAAAAGTGAGATTGTTTTCTGTTCTCAAGATTTTTCTCTTATCTCTTCATCGTTGTATTGTGCAGAGATTCAATGTTGACATCTTTAGCTGGTGTGTAAGCACACTCGTCTCTCCAGCAGCACAGGGGACGTGACCATGGTGTGTCTTCAGGAAACAGAAGTCTCGCACCTGCCCATGGGCTCTTCACCTGGCATTGCCATTTCCCGGTGGGCCTCCCCGTCTCCGGGATCCCCTCCGGCACCCCGTATCCCGCGCTCAGCTCCCTCCTTGTGCGATCTCACCGAACACCTCGCTCCATGTTCACAGACACACATTGTCCTTGTTTCCTTTCTCATTTCCCAACTACCTATTCGCCATCATTTAAGATTAAATACAGATTACCCAACTGATAGGTAATCTGAGTTCCTAAAATGGGCTGCACTTAGATCGAGGCGGAAAACTGCAATAATTGGGTTGCTGCGATCATGTGAATTTTGTACAGAAACAGGCATTTATCCATTAGCCATCCTTCCAGCCGTTTTTGTTCTTGAACACCATGATAAAAATCAGCAAAAAGTCTTCTAAGTGATGAGTAAAATAGCTGTCACAGAATCCAAATAACTTTATTCCTTTGATTAAATTTAACAAATAGTTATTGTTTTCCATCTGCCAGATGCTGTCCAGGTTGGTAGAAACACTAAGATGAATAATTTATCTCTCTCCCACCTGTTCCAGAAAGGATCTAAGGCAGCTTATAGCAGAAACATATAAAATAAAACATCCAAATGCAGGTTTTTTAAAAACTCAGGACAAGGGAAATATAAATTAAGATAGATCAAGTGCAGGGGGAAAGAGGACATAGATACCCAGCCAAGGGAGGCCTTCCTAATCGTTATACTTGAGCTCTAAGCACATTTCGCCTCCAAGGTGAAAAGGAAACATGGTCAGTTACACAGTCCCCTTGTATAAACAGAGAAATTGTATAGTTATTTAGAGAAAAAAGGATGTATAAGAGCTGGTTCCTCACGACAAGGAATCCAAAACTCAGTAGGAGAAAGACAGATCTGTAGCAAATATCTGTAAAACAAAACTGTATTATGAGGGTCTGTATAAAGTGCTAACGAAATATGGGTAGAGGAGCAATTTACTTGGCTTATGAGAAGGAAAAGATGCTGCAGGAACAAAGAAGTGGACGAAGAGGAGAATGGTGCGTGAGGCAGGAGGGAGAGAGCACAGGGGCTGTTGGTGAGGGCTCCCGGTGCAGGGAGCACAGAAATGGTTTCAGGCACTTGCTAAAAGATTCTGAATCAGTAGGACTGGGACTTTTCGCAAGCACCCAGGTGATGCGAATTCTGGTGCTCATAGCCCCAAATTTGGGCAAAACTGGAATAGATTCTTGGGCGTGTAGAGCTGTGAATGATGAGGTTGGAAAAGCAGGCTGGGCCCACCGGGGTGGATTTCATATGCCATGATCAGAAACTTGGACTCTATGGGTCATGGGGAGCCATTGGGGACTTGTAAGCCTATGCAGGTGAATGACCCTATTGGATCTGTGCATGTGTTTTCCTCTTCGTTTTCCTGATTACAAAAACAGCTGGAGGACAAAAAGCAGGAGGAAAGAGATTGAGGCGCGGGAGCCATCTAGGAGAGTGTTGCATGGTTCAAATGAAAGAGGATAAGGACAGTGGCAGGGGACATGGAACAAGGTGAATACTTCTTTGTAGTGAGTATGAACCTGTTATTTTGTTATCAGTCACAGATTTAGTTTTCTGTGTTGTTTTCCATGTCTCACCAATTAGTCCTTCAGTTTCTGCTCTCTGGCATCTGGCCTCAACTAGCAGGCAGCCCTGGCGACCTGCAGGGAGAGGGCCCTTGCCGAGCTCTGCCTGGTCCACGTGTGGGCTGTGAGCGATGCTTGCTCACTATAGTGTGAGCAGCAACTTACGGTGAACTCAAATTGAAGGGTAACGCAGAACGTATGTTTTTATTTGTTGTACAAGAGTAGCTAACAATGTCCAGTTCACTGGATTCTGCAAACACAATCTTTCCCTTCAAAAATGGCAAAAAATACCAGCACCTTTCACTGTGGTTTACAAAAACCAGTGAGCCTGGAACCGGACAGTGTTCCATGCAAAGACCAGTAGTTTTGAGGCCCCTTGAGCTGGCAGGGTGTTTGTGAGCCACAGGCCTAAGGTCTAGTGTGTCGCATCATTTACGGTAGAGGGACGACTGACCCAACACAAAGTCAAGTGAAAAGCGTTTGGCCAGGATCCGCTGCCAACCCTGTGGCAGGCAGAATAATGGCCCTCCCTGCCCCAAGACGACCATGTCCTAATCCCCAGAACCTGCGCATATGTTGCTTTATGTGGCAAGAGGGATTGAGTAGTTTGCTAGGGCTGCTGTCACAACGTGCCACACACTAAGTGGCTTAAATAACATAAATTTATCATCTCGCAGTTCTGGAGGCTAGAAGTTAGAAATCAAGGTGTTGGCAGGATCAGTTCCTTCTAAGGGCTGGCAATGAAAGATCTACTCCAGGCCTCTCTCCTTGGCTTGTAGACGGCTGTCTTCTCCCTGTATCTCTTCACGTCGTTTCCCTCCGTGCACGACGGTATCCAAATTTCCCGTTTTTCTTAGGACACCAGTCATTTTGGATTAGGGCTCACACTAAGAGCTCACCTTAACATTGTTAATTACATTCGCAACAACTGTATTTCCAAATAAGGTCACATTCCAGGGGTTAGGACTTCAACATATGAATTTTTGAGTGACACAATTCAACTTGTAACAAGGAACTTTGCAGAAGATTAAAGTTAAGGACTTTGAGATGGGAAGGGTACTCTGAATTATCTCGGGGGCCCCAGTCTAATTACACGAGTCCTTAAAAGTGGAGTATCTTTCCCACCTGTGGTCAGTGAGAGAGCATTATGATGAAGGAAGACAGGACAGAGAAATGCAACATTGTTGGCTTTGAAGATGGAGAAAGGTGCCCTGAGCCCAAAAATGTTCATGGCCTCAGATGCTAGAAAAGGCAAGGAAACAGATTCTCCCTGAGAGCCTCCACAAAGGAACCTGGCCCTGCTGACACCTTGATCATAGTCTAGAGAGACCTGTGTTGATGTCTTACCTACAGAACTGTGAGATAATATCTTGTCTTGTTTTAAGCCACTAAGTTTGTTATAGTAGCCATAGAAACAAATGCCACCCCCTCCCAACCACAGCTCCTAAGCTTGCCCTGTGATCTCTCACTCCCTGTAAGTAATGCTTCTCTCCTGGGAGTAACTCACCACAGAACAGTCCCCACCCTTGCCACAGCCACTAATCAAAACCAAGTCATATTAATAAAGTGGCAGATCCTCCTGGGGTGTCTGGCCAGCCCCTGACCCACTCCTTTGCTCACCCTTCAACTTCAGAATGAGCCTCCACAACTGTGTTTGCGTGAGAAGCTCCTGCCTGGACTTAGCTGACTGCAGCAGGGTGGACATGGGATCCAACCCGAGCAAAAAGATTCTCCTTCTTGAGACTTTGAGCTAGGAGACGCTGAGAGCAGCAGATGGGAGCTGATTCCTGTTAATGACGGGTCTGGAGAGAAGGGCCGTGGATCGGGATCAGTGCTGTTAGGTTTCTGAGGGCTGTGCTCTTTTGCTAAAACCAGTGTGTAGTGGGTTTGTGTGACTTGCCAGAGAGCCTTAGCACTTACAGTTGCCAAGCCAGAAAGTCCCACCAGGACTGCACAGTGACGGAGGGAGGGAAGAAGGAGCAGAAAGAGCCCAGGGCAGGATGCTGCTACCTGCGGGCCCAGTCTGGGGAGAAGGCTGCCACTCCTGGCAAAAATGAGTCTCATGGGAGTTTCTGGGTTCATTTTCACAATGAAGTGTTTTCAGATGACTCTCTGCTTTTTCTATGAAACTAGTATCTGATTTCTAGAGGCCTTGTATTTCTTCTAGAAGAGCTAAACCACACATATCTTGTTTTAGGTGGTTGTTGGTTCCTGTATCACGGGCATGTTATCTCTTACACAAAGGATTGCAAACTGAGCAACTGCTGCTCTGTGCTTTTGTTTTCTATTGTTTTGTTTTGTTTTAACATGTTTGATTTTTTAAAGCTGTTAAGCCCTAGATTGGGAAGCTCTCAGATGATCAGATCTTCTCTGGTGTCACAATGCAAACACGCTAGTCCCTGCTTAAACAAGGCTCTAGTCTTTTCTTTGTATCTATTCCACCAGGAACTGCTGGAGATAAAAGCAAACGTCTTAGAAGAGCAAGTGTGACATCTGGTACACGACCAGGAATAAATCTCTACCTGCCAAGCAAGACTGCAAGGCAATCCGGAACCGGTTACTACACAAACTTGTTTTATTTCAAAACCGAATCACCTGACTCGCTTGTCTGTTTATGTCCTGTCTTGAATTCTTTTTCAATATCAAGATGCTACAAAGGAAACACAGCGGACCTGAGTTTTGAGGTGAATTCAGAGAAAGGGGTTTGGAAAAAGGACTAAAAGGGAAAGAGCCCTCATTTCCTTCAGCTTTGAAAGGATGGTGTTAACAACAGAGGCTGGAAAGGTACCACGGGAAGGGGAAGGGAGAGGAAGGGACCGAGGGTGGAGGAATTGGTGGTGCTGACGCCAAAACCCCCGTCCTAGGAGCTGGTTTGAGGTGTAGCAAACAAGCAGTGCATTTTTGCACGGATGCGCGCGGTGGCGGCGACGCCAGTGGGGCGGCCGGGCGCGGTGGGGGCCCCATGGACGGATGCGGAGCGCAGGCAGGGCCTTTGCGAAAGCCCAGAGGTGACGGACAGGTGATGAGGGTACCTGGCAGCCGCCTGTGCTGACCAGACAGTGCCCTAGTGCTCTCGCCTTTCCGGTTCCTGGTGTCTTCCCAGGTGAGTATTCAATATACAAACCCTGGAGATTCCGATTGGCAGGGGCATCCATCCTCAGTGTAGGGACAGAGACTGGGGGTAGCAGGCCCAGGGGTCTCAACCTCGACCAGCCAGGGCCCGAGTGGAGCAGCAGCAGGACAGCACACCTTGCGCAAAGGCCAGGCAGGTCCAAAGCTGCCACAAGGTTCTAGCTTTCGAAAGAAACCACAATACGGATTTTTGTGTGAGAGTGCGACTTATTTAAAACAGATTATTTTAGAACAACTTAAGAAAAGAAAAGCTGTGTGTGGCCCCAAACAACATGCCTTGCGGCCCCGTCCTGCCCCCCGCCAGCGTGCAACCGCGGCTCCTGTCTCATTTCCCCTGTCTGAACCCAGCCACCTTCCAGCGCAGCCTCGCTGGCCGCGTCCGCTCCATCCGTCTAGCTCCAGCCTCTATTCCTGCTCCCGTGCTGGCTGCCGGGGATTTGCAAAAAACACCACATGGTTGCACAACATTGTGAATGTACTTACCGCCACTGAACTGTACAGTGAAAAACAGTTAAAACGGTAACTTTTATGTGATGTATATTTCACCAAAATAGAAAAAGTCATACTACAGAAAAAAGAAAATGTGATTTTCATCCTCAGGAAAGATAACATCTACATGAGGAGAGAGAACATCGTGCTATCAAGTATCTCAAGTCAACAAGCATTCCAGCCCCCACAGTGTATCAGGCACCGTTCTAGGTGCTGGGAATATGAAGTTGAGGAAATTAGTTCCTGTCTTCAAATGCAGCGCCCACCCAGGTGCGAGTAATGTGGGGAGCAGCCTTGGGTTTTGCAGTGAATAACAGCTCCCCTTTGTGGAACGTTAACCCTTTGCCAGGCCCTTTTTAAGTGGTGCATGAGCACTGTCGATCTCACTTGAGCTTCACAGCAATCCTATGAGGCAGATACTATTATCAGTTTCATTTTACAAAGAAGTGGCAGAAGCTCAGAGAGGTTCAGTAACTTGCCCAAGGTCACACAGTACTAGCAAGTGGAAAAAATACAGGTTTTGAGCCCAGGTGTACTTTACTCCAAACCCCATGGGCAGAGGGATTCAAAGAGCCCTAGGTAGCCAACTCAGCAGAGACCGATCTGGGGCCTGGGAGGCAGGAAAACCGAGAAGGCTGGGTCGGAGGAGCTTCAGGACCAAGCTGAAGGTGCCACACCCCCAATACAGGTAAGTGCACCTAGTGTCAGAGAAGGTCATTAATGCTGATTCCTAAAAGTTGAGAGATGGACAAAATGAGGAAGGACATTCTGACCACACGGGACAGGGAAGAGGAGCCTGCCCGTGGCACTGAGCCCTCCATGCCCAGAGCTGTGGCTCAGTGAGGGTGACATCACCCAGCATATGTGGACACCTGCGGGAGATGGCAGCTGTGGCTTGGTGGGCCTCAGAAACCTCAGCAGCAGACACTCCACTGGGAACTGTCAGGTACCACAAGGCAGCTGAATAGGCTAAAAATAGAAGAATCTTGAAACAGCGAGAAGGTTGGCTTTTACAAGAGACTGGAGGTTCTGCCGACTTGCATGGGTGGAGTCAAAGGAGAGTCAGAGGGGAGGAGATGAGATGAGACGAGCTTGAGCGGGGCCAGATCATGTTGGGGACTGTAGGCCCCAGGCTGCAGGTGCACAGGTAGTGGGAGATGGGGGAGCAGCCTCAACACCGCCTCAAGGGCGGAAGAGGCTCCTGGACCAGCTGGGAGGGGGCCGGGGAAACCCGCCTGGCCACAGGGTGAACTCCTCTGGGGTTGATTGACGGTCCACGATGCTGTGTCCAAAGGGACCTGGAAAATTCAAGCCTGGTTCTTCTGAGGTGTTCCGATGCAGAGCAGCATATGGCTGTGGAAATCCTGGAGAGAAGTGCCCAGCCAAGCCAGCCCCAGCCAGCGATCAGGGGGTTGGGGTTGGGGTTGGGGTTGTGGCAACACAGGAAAAGATCCGCGGACGAGGGGGCCAGCAGGAGCTGGGCAGGTGCCAGGCCTCTGTGAGTTTCGGGGCTTACCGGGGAACAGAAGCCAAAGCCCAGGTACCACGTTACTACGGCAGGCCGACAAGGAGGGTGTAGTGGAGGGAGGGTTTTGCCGGGAGAAGGCGACGGTGGGGCGCAGTCCTGGGTGGAGCGCAGGCCATAAGGCTGATTTGGGCGCCACCTGCTGGTGGGCTGAGGCTGCTGCTACTCCTGGTCCTCGTCTGGTCCGCCTCAAATAAGTATCAGGAGGGAGTTTGTAACAGCATTTATGATGAGATTCTTATTATTTTGGTTTTGGTTGAGGCATGAATACAATGAATGCTAAACTCCAAAGGAGGCACTGTGCAGAAATTTCAAAGTAGTATTAAGAACAGGGCAAACAACTCTTAAAATCCTTAACCATGAAAGGAAAGGGCAAAGAGAATTTTTAGAGCAAGAAGCTGTTAAATCCCATCTCTCCCAGGGTTGGTGTGAGGCGATCTGTGGCTGCTCCTTGCGCCAAGCCTAGACAGAAACTCTAAGGAGAATACTTGCAGAGCTTGATAAGTGCTTCCTGAATACAGAGACACCAGACTGGGCTTTTCTGTAGATCTAACTGGTAAGAAACAGGCCGGCCGGCTGGCCTGGAAAGGGAGATACAAGAGCGGTGGTTGCTGCTCCAGGAAGAGGGAGGGAGGAGAGGACTTTTGCGATGGTGGTTGTAGTTGCTGCTTTTCAAGAAAACTGCAGGTGTTGATGAAAATAGCTAAGTATAATAAATATCACAAGATATGAAATGCTATATTTCCCAAAGTAAGTATCTCTATTTTTTTATTATAAAAATAAAATATGCCAATCAAAATTCAAACAACTCAAAAATATACATTAGCAGACAATGAATTTCCCCTTAATTCTATTCCCAGTGCTGATCTTTGAGGCCTTTTCCAGCATGAACGCTCTCCATATGCTTTCTAGGGCACTTCTGCCTTGCGACCAGCAGGTGGCAGCGCACCACTGCTTTAGGGGGACCCAGCAAAGAAGTGGATTTGAGAGACAAGTCCCATGAAGCAGAGCTTTGCAAAATGGTTTTAATTTTAAATGATTTTTTAAGTTTACTAAAAAGATGTCATGAAAATCTAGTGATTTTTTTTACATGTTTAGAAGTGGTCAGTCTTGGTCACTGTGCTTGAGATGGAGACATCATTGCCCCTGAGCTCTGAGCTTTTGAGAGCAAGAAAGAAAGGTTTATAAAACAAGGGAGTATGTTGGTTCATGTGACCGGAAAGTCCAGAGAGGTTTGTTCTGCGGGGAGGGAGATTCCAGTCTGATTCTGTTTCACCCCATCATCAGGGCCTTGGGTCTTCTTTTCTGACATGTTCTGCTATCCATGGGCCAATTTTGTCCCAGGGCTGCCTTCCCTCCGGAGAGAAGACAGCTGCAGCAGTTCCAGGCCTCGTGTCTGCACATTTCACCTTCCAGACACCCAGAAAAATGTTTCCTTGGGCCTCAGTGGCCTGAGTTGAATCACTTGCCCATCCTTGAAGCAAACACTATGACCGGGGAATAGATGTGCTCATTCACTTGAGCCTAAGCCCCATGTCCCAGGGATGCAGTCAGGGGTCCCCCTGAAGTACATGGGCTGTGTTGGGATGAAGGAAATTTCCAGATGATTAAGAATAGTTAAAATGTGGAGTGGGTAGATGCTTGGTGGCCATGTGTGAATGTTATTGTGACTCTAGTGCCCTCGGTCTCTGGGAAGCCCTGTTGTCCACCAAGGAGCCAGTGAAACCAAGCCCCACTCAAGGCAGCTAACTGGATGACTTCCTCCAGAACTGCCCCAGAATGACCTCCCCAAACCGCACACTGGATCACACCGTTCCTCTGCTGAAAAACCTGTTGGTGGCTCCCATTATCCAAGCTCAAGTCCTGTTCCACTGAGGAACACAAGACCCTAAACTCCCAGTGCCTGGTCTCCCTGGCCTTGGGGGCCCCCTGCTATCTCCAGCACTTTAGCCTCCAGCCACACTGATCTGCTTGTTCCTTCTCTTCACTCTGAGGAGGCCCGTCTTTCCATTTTTC
The DNA here is from genome assembly GCA_008086735.1 of Cheirogaleus medius. Taxonomy (NCBI): domain Eukaryota; kingdom Metazoa; phylum Chordata; class Mammalia; order Primates; family Cheirogaleidae; genus Cheirogaleus; species Cheirogaleus medius. The sequence goes on from VBSM01000529.1 coordinate 68,879,896, forward strand.
TCTCCTAGGTTTGCTTCTTCTCCTCCTTCCACACGTAGCTCCAGCGTCGCCAACTTCTCCAAAGCACTCTCCACAGATGCCCCCAGGCTGGCTCGGTGCCCTCGATCTTGGCTTTCCCGGCACCCTGTGAACACCCACGACATGGCTTTAACACACTGTGTTGAAATGATCCATTTGCCATGTGCCTCCCTCTACTAACCTGTGAGGTTCTCAGCGGCATAGGACTGTGGTAGGTGCTTATGGAGTGTTATGAAACTGCTGGGCTACATCATTAATCCTCCCTTCGACAGCGCAGGGCTCCGTTTTCTGCTCTGCATTTGACTGTGGGAGACAGATAGTAGATTTTCCCCCTCAAGGACAAAACTTCCTCAGTCAACTGTCTTTCTCCCCAGAAGCCTCCCCATCCCATTGGCCTGAGTGATCTTGCAGGGCCCCTTCTAGTCTTAAAGTGTATGATTCTTCACTGTGGCAATAGCATTAGAGGACCAGGGAGGGAGATCCTAGTTTGATCCTGTTTCACCCCATCACCAGGGCCTTGGGTCCTCTTTTCTAACAGGGGAGAGCTGGTCCCACTGATCTCAGATGGTGCCTTCCTGAGAGCTTCCTTCTATAGGAAGTCAAATTGGATTGTCAAACAGCCCCAGTTTTTGGATCTACTCATTTCCTAGTGATTCATACAAGCCGTCCATGCTGTGCAACCACCTCATTTTCTCCCCAACCCTAGGACGATATTTTCAGTTTTTCAGAGATTTCTAATTTTTTTTCCTTCCACCTTCCTGGTTGGCCTGCCAGGGTGGAAAGGACCTAGTGTTCTTTGAATGAAAAGGAAGGTCAAGGGATTTAGGCCATTTGGAATGACATTACCATGACTGACAAGGACAGCTCACAGTGTTGAGGTGCTCACTTTGTTGACTATCATTTTAAAGTATAATAACATGATAAACCATTCAGTATCTGCAACATTCTATGAGGTAGGCACCAACATTTTACAGGCAAGGAAACTGAAATATCAAAGGCTTAAGTATCTTGCCTAACGCCATGAAGCTAGTCAATGACAGAGACGGGATTCCAATGCAGGTTGTCTGGTTCCCACACCCTCAACCACTGTCCTATCCTGTCAGTCTTATCTAGGCTGTGGAGGAAGGAGGAGAGAGAGAGGCTGAGACCCCCAGAAAATCACTCCTCTGAGTAAATCAAATAACTTTCACTTGTTTCACTCTTCACATGGAGACCTGGGCTGAGGAAGTTCAATGGAGTTGGGCCATTTGGAATGACATTATTATGATTAATGAGGATAGCTCACATTTTGGGGAACTCACTTTGTTAGCTAGAATTTATTGAGCTCTTACTAGTGCAAGATACAATTTTAAATGTGGGATATATATAAACCATTCAATATGCACAACATCCTGTGAGGTGGGCACCATTATTATTCCCATTTTAGAGACAAAGAAACGGAAGCACAGGAAGGTCAAATATCTTGCCTAAGGCCATGAAGCTAGTGTGCCTAAGAGAAGACAGGAACTAAGATCAGTCCCAGCTCCATCCCCAGGCTCCCCAGGCAGGTGGGTGCATTCACGCAGCCATGTGTCCTAGTGCCTGCTGTGTGCCTGGTAAGTGCTGAATTCAGGTCATACACAGAAAATAAGGCCTAGGCCCCAGCCTCCGTTAGTTCAGTGTCCAACAGTGAAGACAGCCATGTAGGTTATTGTACAATGAAACAAGTGTTGAGAGAGGGGTAGGTAAGAAGTGTGCGGGAACAGAATGGGGAGTTCATCGAGTCAGAACAGTGTTTCAGATGGGAGGAGTTGCATGTGCCAAAGTTCAGAGCCAAAACAGAAGATGTCCTTCCTGGAGAACCACTCTATGATCCATAGCCTTGCTGGACCTTCTTTGGGTAGGGAGGGTGGCACATGCCACTAAACAGCTCAATCCCCCCCAAGATTCCCAGCCACTGGCCAAATATCCAATTGACCCTTTCTTTAGGGAATCAGGGGTTGGTGAGGGAAAATAATGGGTAAGTTACCAGGCATCTTTCATGACAGTGTAATTCCTGATTTCTGGGCTCTCTTAAAATGCATGCTATGGTTTTCCGATATTTTCCATATGTCACAAAATTTACGAGTGTGATCTCACAGAGCAGCCAGAAAGCTCACAGGCAATTGACGAGGTATGTGGACCGTCTGGCTCCTCTGAGAAAGGGTTCGATTGCGTCTCTTAAAGTGATTTAATCCTAAATCTTAGGCTGGAACAAATAGAAAATGTAAACTTGTCTTCCTTGTTTAAGGATTTTGCATTCTTTGATAGTTTCAAAACAATCATGCAGAGAAAATAACATTTTAACAAATATATCTTGTTGGAAAGTATAGATGCTTTGACAAATGAGAAATCCAACCAAGTCAGATACTTCCTTGTCAACTTGTGCTTCCAACTGGCAAGCATTTAAAATAATATTCCAAGGAGGTTTAACATTCATGATTACATTGTTTGATTATTGCACTTTCTAGATAATAGTTTTTCAAAATTGTATCTTGCAGCTAAAAATTAAATAGCGACTTCTGGGTATGCATGACATTCTTTAATAAAATGAGACCCAATATAATATTCTCAGAGGCTGAGCAGTAATATAGAAGAGATTTACTGTAGTCCAAATGAGTGAGATCACTGATCCTATTGGATTCTTATTATTTTCTCAAGCTAAACTCCAGAGAATGCTGGGAATGGAGCCACAGGCTCCGCTCACATCTGCCAGGATGCTAGATGGGCTTTCCTTTCCCACATGGATGTCTAAGAATTCTTGGAGTCTTTTGGCTGTGTACTGGAAAAATGCCTTTTAGGAGAAAGCTATGGACAAAGTTGTTTATTTGTGTCTCCTATAAAAATGTGCCTCTGATACTTTGGGCAGTGAAACTATTCTGTATGATACCATAGTTGTAGATACTTGTCATTATACAATTTTCCAAACCCATAGAATGTACAACACCAAAAGTGAGCCCTATGGACTTTGGGTGATTATGACCTGTCAATGTTGGTTCATCAGTTGTAAAAAATGTACTACTCTGGCAGTGGATGCTGATGATGGGGGAGGCTATGCGTGTGCAGGGTAGAGGGGTGTATGGGAACCATCTGTACTTCCTGCTCAATTTTTCTGTGAACTTAAAACTGCTCTTAAAAAATATATCCCTCAGTGCAGCTCAATACACCATGCAGCCTTCCCTGCCAATGCAGGCGGCCGTGGCCCTCCCAGAACTCCATCCTCACACTGCCCCTTCCTGCTCCACTGCAGGTTCTGTCAGCTCCTAATCCTTGATTTTGTTTCCTGCTTTTCTCTCAGGATCAGAATGTTGTCCTTCCGTCCTTCAACCAATGTTTGTAGAGATTCTGCTATGTGCCAGATTGGAGTCAAGCTTTGATCTCATTACTCCTCAAGGACCTTGGGTTGGACCCATCCTTAAAACAGAGTCTACTCCGAGTCGGCGCCAGGTAAGCTTGGGCACAATGTTAGGTCTAATGGGCTTTTCCATCTGGACTATTCATTTAATAAGAAAATGATTTATAAATATTCTAGAAAGTAGGGACCTAGCTGGATTCTCAGGGTAAAAATGTCCTGGGTGGTAGGTGCATCCTGGGTTCATGTGTCAGAACAAAGAGAACTGGTGTCCCTGAGAATGAAACCATGCAGGGTTGACAGCATGCTCCCTCACTGGGCTTGCTTACCTCCCACGGTCAGGTCAGGCTAGGTTAAATGTGGTGGTAAACAACTGCAGAATCTCAGTGGCTTAACACATGAAAGCCATTCTTCATTCACACAAAGTCCAATGTGAATGTCACTGGTCAGGCAACTCTAAGTCATGAGTTCAAGGGTCCAGCTCCTGACATTGTGTGTGGCTCTGACATCTCAGAGTTCTTTGCTCCAGGCACACAGATGGCAAAGAGAGGGACCACGAAAGAACTTGCGGGGCATTTTCGGGGCCAGGCCTTGAAGTGGTGCACAGGCTCTGCCCGCAGCAGACAGGACCCAGTCACACCCCCCTCCTAACTGCCAGGGAGGCTGGGAAAGATCAAGGAGCCCGTGGTGTCAGTGAGAACCGACAGCCTCTGCTACAAATAGTAAGGGAGCCACTTCCACTGGGAATGATTTTAAAGCTCAAAGATCACTTTCCATACTTTCTAGAATTGTTCTGTCCCCTCTGCCAGGCTTTTTGTCTTCTATGTCCAGCATCATTAAACCAGAGACCCTTTAACGCAGGTGTTCTGAATTGCCCATCTCCTGCCTGGAGCTGCAGAGAAGCCCTATACGGTAGGACAGGAAGCACGTGGGGGACAGCCTCTTTGTCAAGAAATGGATGCTAATAATGCAAGAAATGCAAGAACACATGCAGAAAGAATTCTGTCAGGGAACTAGTGAGGAAGACAAAGCCATCCTGTTTTACTGGGAACTCATAAGTAAGCCCTGAGTATGTAGCAGATCCTGAATTGCAGGTTAATCTTAAGTTTTAAAAACATCATTCCCTTCCTAACTGGAAATATATAAGCACTTGGTAGTTTTCTGATCAATACTTGCAAATATTTGTCACTAAAGATCTATTGTACTAAGTCGTCCTAGAAAAAAATTATAATAATGAACTCTATTAAGCTTCCGGATTTCCCCTTTTGTTACTTTGGGTCATCACATCTTCATTTAAAAGAATTCTCTCATTAGAGATCTGAAAGTAGTGACTACAAAAGAGGAAGCATGTGTGTGTGTGTGTGTGTGTGTTTTCATACTTTCGCATTGGCTGAATACTGATATCTGCCAAAATCCAACTCCTATTCATGTTAATAATTTAAGGTATGCTATGATGATGGTGCCTTATTTGCAAACTCAGGGCTTTAGTAAGGTGCTCCCTCACCTCACCCTACTTCCAAGAACCATGTAATGAGATTGCCCTTTGAGAGCCAAACAGTAAGATCAGTATCAGAGAGAAGCAAAGTTGCTTGAAGGAGACAAAATGGCCCCAGGTCTGTAAAGCCCCCCTGGCAATCCAGGGAAGGTGCAACATACACAAAGAAGAGTATGTCCATTAGAAGAGAAGCCAGTCTGCAAGAGCAGAGAGAGGGCATGTGCTAATGGCATAAGCAAAGGGCCTTAAATGCCAGTGCAAAGAAACTGGGCCTGGACCCTAGAGGCAGTGGGAAGCCTTGGAAAGGAATTCCATCCTATAGAGGTCATGGTTTTGGTTCATACTTAATTATTCATTCTGAGTTATAAATGTTTATCATACATGCTCATATATAAGGTAATTTTTTTCCAAAAAAAATATTCCATGGTCAAGAACTAGCCTTATTTTTAAGACTTCAAAAAGGCTCTCATGAGGCTGTTCTTCCAATTACTTTATTGTGAATAGCAAAGTGCTGTTTGGGGAAGATTCATCCAGGTTAAGGGAAGTCTGACTGAACAGAATCACTCCCTCCTATTGGCAAAGGTATCCTCAATGTGAAGATGAACACAGATAGTTAAGGCCAGTTGAATCTTCCAGTCCCAGTTGGTTCTAGCTCCAGTTGCAAAATGGAAGCAACAGATTGTAACTGTTTGATTTCACTAAGTATTGAAGTCATCTAACTCTCCCTTTTCTGGTTATACATTCCCCCAGCAATCTTCTGATCATGACCTGGAGTCTGCTTCAGGAAGAGTGTATTGCTTGTGTGGACTTTGAGCATTCAGCCCCTGTGACAGTCAGTCCTCCAGCATAGTGCTTTTGTCCCTCGGGCTCACTATGTGGCTAATGGGTCCCTCCCAGAACAATAGATCTGCTCCTTGTGGGTTGTCTTAAGTTCTGAATCTGCAAGGCTGAAGTCCAGACCAGCCCATGGACAATTCACAAAGATAATGAAGTTCACAAGTCAAGGTGTCCTAGCAGATGGACTGCTGATCTTGTTCTTCAAGAAAACTTTTTGACTTGTTGGGTGAATGAAAAGAGAGCTAATTTTTTTCTATTACTGTAGAATCAGATATATTCTATTTCAAATGGCAAGATTTTGATCCTCATCTCTGCATAGCTCCAGGTTGCTTCTCTTTTGTGCCCTGAGAAAGAATTTTACAAGCAACACCCACAATTTTGATGTTACTGGCAATTCTGAAGGCAATAAACTTAATCAGTTTCCACTAGCAATTCCTAAACAAGAAATCAGAGAACACTCAATATGAAATGTGTATAAGAGCTAAGCTGATGCCAACTATATCCTCAAGATCTGAAGACAAAGACAGTAGCCAGTAAGGTTGATAACCAATAATTTTTCTTTTTGTGGTTGAAAACTCCCTCGCAATCTCCTTAGGGAGTCCATTTCTTGACAGGCTACCACGCATGCATACATGTGCACACTTCTGAAATAAAACTTCAAGGGGTGCTCAAGTCTGCTACCAGTTTTTTTCTTTGGCAACTCTACTCTAGCAATGTTAACTTTCTATAACCAAAGAAGGCTAGTTTAGAACATGGGTTTTAAATAAAAACTGAAAGCATCAGGAACCACTGACTACATGAGAACTTTGGAAATGAGAAAGTTTGCCGGGAAGTCTTGTGGGCTAGGAAAGCACAGGTCTGCATCTGCAATAGAATAAGTGGATAATTCTTAGTGGACTCCTTCTAACTCCCTGGCACATGCTCTTGTGGCACCCTGTCTTCTCTTTCACAACTTTTGCCATGGTTGTAATTAGCCAATTATGTAATTAATGGGTTAATGTCTAAATTCCTGCTACATTTTGGGTTCCAAGAAGGCAGGCTTTTTTTCTCTTTGAAAACTGGGCATCTACTTCAGAGCCTTGCACATGGAAGATGTTTAGTAAATATTAGATGAATGAATAATATACAGTCCAAGAGACTATGTCTTTCATTTTTGAAACACTAATGCCTTGCAGAATGCCTGGCATAGTGGGAACTCAGGCATCAGGTGTAAAAGGAAGGAAAGAAGGAAGGAAAGGAGGGTCATCTCTATGCCATGAACTCAGTGTAGTTGGACTTGAGGTTTCCTGATTAATGTCATCAAAGAGCAAATCTTCTGTTAGCAAAAGATGTGAAAAATAAACAGAATGCCATCTAATTTAATTTGAGCAGCAAAGAAAGTGACTAACAAGATATTTCTGTATTTGGGTAGGAGGAAGATACTCTAAGTGCTACCTGGAAATGGGTTTAGTTACTTTGGTGACTGTTATAGTCTTGTGAGAATAATCTCCTCTTAATAAGGACAATTACTTAGATTTATTACTCCTCCGTGGTCTTGTTAAAGATCTAAGAAGAATCCTATTTAAATGAAAAGGACAATGGGAGCTTTTTAACAGGGAGCAAGGTTTAATTAAGACTCAAGCATAGGATTGGTGCTTCTGTGGCTAGGCAGAAAAAACTATGTTAAAAAAGAAAAAGAGGAGTAAATAAGCAATGACATCCACTTCAACTGTTTTTGGGGGAAAAAGTCCGTTTTGAATGAAAAGTCTCAAAAGGATATGTGTATGCAAGTTACACAAAACATCCCTTTCTGGGGATGGCCTCTTGGAATCAAGTCCTTCTAGCTCATTTAATGAAATATCCTTTAGACTTGAGATAATGAGCTCCATTGGTACCCAATCCAAGAGGGACAATTGAATGACAGATGGGAATCACTGTAACAATACACAGTGGTATTTAAAAAGTACTTTATAATGTTCCCAGAAAGGAACAGGAACCAGACTGTTCCCAAAGAAACACATTGTCCCAGAGAGTCCCAACCCACAAGTAGTTCAGGATTCTTCCCGCTTGAGTAATAATAACAAAAGCTGTTCACAAGCTCCAAAATCTCTGGCCCTGAAGAACCATTATTAAAAAGAATTAACATTCTATGAATCCTCCAAACAAAAATATAGAAAAAAAGAGAGCAAGTGGGCTACCCCATGTGATGGATGGCGTGCCTAGCTGAGTGGTGTGCACTGCAGCGGAGACAGCTTCTCAGCGGTCTGATGTGGTGGGTGTTTCTAAGTCGGAGTGGTGCATAAAATACAGCTGTCCATCTGTTTGTAGCATTATTCTGTTCTAAATAAATAATGAATAGCAGTCATTTGGATGCATTTTGGGTGACGATGGCACATGGGAACTCATGTTATCTAACCTAAGCCAGAAGTTTATCCACGTTAAATTATATTATTGAAAACAATGCAGGAGCAAGCATGGGGTGGGGTGTGGGTGGAGGGGCTCTTGCTTGGCTTATGGGGTATGTTCTGATTTTATGTCACCCTAGTGGTCAACAAATGTCATACTAAGAACAGATGAACACTAAATGAATCTCTTCTTGTGATGATTATAACAAGACTGTAAAATGGAAAACAGTAAATATAACTCATCCTTATTAAGACTCTCTGGTATTTGTTTCCAGCTAGAGCTCCTAACAAGAGAGTAAACAATACTCGGTCTCTTGTGATTGCTAATTAAAATGCAATAAATTATGGAATCAATTTAAATTCTGGATCAGCTCTACAGCGAGTTCAATAAACCTCCTAAATTTTATTTTCCCCTTGGGGCCCCTTTTCCTTGAGGTAGGGGTGTGTGTGCACAGCCTCTCTTTTGTTTCATTTTTAATTGCTTTGGCAGCTCCTTTCAGGGCAAGATGGCCAATAGCAGGACAAATCCCAGGACCCTGGCATATGTTTCCCTGGTTCCACGTTGCCTTGGACAAGACTCGTAGTTGTTGCCCGAAGTTGTTCAGTGGCAGTGGCCTTGGCAACATATCTAGAACTAAATGGGTCTCCCACAGACTTGTCTGGGTCGAGCAAGAACCACCGTTTACGTGCTTAGGGACCACCTTTAGGTACCACCCTTTATGTGCTTAGTGTGTGAAGGCAGGGTGTTTGTCAGCGAGGTCCAATAGGAGGTTAATGCCTCTTAGGAGAGGTATATATATGTGTGTATATACATATATATACACACACACACATACACATATCTCTCTCTCTATATATATATATATGTAGAAAGAGAGAGAGAGACTATTTTAGGTCTAGTAGGTTCTGTAAGAAAAACAGAAAAAATACATTTCAAGAAAGATTTCTTGGAAAAAGCAAAGTTACTTTGATCAGCTGTGGCAATGGCTCTTTCAAATTGTCAAATAGGAGACAGGAACAATTTTCTATAATTTATAATACTAACCTCCAACACTGGGTAAGGTTGCCTAAATGGAGATCCTTGGGAGGCTTTGCTGACCGCTCCTGATTTATATCAGCTCAGTGCAAAGAGGGTGTGTGTGTGTGTGTGTTGTCTAGCCAGAACACAGGCTTGCCCTCTGAGCCAAGCCTGAGACACAGTTCCAGGTAATACCACGACTCATGTCAGAGCTGAGGCACGACTCAAGACTGCAGAATATGCCTAGTCGTCTTCTGCCTCCTTCAGACAAACAGCACAGCAGCGTTACCTTTTGCTACCTGAGAAGCAATGTTTGACATAAAATACATGCAACCCTCCCAGCTGTTACCCAGCTGTAACTCAGGAGAGCGAACGTCTATCCCATTCGAATGGCAAAGGGTTCTTAGCCCCAGTCTGGTGCTGCCCATCCAGTCAGTGCTCAGTAAACACGTGTTGGTTATCCGTGAGTGTCTGGTCCATTTGTGCTGCTATGGACTGGATAACTTATAATCAGTAGAGATTTATTCCTTGTGGTTTTGGAGGCTGGGAGGTCTAAGATCAAGGTGCCTGTAGGATGGGACAGGTGAAGGCTGCACTCTGCTTCCAAGATAGCATTGCTACATCCTCCAGAGGGTGTTCTCACTTGTCAGGAGGGACAGAAGGGCCAAAAAGTGCTCCCTTCAACCTTGAGCCTTCCATGAGGGCACAAATCTCATTCATGAGGGAGGCGTCCTCATGACATAGTCACCTCCCAAACCACAGCAGTGAGCGAGAGGACATTTCACCTTATACATGGGCCCTTTGGTCCCTTTAAAAGTCATCATGATGGAGAGGAATAAATAAGCATTTTAAAAACAAACTTGGTTTCAAATGTCTGATTTGTCTCTTATTAACTGCATATTATTGAGGAAGTTATTTTGCCTTATATATAAAGTGGGATTAATAATGCCTACCTTAATTGGGGTTATTACAGAGCTTAAGCAAGTTCTTGCTTATGAAATGCCTACAACACCTAGTAAACACACTCAATAAATGCTAGTTAAAACAACTTGAAATTTTGTCTGTTCTGTTAACTTTATTTTTATATCCATTTATCACTTTGTATTTTTAAAAACCCTTGAATATAACCTGTTCCCATGCCTACTGCCTTGGGTTGTCTCCTTAAAAGAATAGCATGACAAGATATTTTAAACAGCAAAAGGATGGTTTTTCTTGCCTAAGAGAACACACACATGCGGAGCGCGCACACACACACACACACACACACAGAAGCAGAGGGATGACTTTCTAAAGTGTCTCAAGCTTTGAGTTGCCATCATAATTGAGAAGGGGACACGTTCACCATGAGAACACACTGGAGCCGTTGACGTGCAGTGCGTCCCGGGAGACCTATTCCTCCCGGACCTGTTTACAAACGTGCCTTCCGAAGAGCCTGGCAGGAGCGGAGTGGAGGCCCGGCTGTCTGCAGATGAAGATGATCAGATTTTGTGCCTGTACTGGAAGAAAAACAGGCCAGGATTCAGCAGTCACTTGCTCTAATCCAAGACTGAGGCAGCTGCTAACATTTAATGGTGATTAGTTTAATTCGCCCTAGAATCTCCGACAGGAAAACTTTGGGCAGAGGTGCGAACAATGGTCAGCAAGACCACATCTCTAGAGAGAACAGCCAGGCCTCTGAAGGGGTTTCTTCTCTAGCCTTTTAATCACCCTTGTGTTTTCAATCTGACAGCGTCACGTACAATCAGCATTTTCTGTTCTTGCTCATTCTTGGGTGGGCAGTAAATCAGACACTGTCTCCCCATTTCTCTCTTCGGCCAGTGACTTCTCTGCATTTAGTATTGCTCCAGGACAGATGGGGTCCTGGAGAGGCGGTGCCAAGTCAGTCAGGAAGAGGAGCCCAGAGCTCGAGGGTCAAAGGATAGAAACCCGGGCTGGAGAAAGGCTGTGGTTGTGTCTGTCGTGTCCCCAGAGAGGAGAAGGTTCTCAGAAAAGTTCTGTTGGAAATTAAATGCTTCAAATGGTTAGAAGAGGACAAGCGAATCCTCTTATCACAGAAAGCTACCAATCTTATAGATGAGCAGGGGGGGCCCACGATGAAAAAAACAAAACAGTTGACCTTTACTTGTTTTAAAAATTAAAAACAAAGACTGCAAAACAGTGGCTTTAAAAAGTCAGCTTTCATTTATGGCTGGTTAAGCGGGTAGATGTGAAAGGAAGGAAATAGAAAAAAAGACGCTGGGGAACGTGACGGTTTGTGAAAGATGAGCTCAGTTCGGGCACACGTTGTGCAATCCCTTGAGTCCAAACACATCTTTACTTTCAGGAACTTGAAGACAGCGACAGCGCAGCGCGCACGTGAAACGGAGGCTTTCTGAGCGGTGGTGTCTCCAAAGCAGTGCAAGGGACAGAAGAGGCCAGCTCAGGACAGAGGCCCGGGAGGCTGCAGCCAGTGGGTGCAGGAAGAACGGAGCCCTGGGTGGAGGCCGAGAGGGAGTGGAGAACGCAGGTAACAGCCGGGGCGAAGACTGGAGAGAGAACTGCGTGGCCGCGACATCTGAGGTCGAGTGGGAGCGCTCCCAGCCACACCCCCCACAAACGCACATCCTCTTCATCTCCGTGGGTCTTGGGACCATGAGGCCAGCCTCCTCATGTCCTTTTTCCCTCTTCCCCTCTGTCCCCACAAGAGGTCCCAGACTCGAAGAGCCTTCCTCATCTCCTGGCCTCTCGTGCACATTTAATCCAGCATGTCACATTTTCTGGCTCCATCTCCTCTCTCCACCCCCCCTACTTCTCCCAAAACTCTTCTGTGCTCCCTGGAACTCACCATCAGTCATCAGCAAAATCCCTACATCCACCACTTCTCTGAACGCTCCTTTCTCCTTGCTGAAACTTGCTCTTCTGAGGACACTGCTCATCCTCAGACCCCCAAATCCATTGATCCTTCTCCTCTCTCAACCCCCAACTCCTTTTTTCCAGCTTAAAGTTCACGGTCAATCATAACTACTCCCAAAGCTCCATCAAGCTTGGACTTCTCTCCTGAGCTAGAGTCAGAGATCCAGCTATCTATTTGACATCTCCACTTGGACGTCTAATAGACTCCTCAGATTTTACAGGTCTAGAATCAAGCTTATTGTCTTTCTCACGTGCTCTTCCTGTAGTCCCCCCTGTTTCAGTAAGTGGTGACACTTTCTTCTAACTGCTCAGGTCAAGGTCAAGACACTTGGTGTCATCTTTAGGTCTTTTCTCTTATATCTTATAATCTGTCAACAAATCCTGTTGGGCCTACCTTAAAAATATATCCTGGATTTGACCACTTCTCCCCCTCTCCCCTGTCACACACTAGCCCAGGCCACCAACATCTCTTGCCTGGATTCCACAGTGGCCTCCTACGTGGTCTCCCTCACTCTCCTTCAGCCTATTCCCACGCAGCAACAGAGACCCTGCTAAACTAAGACACACCATGTCACCCCTCAGCTCAAAACCCTACTGTGACTTCCCATATCACTCAGGGTAAGAGCCAAGTCCTTACTAAGCCCTACAAGGACCTACCTGGTCTGCTTCCCAGCCTCATCCCACTCTGACCTCATCTGCTCTCTCCTCCTGCGCTCTGCGCCAGCCACAGTGGCCTCCCTGCTCTTCCTCATGGTGCCAGGAGTGAACTTCTGCCTCTGGGTCTTTGCACTTGCTGTTACTGCTGCCTCGAGTCGCCTCTCTAGTCCGTCCTGTCTTATGTCTTCTCAAAGATGCCTCGCCCTGGCTAGTCCATCTAAACCCCACCCAGACTCCTACTCTTCTTCCCTTGTTATCACTGCCTAACGTACTACATCTTTTCCATACTGTAGCTCTGTTGTATTTTATCCTATTTTTTGTCTGTCTCCCACTCTAAGAAGGCAGGGATTTTTACTATTTATTTCTGAGTCCCCATTGCCTTGACTAGTGCCTAGCACACTGCTGTTGAATAAATGAGTGAGTACCTCGGGCTCTAGGAGTGGGTCATCTGTGAACACGCAGAAGAGGAAAGCGGAGGGTAACGTAAATGTGACAGGCTGGGCTTGGGAGGAAGAGAGGACGCGGAGGGTAACAGGAAACCCAGCTCCTTGAGACCAGGCCAGACTTCTGGTCATCATTGCATCTCTAGCACACAACCAGGCCCCAAGAAGCCCCTCAGAAATATTTACTGAGTAAGTGAACACACTTTCTTCAGATGGGACATACCTGAACAAGGATAAAAGCAAAACTAATCAGAGCTGTTGATGTCACAATCCTCCTGTAACCTGAAGTTACACAGAAGTTTGTCACCTGGGTGTCCCCTTACTATATCATCTTTTTCTTTACTGTTTAAATGAAAACACCTCAAGTCCTGTGGGCCAAATGCTATGAAAAGTCCAGGGACACCTTCCTGCCCCAAATCTCAGTAAATCCCTGAGGCCTAATTCTGTGAGTTACCTCTGTCACTGATTTCTCAGGCCCGCTAACTCCACATCTGACATGTGTCAGGGCAGACTTGGGGCTGTTCTCTCTTACCCCATGGGGACCACTATACCCTGCAAATACAGAGTAGCGTACATAGCAGCCTCATTCTAAAGTTGGGGATTATTCCACAATACAACATATTAACAAATTTACAATGAAAATTAGTTATCCCTATTCCTAAAAGTTTCTTACTCATCCCCCCCATCTTCTAGGAACTCTCACTGCCCTACTTTTCTGTTCAGGCCACACGGACACAGGCAGGGGAAGCCTAGCCCATAGCTGTAGCTCTCCTCCTTGGGTCTGGTGAAAAGTCCCCCAGAATGGCTTCACCTGCAACGTCAGGGACATTAAGCCTAGGTCTTAGAAGCCAGGTGCAGTGGCTCACGCCTGTAATCCTAGCACTCTGGGAGGCCAAGGTGGGAGGATTGCTTGAGCTCAGGAGTTTGAGATAAGCCTGAGCAAGAGTGAGATCTCATCTCTACTAAAAATATAAAAATTAGCTGAGTGTGGTGGTGTGTGCCTATAGTTCCAGCTACTCGGGAGGCTGTGGCAGGAGGATCCCTTGAGCCCTGGAGTTTGACTTTGCTGTGAGCTATGATGATGCCACGGCACTCTACTCAGGGCAACAGGGTGAGACTCGTCTCAAAAAAAAAGAAAAGGGCTAGGTCTTAGAAAGCGGTCTTCTATTTCAATTAACTAAGTGTGATATGGATTTTGAAAATATGTTTTGTGGTTATCTCAGTTAAGTGTTTTATAAACACGATTTCCAGCTTGCAAATCATTACAAAATCGCTTCCTTCTCAACCCAAGTGTGGGGTGGGAAATTAAGAACAATTTCAGTGGGCCTCACCTTACCCAAGAGCTAATAATCCAGACCACAAGCCTCACTCAAATGCCAAGCCCATCTGCCACTGCAGGTTTAGGACAGGAAATAAGACGACAGGCACCAGATGGGGTGCTCCAGCTATTACGAGGCAATGGAAAGAAATTGAGGCTACAAGGAAATCTGTCTCATAGCTCACCTTGGTCATACTCTTTCTAGGAATCAAGTTGCAAATAGCCATTTGCCCCTAAGAGTAGGCTTTTCTTTAGCAGAACCAGATGGCCTCGCAGCCTGCCGCCAGAGGGCCGGGAGCCCCTGGAGCAGCACAGCAGCAGCGCCCACTCTGCCTGGCTTACCCACGGCAGTGCTTCTTGGAGCGAGGGCCCCAGAACAGCAGTATGAACATCAGCATCACCTGGGAACTTGTCCGATGTGTCAATTCCCAAGCCCCACACCAGACCTACTGAATCAGAAACGCTGGGAGTGGGGTTCAGGAATCTGTGTCCCGACAAGCCCTGTGGGCATTGCCAACGTGTGCTCAAGTTTGAGAACCACAGAACTAAGGATTCCTTCCAGGCATTCTGTATAGCTCATATACAAAGTCGGGCCTGCAAATACAGTATGATGAAATCTGTTCAATCATTTTCATATGATGGAAAAACAAAAAAAGAAGAAACTTTATGTGTTTATACATACAGATGAATGAGGAAGGGAAGGCGCTGGGTAGCACTGCTTTAAGTCACTAGGTACAGCAATGGTCTGCCCACGTTTTCAGAGGCTAAGTGCTGGCAAGGTCAGCCTTCCGATACCCAGCAAAGGACGTGTAAGTAAGTAAATAAGAGCCTTGAAATGTCACAAAGCCCCAGGGGCCTTTCTGAGAACCTATTCAGTTTCAGGTGTACTCTACAGAAGCTGACAAACTGGTGTCTCAACCCTACAAGTCTCTGTGCCTGATTCTGTGTCAACATCACTTCATCTCATAACAGTCCTGTGGGCAGGTGTAGGTATTTCTTGTCCATTTTATAAATGAGAAAACTGGGGAAATTGTTCAAGTTCACACTGACAGTAAGTGGATGTGTTGCAGTCCCAAACCCCTGCCCTGGCCTGTCATAATCTGCTTCCCTGTGATCAGAAGAGGAGAGCAGGGGAGGGAAATGCTAAAGCAAAGGAGGGGCCTAAAAGTCACCATCAAAGACCCAAATGCATCTTACACATCTCAGTAGCCCTGGAGCCGTTACTGGTTGGTAACTGGTGACAATAATTCATTTCACAAAGAAAAAGTTATGTTTGTTCAAAAGGTAGGAAAGTATGCAATTATTTTAGAAAGGCTAAAAAATGCAACATGGTTATACTGAATGCTTTAGAGTAAAAATGTAATTTAGTCACTTGGAAGATTCACTTTTACGGAAAATAACCCATTTATTTATGGTGTTGGATAAGTGAGATATTATCACAATACATTTTTATTCAAATGCATGGCGAGTTTTTTGAAGAATGGGTTTAGTGTTAAATTCTAGACAGCTGAGTAGTGTAGCCATTCTTGTATTTCACCCCATGAACCCAAGAGATGATGGAGGCAATGCAAAGCCTTTCTTCTGCAGTCTGGGCAGTCAGCATCCTCCCAGGAATGCCTGGAAAGTCTAACCAAAACCAAGCAAATGTAAGCACCTTATTATTACTATTATTGCTTTAATAAGCATCTTCAGCAAACTTACCAGTCTTCTGTTCCTGAAAAAAAATGGTGTAATTCTTTTTCCCTGGTAACAAGGGAACAACTTATGGAAAATATCACACTATAATACACAGAATGATGCAGTGGTAGGCAACATTCAAACTGGAGATTAATTAGTATTTGAGTCTCCTGCCTATTTCTAACATGTTTATTAGTTTTGCCCCTGCAAAGTGGGTTGTGGTTTTCCATATGAAACACTACAGAAGTCAGTAGCATTCCTATTCTGAGGATGGAAGAAACATTAATTATTCCTTTGAATTCTGTTGTGTAAAGTGGTTTTTTTCTTCCCTTCCCCAAACACAACAGGAGAATTATTTCCTAATAAAACTTCTACTAGGCCAGACAGTGTTGATGGAACATAATTTTTAATATGCAGTGGCCTGGAATCTGACAGAAATTGGCAGAGTGGGTGCCCCTGTTTTAAAAAGCTGAATGTGGCTGACAGTAATATCACTGCTTCCTTATGTCTATTATAGTCAGTGCAAGGTTAGACAAATACATTCCCACCAGCACAAAACAGCAACCTTCCAAAATGTATGTCAGTGGTGTATTTACAGCCAAATCCAGAAGGAGCCTGTACTTCTTATGCCGCTCCCATTAATGAGACAAATGTCAGCATCCATAAGCTATTTTTTTGTTTCTGCTTATCAAATCTTTCAAAAAATTGATAACTAGTCTTTATAGATTGTGAAAGTCAGATATAACTCTGAATGTATTACTTTACTGGACCCCTTGGGGTAAACTTATCACCTGGAAACCATTTTACATGGACGATTTGACTTTCATGTGGAGTGTCATAATGCACCCTAGATGGAAATCTAAAATAAAATATCTGGACTACAACCTTCCTCTTGGTGGAATTTATGATTCCCTCAGTACAATAATTTTGAAAATTGTATCCCTTAAGCTACAAGACTTGATATATTATTAACTGCTTGAATTGAAGAAGCTTTCCAATAGGCTTACGTGCTGTCTAGAGGCACGGATTAATTTCTATGGAACTACAAGCTTATCTCAAACTGTTTTTCAGCAATCTAAACTGCCAGCTTCATCTTCTTTCTAGGACAGAATAGAGTGTCCATTTCATCTCTGGCAGCTCCGGATGCGCTGCTTTTAGCAAAGCTCTTCCCGGGGATGATGGCTATTGATCCACTAGAGAATTGGTTGTGTTCAGTCAGTCACACCCCAGAGAGACTGGCATCCACTATGGGGCTCTTATCTTTCCATTTCTCATGGCGTTTTCTGGTTTTAATTCTCCTCTGGCCCCCCTGAACTGTTGCACAGAGAATGCTGTAAGAGGGAGTCAGGAGGGCATTGTTTTCATGAACTTAGAGAAGAGCTTTAAACAAAAAAAAAAAGAAAGCAAACTTGAAGGGGCTTGTGCTGCCAGAGGGAAACTGTTCAACTATCTTCTACTGCTTTTCACAACCCTTCTACCCCCATGACAGACACAGTGCCTTGAAGGTCAGCAATGACCTGGCATAAAGAACCATCAGACTATCCAATGACAGAAAAGGCCAGAAATCTCTCAGCAGGGCTCATTCTTTCCCACTTCATCCACGGCAAAATTGAGTTGGGAATATGTTAATTTGGGAATACATTTAATTTTGTGTTTCGCAGTCAAATCCTAGTATAGTAAAGGTATTGCTAGCCATCCCGATATAGGGACAGCTTCCAGAAACAATGCTTCCTACTTCTGGGGACACAAAAGTAGAGGGCCCAAGAGCATGTTGCAATAGAAAACAGTGTGCCCTATGGCCCCAGGTACTAGGAAAATGTGGTACTATTTAGGATTAGTCACTACGTAAGAAAATTTGAAATTCCTTAAAATTTTACAGCTCATGTATGACAGAAATAAAGGTTTTACCAAAATTTTACAACAATCATACAACTTTACATGAAATTACCTATACAAGTTGTGGAAGTAAAATAAATTTTTCTAAACAACTAGTACTAAAAAACAAATTTTTATCGACCATATTAGAGAATAGACTTAAGAGGCAGTCAATTGTAAGGGGAAAATTGTTAAATGTGTCAGCCAGTTCATAAAGGTAGATTAGTTTTGTGACTTTTGTGAGGTTCACTATTTGTTGTGATTTCTTTTTTTTTATTTATAATTTGTTGTTTTTCTCATCCTAAATAAATAATCACTTTTGTACCCAATATTGTATCAATAATTTTGTATTCTTTTTCTTAAAGAGAGCCTTCCAAATTGTATAAGCTTCAGGCCTCATAATACCTGGATCCACCCTTAGGTGGTCTAAATCACCCTTTTCTAATCCTGGGATACCAAACATTTGATAATGCATTCATCTTCTATGTGTATAATTTGATCAATAACCAGGACTAATCATTTTAGAATTTACAGTTTTAAAATCATTATTAAACCTAAACCACCGTATGTATCTCCATAAATCATTTCAATATATTGAATATATCAGCAAATTGACATTGTGATCTTTTTCCAACTTGCATAATAGAGTTCTCTAAAGTTTTCTGTGAAACACATATTTATGGTGACAGTCTAAATTTTCCTTTTTCCCGGCTATTTAATTATTTATCAGCCATCTTTAATTATCTCTTAAAATGTGTGTATATACCAAGGACTTTATTCATCCAGTAAATGTTAATACACTCGGTTTAAAAATATGTTGAGAATTAGTTACCTGACTTATTTAATAAATAATTCAATGATGAAATGTTGAATCGATATGAATAGAGTCTGTTACTTAAAGGAAGACAAGATACTGATTTTCTAAGTGAACATCAAAAGTTATCACTTAAGTAATCGTCATTTACAGAAAAATTTTCTCTGAGGGATCTGTGGGTTGACTGTGGCAAGGTGAAGGCAGTATCATAAATTACTAAGCCTTCCTAGCAGCTAATATACAACAAGCAGTTTGTAAACAATCTCTATTTTGCCGGTGGGGAGGGAGCCAATATGCACCCCGTCTGATGCAGGGCCAGAGTTCCAGGTGGATTTCAGGGGAGCCCACTTACTTCTTCCAAGCAGTGTAGAGGACTCATGCTTGGGTCTCTTGCCAGCTGTGAACCTTAAACCACAGGCCGTGGGGCAAGGAAATATGGTGGGCATTTGGCAAATTTGTAGAAATGTTTGGGCTACAATAATTGCTGCCCTAATCTTTGAGCCAGACTGTAGGAAAACTCTTAGAATATGGAAACTGAAGCTTCCTTAGTCCTTCAAAAAAATTTGACCCTAGAGTGGGGATAATGAAATCAGAGAAAGTTCTATAGTCTCTTCCCCAGGAAATACCTGGGCTCACAAAATTCCTTGTTAGCTGTGAAGAAAACCAAGTGTGTAGTTGGTAACTGGCTGTTGCAGAGCCTAGGCATTTGTAGAGCATTTAGCTTATTGACCTAAATGTTCTCATCTTTAGGAAAAAAAGAGTAGTTTAATTAATTCACAATAAAAATCCTCCATTTCATAGAAGATAAAACTCATATAACTCAAACAGAATTGGCTGTGTGATATGATGCAGTCATCAGCATGCAGCAGCCTTAAAAATTACAGTATCTGACCTTAATATGTGTGAATCTATCAGGATTCCATTGTCGACATGTATATTTTTCAATATTCTTCTCTGAGCTGAAATCATGTCATTTATATGCAAATGACCACATCTTCAGCAGCTGCAGTTTCTCTGTTGAAGCCCAGGGACTTATTTGCACTTAATAAAGCCTCATAAATAGGTTTTTCCTCCAAATGGGTGGGGGAGCAGGAAACCCATCGTAGTCTTTTACAGTTACAAGCTTCTTTTTGTTTTGAAAGTGAGAGCGGCCACCTCTTAACAGGGTGGTTCTCAGTTGCCAGAGAAACACAGTTCCCCATCCAGCCACTCTCCCCCTTCTCTCCTTAGAAAAAAGTTCTCTTCTCCTCAGTGGTGCCTTGGTCCCCATCACAGCTGTGGGTCTGGTACAATCTCCAGTGTAGATTGTAATTTAATCCAGAGTTCATTACAAGGAGAGTTGCACTTTAAGCATAGTCTCTTGCCAGATGGTAATGGCAGGTGTCCAACCAGGAGAGACCCCTCAGGCTCCCTTCAGGTTGTCCTGTCTGAAGAGGAGAAGAGGAAGAGGGAACTCCTGGGCATGTGGAGGAAAATTTGTCCTTTCATGGGTTATAGGTTTCCCTTTTAAAACACTCTATTATAGGGAAGGGACAGTATATGTACACTCTGATTGCCCAAATAGCAGTAAGAGAACATTAAAAACTCACCGTAATTCATGTGATAATCACATAGTACATCTCCTTCTTCTCCCATTCCCACCCTCACCCCAGCCCCATTTTCCTAGCTGGTCGTTCTTTTTCAACAGAACTGGATGGAAAAGGAAGAGGTTATATGCACTTGGTGTGCATGTAACATGAATTCTATTCGCTTTCTATTAATGCTCCTATAAACCCACCCATGCTTCTACTTTGGGGTCAACAGAAATATTCCATTTACCATTTAAGACCTGTTGTTTAAAAGTAGGAAAAAAAATTATAGGATAATTGTCTCCTGCTGTTAGATGCAAGACAAACCTGAGGCACTTATGAAAAATAAATAATGATGGGAGGCAGGATCATTTATTTTTAAAGCACTGGCTGCTGATTTGGTAATAATGACCTATTATCCTTGTCAGAGTAATAGACTGTTTCTGGACCTTCATTTCTGGTATGTGAGCAACTGGCATAGTAGAGATGATTACACTGCCTGATAAATGTGTATAATCATCAAAGGCACTAGTTGACAATACTATCATTAAATTGTCACCAGCTTGGCAAAGAGACAAACATCCCTACCATGTCAACCTATCAGAGATGTTTACAATTGCTACAACATCCAGGCACAATATTAATCTAGAAAACTTAAAACACACACATGCACACACACACATCCACCTCAAAATTCAGACAATAGAAGCAAAGCACTGCCAGGGAAGATTTGAAAGGGGATATCTGGCCCTGTAGATCAGCAGTCTTGGGCTCTAGTTTCATTTCCCTCAGCCTCAGTTTCTTTAATTTTAAAAATGGGGATTATTTCTGTCCCCCAAGTTAGCTAAATGTCTAATTATGCATATAATTCATATATATATACAGTGATATCTAAGAAATTTTATTATTTATATATAAATTATAAAACTTCTTAATTTTTTATATATGTATATTTATAAAACTTCTTAGATATATCAGTCAGTCTTAATCTAGGGAATAAGAATCACTGGAAAGCCTGAAAACATGCAGATGCTCAAGCCTTATCCCCAGAGATTCTAATTCAGTTGGTCTTGATGAGGCCTAGGTGTCAGTATTTTTACATTTGCCCAGGTGATTCTAGCACTTCTTGTGTGGCAAACTCTTGCTAACCTTTATCCATTGCATTGCAATTTAAAATTTGTTAGTCCCTTGCTTTTCAAACTGTGGATTTGGGGTCATTATTGTCATCACCACCTGGGAGTTTAGAAATTCAGGCTATTAGGCTCCACCCCAGACCAACTGGATCATAATTAGCATTTTAAAGAGATCTCAGGCAATGCATACATGCATTGAAGTTTGAGAAAAGCTCATCAGTGGAGGAGAAAATTTGGTCACCATCAACCACACAGTATTCCTATTCAAATGCCTGCACACTAATGTGAACAAGTCTCCCTTTGAAATAGTCAAGGGAAGAGAAAGTTAATCTCAACCCCATTGCAAATGTATGGCAGCTCAAGTCAGCTGAATTCTATTGCACAGGGGATGGCAGCTGAGTTCTGGTAACCATGACTACACCTTCCCTATGGTCATCACTGCTGCCAGCACTGCAGTCAGTTCCTGCTCAATCCATATCCCACATCAGCCCCCAAATTGGGCATAAATGGGGCCACCTGCCCAACCCCAGACCCTGGAGGAGAACAGGGATGGTTTGAGCCTACAACATTCAGCCCTGGCTCCTCCCCATCTCTGATCAGCAACATGGAAGCACCCATTTCTGACCTCTTGCCCTCTCTTTAGGATACATGTTTTTCCTTACCTTCATCACAGTGGGCCCCTGCTGAACCATCTCTTAGATCCTTCGGTTATGTTTCAGTTTTAGGGCATAGAACACACCAGGATCTAATGAATGATTGATGTAGGATCTTAATTTCATCTACTCCAGACTCTCATCTACACAGTAGAATCCCCTCAATAAAGTCCTGTCAAGTGGTTCTCTTCTCTGTGCTTGACTATCTCCAGGGATGGAAACAAAGTCACAGGCTGACTTACACTGGCCTTGCTATTGGATAAAACTGTGAGAAAAAAATACAAGCTGCTAAGACAGGTACCCCAAACTCTGCTTATAAAATAGTAATAAGACTAGACGTTTTGTGGGAAAACTTCATATTGTTAGATTTGGTGTGTTGTTTTAGCCATTTGAGAATTTTTTTTTTTTTTTGAGACAGAGTCTCACTCTGTTGCCCGGGCTAGAGAGCTGTGGCGTTAGCCTAGCTCACACCTCAAACTCCTGGGCTCAAGTGATCCTTCTGCCTCAGCCTCCCGCGTAGCTGTAGCTGGGACTACAGGAATGCGCCACCATGCCTGGTTAATTTTTTCTATATATTTTTAGTTGGCCAATTAATTTCTTTCTATTTTTAGTAGAGACAGGGTCTCGCTCTTGCTCAGGCTGGTTTCAAACTCCTGACCTTGAGCGATCCGCCCGCCTCGGCCTCTCAGAGTGCTAGGATTACAGGCGTGAGCCTGGCCCATTTGAGAAATTTTTGAATTTTAATTTTATAACTCAATATCCTTTCATTGATCAGCATGCTAAAGATGTGAGCATAATAGTCATTAGTGAAAATGTTGAAAAAGTTAGGGCTAAGGGACCACATTATTCCTCCTAATAAACTTCTAGATTTATAATATTTCTTAACTAGTACTGTTTGGGTTATTCAACAAGTTTAAAATCCTACCTGTGACAACCAGCCCACAGTCCTTTTACAAGATTCTTTCATGAGATTCTTGGTCATGTGAAATCTCAATACTCTTTGTCTATAAAATTCTTTTGATTTCCAGTATATAGTCCTTTAGGAAAAGGAAATGCACTTAGGTTGGTATGACCTATTCTTACTGAACTCACGCTATTCCTAGAGATCACTATTTACTTTGGAAACTATTAACAGTAAACCTATCTTTAAAATCATTAGTTCTAGTCTTATTGACTACTTATTCACAATATTCATTCTTTCTCCACAGTTTCTTAAAGATTACTGATGTCATTTCAACAATTCTATGAAAATGATAATGATAAAACGAATAGGTACCTGTATTGATTATGAGCTAGGTACTATGTTAAAGTGCTTTACACTGAATTATCACCCTAGCCCTGTGAGATATATACTGTTATCCCAACTTTACAAGTGAAAAAACTGAAATTCAGAGCTGTTAAGTAACTTGCCAGGAGAGCACAGTAGACCCTAGGTCTATCTGACTCCAAAGCCTGTTTTCTCAATTAATATATTACTTTCCCTTAGGATGCAATGGTTCAGATGTGGAATATTGAACAAATTGGGTTTCCAACTCCTTACTAGTTCCATCCTTTCTAGTCAACTCTGATGAGCCATTTCCTTGCCTGGCAGGGGGTGGGGGGATGCGGGGGAACATAGTAAAATAGGAGTAAAGAAGCTCTACTTCACTGCTGTTATATGTTAACCCAGCATCATTATTTTCAAGCTGGGCCCTTTCTCTTCCTAGAACTCTCTTTCTGCTCTGAATTTCATGTTATCTTTAGCATTTTTGTCTCATTCTGACCATTAATCTTCCTCCCCAGTGTTCTTTGCTGAGTTACTCCAAGACCTTAGGTATCTGTCATCCTGTCTACCTTTTATTCATGTTCATCAGAAAGTTTGCTATCCGACCTAACTGGTCTCATTAGATTCCTTCAGCTTTTCTTCCTCAGGACCATTGCAATGGTCAGAATCACAATGTGCAAAATATTTATTTTCATTGTTTGCTCTACCTCTGATGAAGTCACTATCATGACATCAGTTAGCAAGCTTTTCCACTGGGCCCATGAGAACTAGTACACTTCAGAGAAAGCCAATCTCACACTGCATTGTCTGTCTGACCATTCTCTGCTTCATTTGGCAGTAGGACTTTGCTTGGTGATGTTTCTAGCAAACTCTTCCTGCATTCTCAGGAGTTTTCTAGGGTAGCACACTGAGAACACTGAGAAAACAAATCTGCCATAACTGTATCATACAGAAAACTTCCCAAGTTGTTAGGTTCTGATATGGAAAAGGGAAGGGACATAGAGTAGTGGTAAACAACCCAGCCTTAGAGGGAGTCAAATGCATAGTGAGTCTCCTGTAGGTAACAGTGGAAATGGTGCCATTTCTTAATAAGTTTTAATTTCCTTAACTGAAAATGGGGATAAGTATGGGATAATAGGATAATGCATATGTTCCTTAATGTGATGTAAGTGCTCCTTAGCATAGTAGCTGTTAATATTATCATTATTCAACTCCTTGGCCCCATGTTAAACTTTGATCAGCTGCCCAAGGGCATATCCAAAGCTCGTGACTCCCAGTGAAGGCATTTAACCACTTTCTAAAGCCTATGTGAACATTCTCCTCATCATCCAAGTGATTTGCTCTTGTTTAATTTTGAGTACAGAACAGAGGCCAAATTGATTAAAACATTGCTTATAGTTGTAAATATCTTTTCAGATAATGTATTTGGGTTTTAAAAACCTGGGAGAGAGGAATTAACTCACAAAAGGTCTGGTTTCTTTCTGTCCTTAGGAATCCTCATTAACACTCCATTTCTCAAAAAGCCTGAAAATAAATAGCAACAAAGAAGTGAACTGTGATGAATAAAAGGCAAAGCAAGATCTTCTGTGTAGGGCCTCTCTGGTTTGTGGTTGTAGTTCTGTCTTGTATATGCACAGTTTGGGCAAGTCAGTTCAATACAAATAAAATGATATGAATGTAGCTCTCTGCCATGAGCCCAAAGGTATTGTATTAGTTTCTATTTGTGCTGTAACAAATTTAGCAGCATAACACATCACAAATTTATTACCTTACAACACAAATTGATTATCTTACGGAGATCAGAAGTCCAAAAGATCAGTGTCACTGAGGTAAAATCAAGGTTGCTTGATTTTAAAATCCAGGGCAACATTCCTTCCTGAACTTGTGGCCCTTCCTCCATTTTCAAGGCCAGTAGTATAGCATCTTCAAATCTATCCCCCTTTCTTTCTCTCTCTCTCTCTCTCTCTCTCTCTCTCTCTCTCTCTCTCTCACCTCTGCTTCTGCTTCTATGGTTACATCTCCTTCTCTGACTCTGACTCTCCTGCCTCTTTCCTTCACTTAAAAGGACCCCTGTGATTACATTGAGCCCATCCACATAATCCAGGATAATCTCTTCATCTTGAGATCCTTCACCTGTACAAGGTCCTATTTGCCATGTAAGCTAACATATTCGTGAAATTTTGGGAATTAGAACATGGACATCTTTGAGAGTCATTATTTTGTCTATGACAGGTGTGGAGTACACATTCTTTTCTTAGTCATAGGGCCCATATATTATCAGTCCCAGTTTATGTTTTGCAGTGAAGAGTTCTAATGGGACAAGCTGGCATTCAGAGAAGCTGAAGTTAATCAAATAAAAAGCAGGTATCAGCATGCACTTTATCACATCACCAAGAGAATCAAAACAGTATGATAGTAAATTTGACTTCTTGTCATGTTGAATTCTTCTTTCGGTGCTACGTTATCAGAAAGAGGCAGTATTGTTATAATGTGATTTATATAGTGCCTTCCCCTGAGTGATGAACAGAATATTCCTTGGTATCCTCAGAGAATTAGTCTCTCTATCTCTTTTTATCCCAGCTCAGCCACTCCAGCAATATAATATCTGTGTGCAAGAAATAAACCGGACTCACTAAATTTAAGGATGCTCACTTAAAGAAATTCCTTTTGGAGTTTCTTTCTTTTCCCCCTCTCATTTGAAAAAGGTTTTCTTTGGGTACTGTAGAGCCATTGACCCATATTAGATTAATTAGGTCAACTAGCCTTTATATAGTAATTACCAGTCTGATGGCTTTGAATAATATCGTTTTAATAAAGATATGACTTGAAAAGAAATTATTAATTCAAATTCCTACCACATAGTAGCATTAAGAAAACATGCATTTAGCAATTCTTTCTGCAATGTGGCTTTGGGTATAGCAATGATAGTGTGTAGATAAAACTTAAGGACTTTGCTTTGATGAGTTGACTATTCACATTTACACGTTCTAAAAAGCCACATGGGTATTTTCCACTTGGAGAAGCTGTTGATAACCCAGAATGCCAAGCCTAATTCAGAGCAACTAACTGTCTTCCTCTAACCTGTCAATATTAATTCCTACATTTTAGATTCACACTAGACCCAGCACCTCACCTCAGAATCCCTAATCACCATTAGGACTATTTGAAATTTTTTGCTATCTGCTTCTCTCCAACAACATCTGCATATTTTATGTTAATAATGACAGTAACTACAGTTAATGAGTATTTGCTAGGTTCTAGGCATTTCACACTCATTACTCCTATTTGTTACCTTGAGTTAACTCACTAACAAATATTTGTTGAAATATTTGCTCTAAACACTAGAGATAGAGCCAAGTGGATATCCTAATCCCCATGGAATAGTTAAAGAAAGTGAAACTTAGAGGAGTTAATTGACTAGCCCAAGGCCCTGCAGTGTCTGGGTATGGCTCAGCCCACCCCATCAGGCCACTCCAGCTGGAGTATTGGAACTGCTATCTGATTTGTTTGTTATATTTGAAAACCTACCCAACTGTTTGGTGCATAAGAATATCAATGAAGTCAGAACCTTTAAGAAAATTTAAATTGCACTTGAGGAATGAGGTTGAAAAACAGAAAATTCACAATTACTCAGAACACTGTTCCTACTATTAGTAATTAGAGACTTTAATTTTTTTTTAACTCCAGGATTCTGATGAACACACAAAACTTAGCACAAAAAAGTTGATGTGCTACTGAAGTAAATACATATAAATGGAATGGGAGGTAGTTCTAGGTACAACCCTTCTGCTTCTTTCAGTCCCTAATGTTTAGATCAGATGAAGGCAATGCTAAATTGTCAGTGTGCACTGACATTAGTATGTTTCATAATCTTTCATTGCTTACATGAATAGAATATAAAGGCTCTGTGAGTAAATTTACTCTATTGCTGAGAGCTGGACATTTGGATGGTCTGGAATACGAAGATAGTTTGTTTTTGTTTGCTGGTTTTACTTTTTTTTAACAAGTGTTTTAAGTTTTAGCAACTTTGTAGGAATCAGAAGGTTTCATATTGGGAATATAAAAATGGTTCATTTCTGGAGAGCGATTCGACAATATGTTTCAATAATTTAAATGCACATTTCCAACAAAAGGTAAACAGATAAAGCTGTATGTATAAGAATGATCATTACAACATTGGTTATAAGAAAAAACTGGAAATAATCTAAATATATATCAATATAATCATTAAATAAATTATGCACATCCATGAAATAAGTTATACATAATCATGAACATTTATATTGTATTGTTAAATAAAAATAAAGATTAAAAAACAGATTATAATCCCACTGTAAAGTGTGTGTGTGTGTCTGGATACCTACATGCTAAAACATGTTAATTGTGATCATCACCAAGTAGTGGGATTCAGAATGATTTTAACTTCTGTATACATTTCTGTATTACCTGAAATTTCTTCTTTTATTCTTTTTTTATCCCCATCTCCTATTGAGATCACTTAATACCCCAACACCAAACACACACATTGACAATTATTCTAATGCATTTTTTGTTAAATTTTTTTGTTTGTATGCATTCCTACAAAATGTATTTTTGCTTTTTGTACTGGTATTTAAAATTTTTTTTTTTTGAGACAGAGTCTCATTTTGTTGCCCAGGCTAGAGTGCTATGGCGTCTCCCTAGCTCACAGCAACCTCAAGCTCCTGGTCTCAAGCAATCCTTCTGCCTCAGCCTCCCAAGTAGCTGGGACTACAGGCATGTGTCATCATGCCCAGCTAATTTTTTCTGTATATTTTTAGTTGTCCAGCCAATTTCTTTCTACTTTTAGTAGAGACGGGGTCTCACTTTTGCTCAGGCTGGTTTCGAACTCCTAAGCTCAAATGATCTACCCGCCTCTGCCTCCCAGAGTGCTAGGATTACAGGCATGAGCCACCGTGCCCGGCCTTGGTATTTTAAATTTACTTAGTATCATACATATCCTGTTGTTTATATTTTTCATCTAGTACTATGTTTTTTAGTTCTATGTTTCTATGTGTACACCTAGTCTATTGCATAATACTGCTGAATTTTTTTTATAATATAGATATTGTAAACTCTAAGAATAAGCATGTGCTACTGGCATAATCAGAAAAAGTACAATAAAGTAATTTTTATTGTGAAAAAAGAAAATAATCTTTCTTCTAATCTAAAAGCATAAAGTTGTTAATTATTATACATAATTTTATCAGTGTAATTATTCAAATATGCAAATAAAGAAATATTTATTATACTGGAGAGTCCATTTTACTAAGCATCTCTACATTAAATAAGTGTTTGAATACATGGAACTCTTTTCTATATATATAGAAAATTCAAAGAGAAAAGAGAATATTTCTTTATGTAGACTCTAAAATGCCTGACTTATTTTAGAAGGCAAAAATTTCAAAAGACAAAGTTATTTTGAAAGTGAAAAGCAGTGAAATGAAATTATTACAGTGTGCTCTCACTATATATTAAAAATGAAATTAAAATCATTTAAAATAAAAGAAATATGACATTGTAATGCAAACAGAAATTAAGAAAATCCCAAAAGGATAGGAAATGGTTGATGGACAGCACAGGAAAATGAAAAGACAGAAGAAGCAATAAAGCCTATTGGGAAAAACTTGAAATTTATATATTGAAAGTTCATAATTTTTAACATAAAAATCTAATAATAACTGCTAATCCCTTCCCTTTCTTTAAACTTTAATTTAAGGATAAAAATAGAACTTTACGAATAACTTTATTCAGTCATATTTTTATAAGATAGATATCAAATACTCTCAGTAAAGATTTGTGTTTAACTATCAAACTTTTCTTCAAAACAATATTATATTCCTAGATGAGAAGTGTGAAAAAAATCACATGAGTATATATTATCAGGGAAAATGAGAGTCATATTTCAAAACAGATGTTACTGAAGTACGAGTCCAGTAAAGGTCACAAAGAACTGTTTCTTCTCTTTCTTACTTAGGCTAGTTTTCACTGATAACGGCACAGAAGCTTTATAACACAGCTCTGGAAGACAAAACCAAGTTATCCTTACTAAGACTATTTTGTTGCAAATAGGGCCTCCGTTTTCCCCACCGCTGCCCCCCCCCCCCAAGAATACTGGATTTCAGAATGAAGTGGTTGACCTAAGAAAAATAAACAAATAGCCTTCAGGGACCAGACAGGTCAGAGAAGCAACTTGATGTACAGAAGTTTAAGTGTTATAGCAAAGAAAACAAAATAATAATGTAGGGGTTCAGGGTCAAATGGGAAGAAGAGATGTATACTAATGTTAACATGTGACCTACAAAGGGGAAAGGCCCAGCACCATGATCAGATTACCCAAGGAGAAGGTTATAGCAGGCTTGCTTTCTCTGGAAACTTTCTCTTTTAAACTAGAAACCAAGACTATATGATGTGTCTTGGCTAAGAGTCCTCTTGAATTTGCCTTGGATTTTCTAACAGAAAAACTCTAAAGATTAGGAAAAACATTAATTTTGATGATTTGATGGAACTTTAAAGATGTCAGCATTTCATTCATTTTTAGACAGAGTGACATAATGGTTATGCTAAGGATTCTTGAATCCCACAAAGTTCAAGCTTTGCAACCTTCGGCAATTTTATTTAGCTTCCTCATCTATAGAATACATATGTAATAAGAGAATTCATCTCATAGGATTATTGAAAGGATTAAACTATTGAGCTATTATATATAGTTCATAGCTAGAAAAGAATTCCTTAACACATTTAAGGAAGAAGAGAATGAAGTACATTTTACATTTCTGATCAAAAGATAAAAAGTTTATATAAGGGCCGGGCGTGGTGGCTCACGCCTGTAATCCTAGCACTCTGGGAGGCCGGGGCAGGTGGATAGCTCAAGGTCAGGAGTTCGAAACCAGCCTGACCAAGAGCGAGACCCCATCTCTAAAAAAAAAAAAAAAAAAAAAGTTTATATAAGTAAGCATTCAGATATAACCATCAATATTAGGAACTGAAGTAGGAAAAGCAAGAAACCGAACTGGATTCCAGCTATGGTTCTATAAATTATTTGCTGAGAAACTAAAGGGAAGTCATTTAATATTCTATGGGGTTCAGTTTTCCTTTCTTTAAATTGAAGTTTTGAACTAGAATCTCTAAGGTTCTTTCATTATACTTTTCAATTATTTCCCTTGTTTAAAAATATATCAGATAACAGATTAACACTATGGTGCTCAAATGGTGGTGGTGTTCACCAGGGATTCGGGGGTTGAGGGGGTAGACCCACAAATGATGGATGTGGTGAGCATTGTGGAGGGGAAGGGCGTACCTCTAACCCTTACTAGGGAGAGGCAAAGATATAAAATGCAACCAAAATGTTTGTACCCTCATATTTTCTTGAAATAAAATTTAAAAAAAAGAAGGGAGAGGGGAGAGGGAGAAGAAACAATCGGTGATCTGGGTAGATTAAGTTTATCATGTAAAAAAATATATCACGTAACAGAAAGAAAAAAATTATAGAAACTTTTAAAAATAAAACTTATAGTAAATCAGTCATTAAAAAAGACTTAAAATTATTTTAACTATTTTTTTTCTGATTTCTAAATGGTAAAAGGTTTAAGTTTCCAAACTGATCAATATAGAAACTAAAAAAAAAAAAAAAGACTTCATTATGTATGTTGTTTCTAAAGAATTGAAGCCATCTACTGTCATAAGGAGGTACTTCAGGGCAAATGCTGTCAGCTTAATTTTAATTCCTTTTTAAAATAAAAATTTTATAGCTACAACACATAATATGCAAGTTCAGGTTTACACACATTTTTCTAAACCTTTCACAATAGAATACTATGAGGACTTTTTTGTTTCTGTTTTATTTTGTTGGAGTATGTAGGAATTTATAAGGCATATGTTAGTTTAGGGAAAGGTTTCCAAACTGAAACGAAGATGGCTCTTTTGAATTATCTGCTTTTATTATGTTAATTAAAACAAAACTTTATACAGCAGCTAAATGCCTCTCAAGCTACATAAAAAATATCCAGTTGATGCATGAGAATTATAGAGATAATTTACACAGTTGGTGAAGAAAACAACCTATAGTGAAAGGCAATTAAACAAGAGCTGTATCACCATATTATATTAAAAATAGGAAATATATGTGCAGAAAACCAAGTAATCATCATTACTGTTATACTTGTCTTCTAGAATAGATTCTCTTAAAATTCTGATATTGCCTCCTTTCCTTTCTGCCTTAAACAACTATTTCTTACACTTCAATGTGCAGTACACATCCATCATTACCTGGGGATCTTGTTAAAATGCAGATTCTGACTCAGAAGGCCTGGGGTGAGAGCTGAGACATTGACCTTCTAACCAGCTCCCAGGAGGTTCCCATGTTACTATTCTTCAGATTGAATAGCAAAGCCTTTAACTATGGGCATCCAGGATTTGAAATGACAAAAGATAAGAAATGTCAGGGTTTTTCCTTTTGTTTTGTTCCACTAACTAAAATCCAGATGAAATTCCTTAGCTTACTTACTTAGCTTAATTCTAAGCTTTCCTTAGCTTACTCTTCCTTGCCCTGACTTCCTCTTCACTGGTGCCTTCTCTATTCCCACAAAAGGAAAAGTTGTTAAATACAGTTGTTAGAGCCGGATCTCCCGTAGTCCCACCAGACAGAGAGACAGAGTCAC
>VBSM01000529.1:68912089-68943913 GCA_008086735.1 Cheirogaleus medius
AAAAAAAAAAAAAAATTTTTTTCTATGGATGATACATCTATGGAAAGTCAAGAGTTCATGTGTCAAGTCCTTACACAACTCAATGCAACTCAGATAATACAAATGAATATTGTATTATTTTCCCTCTTCTCAATGTGTCATTTAAAGTGCTATTAAGGACCTTTTTGGGGGGCTGGGGCTGCCGTATGAACAGCTACCATTTATTGAACACATACTATGCCTCCGTCCCTAAATTAAAAGCTTTCTATGCAGCATCTTATTAAATTCTTACTGTATATCTATTGGCCATTATGCCAATAAAATAAGAAAATACAGCCTATTGAGGAACTTTTTAATTGAGAAGCCTTTTGAAAAGATTTAACCCAACAGAGATTTTTGTGAAAACTTCCATTGTATGTTTAATTCTATATGAATAAATAAATCTAATATATTTAAAACTTAACAAGTAGGAAAACTTAGGGTTATTTACTTCATAAAAAGCACAGCTAGAGACTGGACTCCTTTAAATGGTTAGTATATGTAACAGGATTTTTTCTGAGTTATATATATTTGATGTATACATAATTTTCTAGGTAAACACTTGCATAAAGTGAAACATGTCTACAAAAACATTGTTAATTTACTATACATTTTGATAACTTAGGAGGTTGTCTTAGGCCGTTTTCTATTGCCATAACAGAATACCTGAGACTGGGTAATTTATAAAGGAAAGAGGTTTATTTAGGTCACAATTCTGGAGGCCGGGAAGTCCAAGATCAGGCACCTGCATCTGGCCAGCTTCCAGTAAGGGCCTTATGCTTCATCATAATATGGCAGAAAAACAGGCATGTGCCAAAAGACCAAACATGAGAGGCAGCCTTGCTTTATAGCATGATATAACAACCTGCTCTCACAGTAACTAAATCCAGTCTGGGAGAGAGAGAATTCACTCCCACTAGAAAGGCATTAATTCTTCCTAAAGGCATCACCTCCCAACACCACCACATTGGGGACCAAGCCTCAATGTGAGTTTTGGTGGGCACAAACCATATTGAAACTACAGAATTCTGCTCCTGTTCCCCCCTAAACTCATGTCTTTCTCACAATGCAAAATACAAACATTCCATCCCAATAGTCCCAAGTCTTTTTTGGGGGGGATTTGTTAATTAGCTTGATTTAATCATTCCACTATGTAAACATAGTTCAAAACATCACATTGTACCCTATAAATATATACAATTTTTATTTATAAATTAAAATTACATCTATTTCCAAAAGTCATAACTCAGTCCAACACCAACTTAAATGTCCAAAGTCTCATCTGTGAACCTGTGAAATCAAAACAAGTAATCTACTTCCAAGACACAATGATGGGAAAGGCATAGGGTATATATTTCTATTCCAAAAAAATAGGTCATAAGAAAGAAGTAAATGACCCAATTCTAGTCTGAAACCCAGCAGGGCAGACAAATCTTAAATTTAGATAATAACCTCAGTTGACTATGTCAGCATCCTCTACACACTATGGTGGGGGTTGGGCCTCCAAGGCTTAAGGCAGCCCCGCCTCTATGCATTTGTTGGGTGGAGGCCATGTGGCTGCTCTCATGGTTTGGAGTTCTGAGCCTATAGCTTTCCCAGCTCATTGTTGCCCACTGCTGATGGCTCTACAATTCTGGGGTCTTAAGAGCAGCCTCACCCCTGCAACTCCACTAGCCATTACCCTAGTTGGAGATCTCAGTGGTGGCTGCACCCCTGCCACAAGTTACTGCCTGGGCCCCCAGGGTTTTTGATCATTCTCCAAAATCTAGGTGGATGAAGCCACGTCTCCACAATTCTTGCATACTGCAGGCTTGCAGAATTTGTGCCACATGGATACTGCCAAGGTTTACCGCCCTCTGCAGCTTGAGCACGAGCTGCATCTGGGCCTGTTTGAGCCAAGATGAAGTGCCACCAAGGTTTACAGTCGTACCTTTTGGAGTGATGGGTTGAGCTGCACCTGAGGCCACTTAAGCAACAGCAGGAGCAGCTGAGGAGAGTTGCTCCAGAATGCAGAAAGCAGAAGAGCCCAGGTTCAGGGCAGTGAGCCCTTTCTGCCCTCAAGGTCCTAATGTTCTCTGCTTGTGATGAGAGAGGAAGCCTCAAAGATCTCTGAAATGCCTTCCGACTCTTTCTCCCATTGCCCTGATGATTAGTACCTGCTCACTTCTAGCTATATTAATCTCTTTAGCAAATGGTCTCTGGGAAATGCTCCAATGTATTCTATATTTTATTATTACTTTATTATATATCTTAACTTCTCTACCAGAATGTAAACTAACTCCACGAGAGCAGACCAATGTTTCCATTCTTTACAGTACCAAATACAATATTTTTCACTTAGCAGATCACAATAAGTCACATTGAATTAAACTGCTATTTCTTTAGCGTCAGTCTGTGTATGTAAGATGAGCAACTGCAGTGCCCCAATCTTTCATTTTAATGGTATTTAAGAACCTTTAAAGGTTGTAGCATGATTGATTCAGATGAAGAAACATACCAATTGTAAAGAGGATTAAAATAAAGGAACTGGTTGCTCTTATTTTTCAACACAGAGACAAAGCCTCTTGGTTTTGTTCTAAGCTTTTTATATAAGTTTAATACATATGATGCCTCATAAATGTTTACTAATAATAACCTTAACAATTTCATCTGGAAGTTTCTCTTCTTCCTTACTTATCTCACCTCTAAGGTTTTTATGTTTAAAAAATTTTTTCTAAAATTTCTTAAGTGGGCTTCAACTTCACAGGGTATCTATAAATAAATTAGATAATAAACATTGCTTAGAGTGCCTATATACTACTTATCGATAAATAAATTTGAATATATTTCACTGGAAAATAATAAAACATCTTTTTGTTTAGTAAAAGTCAATGTAACAGTTTTAGAATTCACAACATTGAAAAACAAGCCACTGTAAAAGTGATTAATGTTTCATTTATTATTGCTCAAAGTTAGATAACAATTGGTTTAAACAGATATTGAATTCTTAAAAATCTTTAGTAAAACAAAATACATGAGAACAATATTAGTGAATAATCCATATAATAAATAGATTCACTAACTTAGCATTTTCCCCATACTTTTAATATCTGGATAGCTTAGCATTATTTTACTTTCACAGAATACCTTTCTTCTTAAGAAAATATACAAAAATTTTAAATTGGTTCTTGCCAAAATCCAATTAATAACCAAATAATTATTTCTGAGTGCAACTTAATTATCAGTTTATTGAAACAAAGCCACTGTAAAAGTGTTTTTCAAGAAGTACAATATAATGGGAAAATAAGTCCATCTATTTTATTGCAAGAAAAGTCAACAAAACTGATCAAATTCAAAAGAAGAAAATCTGAACAAATATGAATGACTTTTTAAAAATAAAAAGCATACTTTGTGACTGGGTGTCTTTATACTTTGTCTTATTAACATAAGAAGTATTTGGGGGGGGGTTGTTTTAGAAAATACCATCAAATATTCCCAGAAAATACTTCATTTCATCAGCTTCATCATCAGGATGATACCTACTGGGGGGAAAAAGCAAAAGGAAAAATTAAAAAAAATTTTTGTAACACAATTTATTTTAAAATACACAATGAATAATGTAATACTAACAAACAAGCTTAAAGATTTCTGTGAGGTTAATATATCAAATGACCTTCAGTATGTATAACTTGGTAGGAAATCTATGGGGAAAAAAATTAGACTTCATAAATTGTAAAAAGTAAGGATGGTAAAGGTATTTCTTTAAACATATTAAAAAGTAATGCCATTTAATAAAAGTGTGAACAGGATGGTCTGAATGCAGTGGTGTTTACAATCAATTGACCACAACCAGTTATGGTTTTCTTTGCCCCTTCTCCACTCCCACTGCTTCACTTGACCAGCCTTAAAAAAAAAAAAAAAAATTGTGAACAGGTCTCTAACTCTTTAAGAAGAAGAAACTGTTCCAGAGTCTCCCTTTCTAAAATGGTTAGCTGTAGGGACACTGATTAGATTTACTCTGACTGAAATTCACTGAACCTGTTGAATTGTGAAATAACTAGCTGGCTAAAATACAACTTGAACTTTTGAAAAATTAGGGTATCTCATTTGGATTTCTCAAGTGACTTTATACTTTACACAATTAACATACTATGTTCAAATCAGTAAAAATAAGTTTATCAGCTCAATATAATGTGTGTATTAATAGCATTAAACATATAGGTGTCCAAAAATTGAGATATCTGATATTGTGAAACATCTTATGGATGGGGTCTAAAATTTCAATGTCTTTTAATAAATAAAAATTTTAGGCTCTGATCTTTAAAATGAACCAAGGAAAAAGGAATGCTGAATTTCTTTGTAAAAGGTTTTTATTGGCATAATCTTGAAATGTCCTTAAAGAGTTCTTACCCCAAATCAATTTCCTTTTTATATTTGCTGTTTCTAATAAAAACATCCACTTCCTTAAAATTTGAACAATTTGATTTTTTTTCAGAGCGAGTAAAGCATAGTTTCTCAATCACTGGTGACAGACTTTGTTGTTTCCTTTCTTGTAAATGGACCTGTATTTTGAGGTAAAAAAAAAACATCAATCATTGAAAGTTTAAGCATTCAAGCAAAATTTAAAAGAAAAAAAAGTGCTTTTTCTTACAATATTTTCATTTCCATCTTGCTGAGGTAGTTTTGTCATGGAGGATACACCAAACTTGGACATAGCAGCATTTGATAAATAAATATCTGGCTTCTCATGTGATGAAACAAAACTAAAAATTAAAATTAATTATTTGTAAAATATGACAAACAAGAGAAATGAACTATTCTGATTTGGATCATAGTGAGTTTTTAAGGAATATGATTAAAGTTTATCACACTTATCACAAAAAATTGATGATGTTTCTTATGTTCATGGAGAACTTGGTATATTTCCTTTCCTTTAGACCAAACCACAATTTATATATTCCAAATTAGGTAAGAATACTATTTTTAAGGGACTACAGAAATAATCATTCAACAGTTTTCTTTAAAATTGAGTCTTATTCTTAATTGTCTATTACCTATAATCTATATAATCTATAATCATATAGATCTTTTCTAAATGCTATTTGCTTAACTTTTAATTTCCTTCCCTATTCTGGTCTCACCGTAGACATTTTTAGTTACATACTTACATGTAACTTAATACTAAAATTCACACTTAACCTTCTGTGTTAATTCACTCATTAAAACACATTTATTATTTACTACCATAAGCCAGATATTGTACTAGGAGCTGAGTATAAAGTGGTAAAAAGAAACAAAAACAAAAAACCCTCAGGGGGTTACCATCTAGTAGAGGGGCAGACAATGAATAAAAAATATATATATATACAATTACAGGTGTTAAAATTATACAAAGGAAATGAACTGGGTAATATCATAAGAAATAACAGTGTGGAGGCATAAACCCATTTTAAGAAGATGGTCATCAGTGCATCTCTGAGGAGGTGACAATTTAAGCTGACAAAAGCTAAAATGTGAAGCCATGAAAGGAGCAATGAGCAGTCAGTGGGAGTAGGGAAGAATCACATATACTGATAGGATTAGATCTTTTTGTCTTTGACTAATAAATATGTATGTGATCAAAAAAATTAAAATAGTAAAAAGGGCCTTAAAAAAAGCAAGTCACCCCAGATCCTCAGGTCCCTCAGGCCTTTTCTGATACCAATTTCTGATACCTCTGATTCTCAGAGGCTTCTTATTAGGATCCATTTTTATTTTATTTTTTTCTAATTTCTTTTTTTTTCTTACCTGCAGCTGGTAACTAACCAAGACTTATTAGGATCCATTTTTAAGCCCACTTATCTTCTGTTAGTCACTTCTAAAATCTTCCACAATTATTTGTAGTTTTTTAAAGGTGTGGTGCACAAAACTGTTCATATGCCTTGTTGTCTTCCTACTTATTTATCTACTTTTTGCTTCTCTACACCCACAGATCTGTTTTACTCTGATGCATATAGCTGTTTATTTTATATGACTCAGAATTAGAACCAGTGACTAGAAGTGATAAAAAGACAAATTTTAGCCAAATAGTTTTAAAAGCTTTTGAATGGTCTGAGAAATCTAAACATGGAACAAGTGGTTTTGTAGTGAATGAGCTCCTGGGTAAAGATAGCATGATTACTTGTCAGTGATGTTGAATGATAATTCAAGGATCCGGTGTGGGGGAGACTAAATGATATTTAAATTAAGTCTTCTTAGCTCTGGAATTCTATGAAATCTATGATTCTGTGATGCTAATGCTAATGATTGGTAAAATGACTAATAGCAAAAATTCCAAATGACACCACAAATTTAGTATCTTTTTTTAAAACAGAGAAATAATTTTTAAGTAGAAAACTGGAATATAAATACAATAAAATGTTGTTAATTTTTGTTTGTTTGTTTTGGAAAGTTTTAGCTTTGGCCATAATTTCTCTCCCTTGATTTCTAATCAAGTCTAATATTTCCAAATGCATTTTGCATTTCTGCAAAGATACTTCAAATTGAACATTTATAAAATTATTGTTTTTCATTCCAAAGCTCTTATGTTTCTTATATCCTCAAATTACATCTCCACTTATCCCACTGCCATTTATTCTTCCCTCTTCCTCAACTATCATATCCTCTCAATTGCCAAACTGAATCAGTTTTATTTCAGAAATGTTTTAAAAATCCAGCCCTACTTTTCTGTTTCTATCGCCTCTGCCCTAGGTTAGACCTCATCATAGTCTGCTTTTCTTATTGGCCACCATGCTTCTGGTGGTTCCACTCTCTATAATTCACTCTACATATTGCTGCTAGAATGATTTTTTTCCTAATCAAATTGTTTTTCCTGTGCTTAAATATTTTGGATGGCTTCTCACTGCCTACCATACAGATCAAAAACTAGAGGCCCCTTGGCTACATCTGGCCTATAGACATTATTATTATTATTATTTGGAGGGGGTACTGGAGAGTCCATCACATATTTTTGAAATAGCTGCCAAAATTTAAAAATCATGAAATACCACATAAGATTTCAGATTCCTAGCTTTTCTTGAAAAATCAGAATATTTGACAACACTAGACTCACATTTTCTGCATAGCAACAACTAACTGGAGAAGAGTAGTGGTTGTTCCCTTTAGAGGGGGACCTCTACAGTTGGCTTTGGCCCACCAAATCCTTAAGGCATTTGGATTTGTGACTCCTGACTGACTAGATACAGTACAGAGTTTATGCATGGCATTCAAGGCCCTTACAATCAGACCTCAGCAATCTCAGCTTGAATGGTGTGGCCATATATATCACACTTTACTGATCCTTGAGCATAGAATGCCTTTTCAAGCCTTATCCCTTTACAGATGCTTCTTTATACCTGGAATGCCTATCTGCCTCTTTTCTATTTGTTAAACTCCTATTTAGTTTTCAAGTTATATAAAAAATGAAGATTCCTGGGCTCCAGGCCCAGAAATATTCAGTAGATCTAATGTTGGCTCAGGAATGTGTATTTTTAATATGCACCCCTAGGTGGTGTGACAACAGCACTTTGAGAAACAAACCTCTAAGAAGGTTTAGTTTGGCTAATACCTTATAGCTTCCCTGACACTAATGACTTGATTCCCCCATCTTTAATTATGAATCAAGAGGCTATAAAGTCGTAAATATTACAAACCAAAGTTCTAAAACTTGCCTGTTTGACATTTCTCCTTGGAATTTGCTCTTTGACTCTTGTAGGGGTAGCTTACTTCCCCTGGTAGTTGAACCCAAAGTGTTTCCAAGTCCTACATAAAGAGATAACATTTTGAAATAAAATGCCAGAAAACAGTTGAATGAGTTGTTTCACAAGTTCTACAAGGGTTCTCACCAACAGATATAATCTAGTTAAGAAAGGAATGAATAAATCCTTCTCAATCATCAAATTTAACATTTTTATCCTTTTGTAAGCTTTTATTTTAGAGATGAGGTCTTGCTATATTGCCCATGCTGGCCTCGAACTCTGGGGCTTATACAATCCTCCTCCCTCAGCCTCCTGAGTAGCTTAGACTATAGGTGCATGCCACCATACTGGCTAATCAAATTTAATTTGCATAGAAAAATAAGGGCACAAAGCTAAGGGAATAAAACTATACAACACACAGGTTAGCTTATTAGTTACTATGCTAAAAGGACCTCAAACCATTTGTGATGTTGTTAAATATATATTTGGTCTTTGACTCCTGTTTCTTTCCCCAGGTAGATAGTGTCAGATTGAACTGGGTTAGAGGAACGCAGCTGTTGTCCACTGCAGAATTGATTGCTTGCTTGGTGTATGTGGGAAAAATCCCCACACATTTGGTCACAGAAGTCTTCTGTTTTGATTGTGATGTGAAAGCAGAGAAAAAACAGTTTGTGTTTTTCCACTCACCTCTATTATTTATATATTTATATTTTAATTCATGAAAATAATCAAGTCAAAGTTTAGTCAATATTTTCAATTGTCTGC
Organism: Cheirogaleus medius; assembly: GCA_008086735.1. Classification (NCBI taxonomy): domain Eukaryota; kingdom Metazoa; phylum Chordata; class Mammalia; order Primates; family Cheirogaleidae; genus Cheirogaleus; species Cheirogaleus medius. The sequence goes on from VBSM01000529.1 coordinate 68,920,567, forward strand.
ACATAATCATTTAAAGTGCTTTATATATGCAGGGAAATGGCATTTATTGAGATTGATTTTCCCAGAGACAAAGCTATGCCCTCATGATTAGGCTACCTCCAAAAAATCAATACACATTGCCTATTAACTTGCAGTGCACAATGACATTTAAGTTTGAGGTAGGGATTGGTAGTTGTCCAGTGATATACAAAACTGTGTCTAATGACCCCATACTATGGAGATTTTCCTGGCCTATTTTGTGAAGGTGGTCAAATCCTGTTTTTCATAGGAGTATTCGCTGTTTAGGTAATTCTTAGGATCCTGGAACAATATTTCAACTTCTAACTATTCCCTTAGAAAGATTTTTTTTTAAGAGCATGGGGTGGTACAGTAAGAAGCAACTATAATTATGGGAATAAGAGTGCACTGAGAAGGCTGAGCAACTGATTTCCTTACGTCAGCCCTCGTAGGAGACAGTATCTCAATTTGCTACCTTCTTATACTTTAAGAAGATTTTCAATTCTTAGTTTTAGTGAAATAGCATGAATTCACCTTTAACTCAAAGAACTAAGCCCCATTACTTTGAGGTTCTATATGACTTAAATTCAATTTCCAACACAGAGGAAACAAATCTTTTCTTATTTATTTATTTGTACCTGAAAAGTCAATATTTTGACTAGAAATAAAAGTGATTTTATTTTACTTGCAAGCGGAAGAATATTTCTAAAAATAGAATATTTTTGTCCTTTACAAATATTAGCAGACCAGGTGTAATTTTAGAATGGCAAGCAGGATAGGCTGGTTTATGTGAGAAAATTCAGTAAATAATCTGAATTTGAATAGGGTCTTTCACAAGATAGGACCAATAGAATAGGAAAAGCTCATTTGCTATATCATTATCATGGAATAACCTGACCTGTCTCCATAATGGGGGAAAATGCTCTTTGTAGAAGGATCACACTTTCCATTTTGCTCAAAATTATAATCTTAACAAACCAAATCTAATTAAACAAGCTCACAATAAAGGCAAAGAAACATAGTCCCAGGAGCTGAAATGAAAACTATTCCAGGAATTTCTAATAAAATTAATTCATGCTAAAATATAATTTTACCTGATGTTTTTGTCGTTTCAGTATCAGTTGAAAAGCTAGTAACTTCTATTAAGCTTTCATCATCAAAATCATCCCAAACTTCATTTCCCAATTCAAAGTTCACATTCAAAACTTCTGAAAATGGGTAGTTGCTTTTATCTGCATCTGTCAAATTTTGGTTTCCAGATACATTAAGATTTCCATTGAATAACACTGTTTGAGGGGTTTTCTCATTTGAAGTTGTAGAATAGTTCCATCTAGAAAAATCTGTTATGTATATGTATAAAAGAGTATAGGTACTTTTTTAACCACAAGTATCATAATCTATTGATAATATCAAACACATCTTTCAACTACTAAACAGAGCTCTTGAGTAGTAGTTTTCAAAAGCATTATGTTAAGCATTGTTGAATATTGTATTCAGCCAGTTCTATTAACTGTATTACATGTACTGATACTTGCACTAAATTTAATTTTCAATAAATTTTTTTAGACAGAATTAATTTTTCCTCTTAATTCTTATGTAAGAATAACTCTACTCCATGATTAAATTATAATAACTTCTAAAATGGTCTTCTTCCTCCAGCTTTTCTCTCTGCAAATTAATGTTTGGTATTGTTACAAAATATATTTGTCTAAAATACATATCTATTTTTTTCCCTGCTAAAAAAATTCTCATTATTATTCATTGTTTATAGCATGGGTTTAGAGCCAGATTACCTGGGTGAAAATTCCACCTCTCATTTGTCATTAACAGTTGTATGATTTTAGACAAATTGTTCAAATTCCATGACTCTGCTAATGGGTATAATAATAGTACCAACCTCAAAAGACTGTTATGGAAACTAAATGTCTTTATTTGCAGTTTTGCATAGTAGTATTCTAACAAATGTTTAATAACTGCCCCTTCAAAAAGTATATGTATATGTATACATACATGTTTATTATAAACTGTACTGATGTTTAGGATGTGTAGCACACAATTTGTAAGTAATAATAAAATATATAGCATGCTTAAATATAAATTTCATATATCTAATTGATTCTTGCTGAATGTCTTCATTGAATTTTGCTACTCTTCTATCTGTAGTCAACCTATGGTTGCAACTGACAAATGTAGTTCTCACATGAATGTTGTTTGATATTTTTGTTGATTTTAACAAGATGAAAATAAAACAACAAAGACATATGTTGGGCCTTCACTCATACATCACTGACTTAAGCAACTTCTTTGCTGAATTTGATAGTAGTTTTTAAATACTAGAAGAATATTCCCTCAATTTTTTGTGTTATTCACAATGTAATGGCTATAGTAACAACAGACTGTTAAGTTTGATCTACACTATTAACATTTTATCCACCACTTTCTTAAGTCTAAACACTTAACAAAACAATAAATCAAACCCTGATTGGTAATGTTTGCTGATTATCATGATATAAATACTCCCGCAATAACTGATGTCAAGCTACTAATATGACATAATTGAATGAGAAGTTGGGAAGAAATGCACAGAAGCACCCCATTATACAGCATTTCTCCCATATAGATAAATAACCTCAAGAACACAGATAACAGTAAAATGTGGTAGAATAATTAGGAAGTGATGAATGTTGAGTGTTTTTGCCTCTGTTTTTAACATAAAATTTATAAAATTAAATTTTTAATAATGGCTGAAAGATTCCTAAAAATTTAGCAATCATCTGTCATAAGCCAGTAGAATCTTGCTCCAGTACACTACTAAATTTCCTCCATTTAAATATCCTCTATCATCTTTTTCACCTATCCAAATCCTACTTTATCCTTTAACTGTACCTACAACTATAGTCCACATTGTTCTACTTTTGTATGTTGATACATACACTCACACAATATGGTATTTACTAAAAATGGAAGTAGGTACAGAGTGCAATGGGAATACAGAGGAAAGAGAAACTAAACCTGAAATGGGAGTGAGACAGACTCCTTTAGGGTGATAACACGTGAAGGAACAGTAGTAGGGATTTGAGCTTGATAGAGCCATAGTTGTGGAGCAGGGCAAGAAAGAATGGCAAGCTATTCTATAAGGGAGAATACCATGTAAAATACATAGCAGTATGAGAGATCAGAGATTGGGAAACTATAAGTTTTCAGGATTTCTGGAGCACAAAGTAGGAGAAGGCACGGCCCATTGCAACTTCACAGGTAGTTAAGTGCAGGTCATGTTGAACCTTGTTTGCCATATTAAGGAGATTTTTGGTTTTTTTCTTACAGGCAAAGGATAACTATTGAAGATGTCTTAGCAAAAGATTTACATGACCAGATATGCCTGTTAGATCACTCGAAATAGTTATGGATTGAAGGATAATGAGACTGGAAGCAGAGAGAAAAGTAAGAAAGTTATTGCAATAAATGAGAGATGAATTCTTAGGCTAGAGTATCAGAAGAAATTATTGAGAGGACGTAACAGATAAGAGAGGTCTGTAGGAGGTAATATAATTAAGATTTGGTGATTCCTTTTTCGCAACAGGGTTGCCTCCAGAACACAGGTGCCGTGAAAACCATCCATAAAAGCCTAAATGGGGAAGCAAAAGACTCACATCAATATCGTTGTCATCAGACACGTAGAGTCGGGCAAGTCCACCACTACTGGCCATCTGATAAATGTGGTGGGATCGAAAAAAGAACCATCGAAAAATTTGAGAAGGAGGCCACTAAAATGGGAAAGAGTTCCTTCAAGTATGCCTGGGTCTTGGATAAACTGAAAGCTGAGCGTGAGCGTGATATCACTATTGATATCTCCCTGTGGAAATTTGAGACCAGAAAATATTATGTGACTATTATTGATGCCCCAGGACACAGAGACTTTATCAAAAACATGATTACAGGCACATCTCAGGCTGACTGTGCTGTCTGGATTGTTGCTGCTGGTGTTGGTGAATTTGAAGCTGGTATCTCAAAGACTGGGCAGACCCGTGAGCATGCCCTTCTGGATTACACACTAGGTGTGAAACAACTAATTGTTGGTGTTAACAAAATGGATTCCACTGAGCCGCCCTACAGCCAGAAGAGATACAAAGAAATTGTTAAAGAAGTCAACACTTATTAAGAAAATTGGTTACAACCCTGACACAAATTGGCATTTGTGCCAATTTCTGGTTGGAATAGTGACAACATGTTGGAGCCAAGTGCTAACATGCCTTGGTTCAAGGGATGGAAAGTCACTCGTAAAGATGGCAACACCAGTGGAACCACACTGCTTGAAGCTCTGGATTGCATCCTGCCACCAACTCATGCAACTGACAAGCCCTTGCATCTGCCTCTCCAGGATGTCTACAAAATTGGCGGTATTGGTACTGTCCCTGTGGGCCGAATGGAGACTGGTGTTCTCAAACCCAGCATGGTGGTCACCTTTGCTCCAGTCAATGTTACAACTGAAGTAAAGTCTGTTGAAATGCACCATGAAGCTTTGAGCGAAGCTCTTCCAGGGGACAACGTGGGCTTCAATGTCAAGAATGTGTCTGTCAAAGATGTTTGTCGAGGCAACATTGCCAGTGACAGCAAAAATGACCCACCAATGGAAGCTGCTGGCTTCACTGCTCAGGTGATTATCTTGAACCATCCAGGCCAAATTAGTGCTGGCTATGCTCCTGTACTGGATTGTCACACAGCTCATACTGCCTGCAAGTTTGCTGAGCTGAAGGAAAAGATTTACCGCTGCTCTGGAAAGAAGCTGGATGATGACCCTAAATTCTTGAAATCTGGTGATGCTGCTATCATCGATATGGTTCCTGGCAAGCCCATGTGTGTCGAGAGCTTCTCAGACTATCCTCCTCTGGGTCATTTTGCTGTTTGTGACATGAGACAGACAGTTGCTGTGAATGTCATCAAAGCAGTGGACAAGAAGGCTGCCGGAGCTGGTTTTTAAAATCAGTACTTTTTAATGGAAACAACTTGACCAAAAATCTGTCATAGAATTTTGAGACTCACTAAAACAAAGTTTAATGAGAAAAAAAAACAATTTGGTGATTAATTATACATGTGGTGAGATATTTAGGATGACTCTAAGCCTTTAGCAGCTTAGAAAAGAAGAGAGTTTATTCATTGAGCTAAGGGAAAAAGAGAAGGAATAGAGTGAGGTACAAAGAAGATAGAGGTCAGATGCTGACATGTTAACTTTTAGGTACATATGTCCAAGAAGGTGATTATATACTTCAATTTGGAGTTAGACAGAAAGATCCAGATGGGAGACACAGATCTGGAAATCACCAGAACAGAGTTAGTGATTGAAGACATCAGCTTGGGTGACATTGTCTCGGAAAAGTTTTTGAAGTGAGAAGAAGCAAAAACAACAACAACAATGACAACAACAAAAGAAGCCTTTTGCAACATCAACAAGAAGAAAAGCCCAAGCAGTGAAGAAGTATCAGGAGAACCAATAGAATGGTTTCATTGAAACCAAAGGAGAGATTTCCAAAAGGAAGGAAAGACCAGAAGTATCAAATACTATTAAATACAAAGGTCAAAGAGAATAAAAGGTGAAAATAGTTCACTGAATTCAGCACTTAGTAGGTGACTAAGTGGCCAGAGCAAAGGCAGTTTCGAAGGAGTGATGGTGACAAAATCCAAATTTTAATGAATGAAGAGTGACTATGATATAAGGAAGTGAGCATGCTGAGTACAAATTGCTCTTTCAAGAATTTTTGTTTTGATGAGAAAGCAAGAGATAGAGGGTATATGGACTCCATAATTCTGTTTTTTGTCTGCCTGGCATGCTTTCCCTTCTTGTAGAAGTACCCCCCTTTTCCTTTGGGGGAACTACATCTACCGTTCCATGTAGATGAGGAACATGGAAGATAGATATACATGTAGATAGATATATCTATATAATGTAGATATACATTCCATGTAGATCTTGATGAGGCCATCATTCATAGTATCCTACCTTCCCTGCAGCCACAGGGATAAAATGACCCAATCCCCAGGCTACAGGGATTGATTAAGAAATGAACTCATGACTCAAAAGAGGCCAGTTTGAATGAATTCTGGTCTGCCAAAGTGAACAGGGAAGACTACTTTTTTCCACTGAAGTTGCTAAACTGGGAAGAGGTAAATTAGGGGTTATCAGCCATGTGAGAAAGCCTATTTAAAAAATAAAACCAATTAGCAACAAGCATAGATAAAAGACTGAGGGAAAGCCAGAGGCATGATGAGATTAGTTGAATGCCTTGATCTAGTCAAGATTAAAACCAGATACATGTTTGGACTTTTCAGTTTATATGAGACAACCAGTTTCCTTTTTTTGTGCTTAAGTCACTTTGAGTAGAATTTGGATCACTCACAATCATAAAGGTCATGACTAGCAAGATGGGGACACAGAGCTGAAGAAAGAAGAGGCTTGAGCATATTTATATGCTAAAGAGAAAGAGACAATAGAGAGAAGAGAATAGAAATATGGGAAAGAGGACAGGGATAACTGGTCTTTTAAAGTCCCAGGGAAGACAGGATTGGTTAGTATTAAGACTAAAGGGAGAGAGATAAACCTTGAATAGAAGAAAAGATAATTCTTCTTTTAAAACAAATAGAGGGTTAAGTGTGGGTGCAGAGACAGAGAAATATATAGTTGGGGGATGGAAAGTTGAAAGAGCTCATATACTATTTGTTCAATTTTCAATTCTCTACTGATAACTAAAAGTCAATTTCATTTTATAGAAATGCCATTGGACTGGGAATCAAAAAATATGGAATCTATTTCTGGCCCTGCCATTAATTAAATATGTAATTTTTGGGCAAGTCATTTAATCTCCTGGAGTCTTGGATTCTTTCACTGTCAAATGAGAAATTGCCCAAAGGTCCTTTCTAATTTCAATTTTATTATTCAACATATTTTATCATATAATTTCTGACATTTTTTCTTCTTCCCTTCTTTAAACTGGAATAGAGATGATAAAAATTGCCATGTTTTTCTTAAAACATTCTCAAAAGTAGTTTGAATACATTTAAAGTATGTTTTCCTACCAAAGACTAATATGTGGAAAGTATTACAAATATACCCAATTACTACTACTAACAGTACCAGATATTGTGCTGACAGCTTCACATAAATTTTCTCATTTAATCCTAAAATCCTTAAAATATAACCAGATGAGAGAATTTAGACTACATGCTTAAGTATACTATGAGCAAGGTCACAGTAAATGGCAAAGGTAGGACTTGGATCTAGACAGATTATTTCCAGATCCTGTGAACTTAACTGATATATATATGGCTCCTTTAAAAAAGGGCAGGGGTGGGGGTGGGCTGGGACAGCCCACTCAGTAAAACAAGGATATAGTTATTCTTGGGGGTTAAAGTATCTAGGTGGGACTTTACTATCATAATATAAATTGGTTTGGAATAGTGGGTAGAAAAGAAATAAAAGTAGGAAAATTATATAAAAATAACTCAAAAGTAAGCAGAGGGAGAGATAAAGTCTGATATGGAGGAGAACAGGGAATAGAGCAGTAGTATCAGGAAGGAATAAGTTAGAGGGCTACAGGTTGATGAGAGACAACAATAAGAGGGTTGACTATTTTACTCCTATCCACTTTGTAGTGATATTCAGGCTTTTAACAAGTTAAATAAATGCTCCAATTCTCCACGTGAGATTAGGGAACTTTTCTTAATCTCATACTGGGCCATAGTATCATAAGAGGTGGTAGATATTCCAACCTTTGCCTCACTAAGATCTTAGATTATGATAAGAGGAAGCATAAAGTGCCAGCATGAAGAAAAGAGTGGCAACAGAAGCCAAAGCCAAACATATGAAATTATTTCTACACACAGCCACTTGAACAAACAACTCAATGGCCAGAATTATTTATCACATGTTTTAACAGACTGGCTAGTAACAGCATGATCCAGGGAAACGATGCTATTAATGGTAGGAACCAGAATAATGATAAACCAGGCACAGTGTTTAATTTACAGGCATTATCTCATTAATTTAATGACAGACACAAATAAAAAGTAAATGTAGATTACACACCAGCTATAGCCCACAAACTAGGTTATATTCTCATGTTATCATAGAAATTATAAGAATCATAGGTTTAAGAACTAGAGAGATATTAAAAGTCACCCAATTCAATAAATTCAATTCCTTCATTTTAAAGATAAGACTAAGGCCCAAAAGGTTAAATAATTTGCCCAAAGTCACATAGCTGTTTGGTAAAAATGGACTAATTTTATAAACATAAAATTATCTTAAATAATTCTAAAGATATATTAAAGTAATAGCTCAGCATTTTAACACTTTGTATTCCTAAGGATCCCTTATTTTCTCAGTTTTTCCTCATATTATCTTTAAATTAAAATAGTCAACAGTATGTAAGAAATAGATTTAAAAAAAAAAACTGTGACAGACATTGTGAGACCATCTAAAATAACAGACTCAAGAATTTAAAATTGGTTCAATAACCCAAGAGAAAAATGTTGCCAAGTTAATAATTATAATATTTTCAAATATTAGTTTTTCAATTACATTACTTGCCAATTCAAAGTAATGATAAACCATATTTTCTCTCAAGTCAATATCAATGGTAATTTACCTTTATCTTGATATTCCGATGGTTCTTGTTGAACTTCTCCACACATTTCATGTTGATCCCACTGGTCCATTATCGGCAATTCAGGTACATTTAAATATTGTGATCTTTATAAAGAAAAATTAGACCATAAAAATGTTAAAGAAAATATTAAAATTAATCTTTCCTTGAAAACTACTTATTAATATAAACAGAAAAAAATGCTTTTTCCATTCAACACTTCTATGATAAACTGTACCCAGCCTGGGTAGCAAAGGGTAAAAATAAATGTTTAATGGAAGTGACCAATACTTAGTCATCTTTACATGACTCCAATAGATATCTGCTATCTGTGTATAGTCTTTAAAAATGTATTGCCAATGCTACTTTCAGTTAGATATCAAAAGCCGGGATCTCTAGAAGCAGTGCTGGCATCCATTTTGATTGGTCAGTTCCTATTCTGTACTAGTTGTTAAATATATTGAATATCATCTTTGTACATAGAATGCCCTTCTATGGAAGGGAAATTATATATACTATTGTCTTCTAGGCAACATGATACAAGAAAAGAACATTGAGTTACCATCTAAGGATTTCTGCTTGCTAACTCAGAATATGAACTTCAGTTTTTTCACCTATAAAATAGGATAAAAATGTCTCATTTTATCAGCCCAGTTGTTGTTAAAGTCAAAAAAGATAATGCATAAAAGTATAATTTTTAAATTATAAATCTGAGGCATTGCTAACATGGACTGAGCTCCTGAATGGAAAGGTTAGACTTCGTATACCAACATGATTTACCTTTTAAAAGTATACTGTTAGCACTTAGTTTACATTCCCTGTAAAGACAGAACCTGAGAGAATAAACATATAAGTAATTTCTAGGAAAGAGATGATTTAATGACTGTCAAATTATTCTATAACTGTGGAGATCTAAATAAATTGAGGGTGGCAAAGATACTGAAACCTTTATGATGTAATTGCTTCATTATGGAACTAAATGATTACTGTGATTTGAGGGTAGCCAGTGACCATCTTTTCCTGAATAAATGATTATCTGAAGGAAAACAATTTATAATGAATATTTCACTTTAGATATTAACATTATATTTGTACCTTGATGTTCTTGGAAGGGAAGCTTTCGGAGTAAAACCAAACTCTTTAAGGTCCACACTTTGAGATTTATCCATCTGTATCTATTAATGAAAAAAAATAAGATCAACTATCAATTTCACATCAAGACCTTTTAACAAATGAGCCAAATAGCAAAATTCTTGCTGATACATAAAGTCTAAAAATCAATGAATTAGGAAAAACTCAGGCTGGTTCTCAAATATTTTTCTCAAGTCCTTCATCTTAAATGTTGGCATTCTTTATGGTTCTTGACTAGGCCTTCTTTCTTTTCTCACTCTACATGTTCTCAAAGATCTCATCTACTCCCATGGCTTCAATTATCATCAAAATGTGAAAGACTCTCAAATCTATTAATATATTTCTAGTTCAGATCTCTCTCCTGATTTTCAAACAATTATATCCAACTATCTGTGGATATAGACATCTTGTTGGTCTCCAAATTGAATATTTCCCAAATTAAACTTATCCTGTCTCTACTTCTCCAAACTTGCTTTTCCTTCAGAGTTCCTACCCTAGTGAGGCCCAACTTTTCTCCCAGTTGCTCAAGCCAGAAAGCTAGGTATCATTTTTGACTACTTCTTCAACCTCACCTCTCATAACCAATGAAGTACCAAGGTAGTTGATTCTACCTTTGAAAAATATTTTAAACCTAGTAACTTCTCTCCATTGCTTTTGCCACTACCTTACACTAGGCTATCATTCTGCTTGGATTATTGCAAAAACCACCTAATGAGTCCCTATGTTCATATTTTATCCTCCTCTAATCCGTTCTCTACATTGCAGCCAGAGTGAACTTTATAAAATGCAGTTGTAATCATGTCACTTATTAAAGCCCTTCAGTGGCTTCCCAATACTTTCAGGATAAAGTAAATCCTTAAGACAGCAAAAAGGTCTGCATGATCTAGCTCCTACTTACCTTTTCAGCCTCATCTCTCTCTACTCCTCTACTTGTAATTGAACTCTAGACATACTGTATTACTTCAGTTCCTTTAAAGATATCGCTCTTTCTCTGCACCCCCCCCCCCCATTTCTCTCTATTTCTCTCCCTTTCTCTCTATCACCTATGGAACTTTGCATAATCTCCATGTCTGGAATATTTTTCTATCCCTCCCCATCACCATTCTGGTGCCTGCCCTTCCATACATACTTGCTTATACTTCAGGTCTCAGTCACATCTACTAGTAATCCTTTCTTGGCCCATAAAATGTGGATTGAGTACATTTTCTATCTAAACTCAAGTATCTTACACTTCTTTCGCAGAATCATTCATCACACTATGTTGAAAAGGCCTGTTTACTTACTTGTATCTTTCACTCGACTATAAATTCTATGAGGATTGGGAATAAAACTGTTTTATTCATCACTATATCTTAGAACCTTGGCATATTCTCGGTGCTCGATGAATATGGAAAGACAGCAGGAAGAATATGGAAGCCAAAAAGGAAGGAAAGAAGGAAGAAAGGAAGGAAGGAAAGGAGGGAGGGGTGGTGGGAGGGAGGAAGGGAAAACTTGTGCTAGTAAAAAATTATCTCAGAGAAGGTGGTGATCATTTCAAACCTCATGCCTTGCCCTGTTTCTCAACATTTCCTTTGTTTTGGCCTCATGACTTAGAATCTTCATTCTTATAAAAACCCTAGATATGGGCAATTCTAGATAGACTTAGGCTAAGATAAGTCTGCTGGTGTCTAGCCTATCAACTAGCAGGAACACTCATTCCTTCATCACTTGGAAGGAAGGCTCTTGGTCAGTACTCATACAGGTGCAAAAATCAAAATCAACTTCAGATTTTCCAGCCAGTCCAGCACAGATGAAGCCAGGAAAGGGCAATAGAGCCTAGTTTCAGTTGCTGAACCAAACCAAGCAACATCTCTCTCTCCTTTTCCCTCTTCTCTGGTTTAAAAAAAAAACAAAGTCTAATGAGAGAGGGGCAGCATAGCTATGTTCTCAAAGTAGATTAACAGACTGATTATGAATAATGATCATATTCCTAGTCAAGCCCACAAGTAATTCTAAAGTACACTGTGGATATTTAACTAATTGATACATACAACAAAGAATATTTATCAAGGGACAATGTTATTAAAACTAACCTTCAGACGTTTAACTGGAGGGAGAGCTGAAACAGCATTCCTGTTTCTTAAATCAGATAAATATGAAGAAATTGTTGGCTTTCTAATTTCTGACTTCTGTGCAACTCCAATTTTACCTATAAAAAGAAATTTTAGATCCTTTAGGTTAAACTTTCGGTATTGTTCATATAAAGCCAAATTTCTTCAAAATTTCAAATATAATATTTACTTTTTTTCACATTGCCCACAAAAGAAAATTATTTGAGAGTTATAAGTTGCATAATATAAATCTCATACATATTATAGATAATTAGGATATCACCTCTATTCATGAATTGAAAGACCTTTCAATTTTTAACACCTAAAATAAACTTATTTTATGGAACTCACAGCAGTCATGTCCACATGTATGTTTATTTTTACAATGATGATTGCAGTCTCGGTTCCCAGGTTTTTTGCAAGGAGTCATTCCTAAATTAATATAAGAAAAACAAACCTATTTGCTTTGACATGTATTATTGTGAATTTAATAGAATTAATTTTATCTAGTCTCTTTTCTTTCAGACAGCACAAAAAGATTATAATTTTCAGACTTCCTCAAATGTTAACCCATGTAATTTTTTTTTTTTTTGAGATAGGATTTTGCTGTGTTGCCTAGGTTAGAGTACAGTGGCTATTCACAGGTACAATCATCACACACTACAACCTCAAACTTCTGGGCTCAAGTGATCCTCCTGCTTCAGCCTCCAGAGTAGCTGGGATTACAGGCACGTTACACCGTGCCCAGCTGTATCCATGTAATTTTAAAAAGATATTTCTGATAAGTTAGTCCCTGCCCCACTATTAGTCCCATCCACAGCTTTTCACAAGGAACACCTAACTTCTTTTAACCTCCCTGGTATAAATAGAGCCAAATATAGCCGCATATCAGTAACTTCTGTCCTAAGTGAGGTACGAATGAAGGTGGAGTTTTAAAACTTTTATCCTGCTTTATACTTAAGCCTGAAAAATGTGGAAAGAAGCAAATCTCATTGCCCTTTGATTATACCACTGATATGAGTTAGTAAAGAGGATACCATATATATTTAAGAAATGTTAGAAGTACCTTAGAGATCTAAAAAATTTGCTAAATGAATTCACAGAAGAGAGATTGTTTCCAGCTTGACTCTTTGAAGCTAGAATTAAAATATCCAAATATATAATTCTTTAATTATTATGTATATTTTTTATTTTTTTTGATTGGCAAATAATAGTTGCACATATTGATGGGGTACATAATAATGTTTCAATACATATATGATATAGTGACTAGATGAGGGTAATTAGCATATCCATCATCTCAAATGTTTATCATTTCTTTGTGTTGGGAACATTCAATATCCTCCTTCTAGCTATTTGAAACTGTACATTATTGTTAACTATAGTCATCCTATATTGGTATAGAACACTAGAATTTATTCCTCCTATCTAGCTGTAATTTTGTATCTTATCAAATCTCTCCCTCTCCCTCTCTTCCCCCTACCTTTCCCAGCCTCTAATAGCCTCTGTTCTACTTTTTACTTCCCTGAGATCAACTTTTTTTTAGCTTCCACAAATGAGTGAGAACATGTGGTATTTAACTTTTAACTTCCTGTTCCTGGTTTATTTCACTTAACAAAATGGCCTCCAGTTCCATCTGTGTTGCTATGAATGATAGAATTTCATCCTTTTTATGGCTGAATAGTATTCCATGGTGTATACATACCACATTTTCCTTATCTATCCATCTGTTGTTGGATACCTAGGTTGACTCCGTATCTTGGCTATTGTAAACAGTGCTGCAATGAACCCAGGGGGTGCATATGTCTCTCTGATGTAATGATTTCCTTTCCTTTGGATAAATTCCCAGTAGTATGATTGCTCAATCATATGATAGTTCTATTTGTAGTTTTTTGTTCTCCATAGTGGATGTACTAGTTTGCATTCCTAGCAAAGTGTATGAGAGTTCCCTTTTCTCTACATCCTTGCCAGCATTTGTTATTTTTTGTCTTTTTGATAATAGCCATTCTAACTAGGGTGGGATGATACCTCATTGTAGTTTTGATTTGCATCTCCCTGATGATCAGTGATTTTGAGCATTTTTTTCATATATTTCTTGGCCATTTGTATGCTTTCTTTTGAGAATTGTCTGTTCAGATCATTTGCCCATTTTTAAATCAGATTATTTGTTTTTTGCTCTTGTTGAGATGTTTCAGTTCCACGTATATTCTGGATATTAATTTCTGGTTGGATGAGTAGTTAGCAAATATTTTCTCCCATTCTGTAGTTGTCTTTTCACTCTGTGGATTATTCTCTTTGCTGTGCAGAAGCTTCTTAATTTTAGATAATACCATTTGTTTATTTTTGCTTTTGTTACTTGTGCTTTTGAGGCCTTATTCCTAAAATGTTTTCCCAGTCCTGAGGCATTTCCACAATGTTTTTTTCTAGTTGCTTGCTTTATCATCTCAGGTCTTACATGTAGGTCCTTGATCCATTTTGAGTTGATCTTTCTATAGGGTGAGAGGTGGGCATTTGGTTTTATTCTTCTGCATATGGATATCCATATTTTCCAGTACCAATGATTGAAGAAACTGTCCTTTCCCTAATGAGAGTTCTTGGCACCTTTGTAGAGATGTGGATTAATTTCTGGGTCCTCTGTTTGGTTCCATTGGTCCATGTAACTGGTTTTGTGCCAGTACTATGCTATGTTGTTACTATAGATTTGTAGTATATTTTGAGGTCTGGAAGTCTGAGGTCTCCAACTTTGTTCTTTTTGCTCAAGATTGCTTTAGCTATTCAGGTCTTTTGTGGTTCCATACAAATTTTAGGATTTTTTTTTTCTATTTCTGTAAGGAATGTAACTGGTATTTTGATAGGCATTGCACTGAGTCTGTAAATTGCTTTGCATAGTATTGTCATTTTAACAATATTAATTCTGATCCATGAGCATGGGATGTCTTTCTATTTGTTTGCATCCTCTTCAATTTCTTTCATCAGTGTTTTCTAGTTTTCCTTGTAGATGTTTTTCACCTCCTTGGTTAAATTTATTCCTAGTTTTTTTTGTTTTGCTTCATTTTGTATTTTTTTGGCTTTCGTGAATGGGATTGCCTTCCTGATATCTTTTTCAGCTAGTCTGTTGTTCATGTATAGAAACACTACTAGTTTTTTATATTAATTCTGTATCCTACAATTTTAATGTATTCATTTATCAATTCTAAGAGGATTTTTGTTATTTAGGTTTTTTAATAATATATAAGAGATCATGTCACCTGCAAACAGGGATAATTTGACTTCCTCTTTTCCAATTTAGATGCCCTTTATTTCTTTCTCTTACTTAATTGCTGTGGCTAAGACTTTCAGTACTATATGTTGAATAAGAGTGGTGAACCTAGGCATCCTTATCTTGTTCCAGTTTTTAGATGTTAGCTGTGGGCTTGTCATACATGGCCTTTATTATGTTGAGGTACTTTCTATACATAATTTATTAAGAGTTTTTATCATGAAGGGATATTGAATTTTATCAAGAGCTTTTTCTTCATCTATTGAGATGATCATATGCTTTTTGTCCTTCATTCTATTGACATGATATATGATGCTTATTGATTTGCGTATGTTGAACCATTCGTGAATTCCTGGCTTAAATCCCACTTGATAATACCATATTATCTTTTTGATGTGTTCTTGGATTCTGTTTGCTAGTATTTTGTTGAGAATCTTAGTATCTATGTTCATCAAGGATATTGGCCAGTAGTTTTCTTTTTTTGTTGCATTCTTGTCTGTTTTTGGTAGCAGGGTAATGCTGTCCTCATAGAATGAGTTAGGAAGAACTTCCTCTGCCTCAATTTTTTGAAATAGTTTGAAAACAACTGGTACTAATTCTTCTTTAAAAGTTCAGCAGAATTCAGCAGTAAAGGCATCAGTTCTAGGCTTTTCTTTGTTGGAAGACTTTTTATTACTGATTCACTTCATGATTTATTATTGATCTGTTCAGGTTTTCTATTTGTTCTTGATTCAGTCTTGGTAGGAATTTATTTTTTATTTTTGCAGTTTGGTGGTTTTCTGTAGTGATAAGGTTTGAATCCTTTCTCTTTCTCCTTTCTGTATCAGCTGTACCAATGAGGATTTTTCTTTGTTTTATTTTTAGAAACAGGGTCTCACTGCCGCCCAGGCTGGAGTGCAATGGTGGTGTGATCATAGCTCACTGTAGCCTCAAGAGTACAATGGTGTGATTATAGCTCATTGTAGCCTCAAACTCCTTGTACCAGTGAGTTTTATAGTTCTGCATGTTTTCATGATGGTGGCTATCATCTTTTCACTCCTTTAAGTATTTCTTATAGGTATAGTCTAGTAGTGATGAATTCCCTCAGTTTTTCCTTGCTTGAAAGATTTTATTTCTCCTTCATTTATGAAAGACAGTTTTGAGTGTAAATATTCTTGGCTGATAGTTTTTTTTAATTCAGCACTTTAAATATATCATCATATACTCTCCTGACTTGTAAGGTTTCTGCTGAGAAATCTGCTGTTAATCTAATGACGATTCCCTTATATGTGACTTGGCACTTTTCTCTTGCTGCTTTTAAAATTCTTTCTTTGTCTTTGTCTTTTGACAATTTGACTATGGTGTGCCACAGAGAAGGCCTGTTTGATTTGAATATATTTGGGGTTTTTTGAGCTTTCTGGACCTGGATGTCCATCTCTCTCCCAAGATTTAGGAAGTTTTCTGCTATTATTTCCTTAAATATGTTTTCCTCACTTTTTCCCCTTCTCTTCTCCTTCTTGAACACCAATAATATATTTGTTTGCTTAATAGTGTCCAATAAATCCAGTATCCATTTTTTTTGAGACAGAGTCTCACTCTGTTGCCTGGGCTAGAGTGCCGTAGTGTCAGCCTAGCTCACAGCAACCTCCAACTCCTGGGCTCAAGCAATCCTTCTGCCTCAGCCTCCTGAGTAGCTGGGACTACAGGCATGCACCACCATGCCTGGCTAATTTTTTCTATATATTTTTAGTTGTCCAGCGAATTTCTTTCTATTTTTTAGTAGAGATGGGGTCTCGCTCTTGCTCAGGCTGGTCTTGAATTCCTGAGCTCAAACGATCCGCCTGCCTCAGCCTCCCAGAGTGTTGGGATTACAGGTGTGAGCCACCACGCCCAGCCCAGTATGCTTTCTTCAATCATTTTTATTCTTTTTTCTTTCTTCTTCTTCTGCTTCTTTTTTGTCTGACTATGTTATTTCAAAAGGCCTGTCTTCAAGTTCAGAAATTTTAAAAATTCTTTCTTCTGATTGGTCCAGTCTGTTGTTGTAGCTCTCAATTGCATTTTTTTATTTCATTCATTGAATTCTTCAGCTATAGGATTTCTGTTTGGTTCTTGTTTTAAATTAAGACATAACAAAATATCACATTTATTTATTTTTTATTTTACATTAATTTTTTAATTTTTATTAAAGCAATATAGTTCTTACTTTTTATTTTAATTATTATGGGCACTTAATAGTTTTATGTATTTATGGAATACATATGATGTTTTGATATAGGCATACAATGTGCAATAATCAAATCAGGACATTGGGGTAGCCATCGTCTCACGCATTTATCATTTCTTTGTGTTAAGAACATTCTAATTCCACTCTTTTAGTCATTTAAAAATATACAATAACTTATTGTTGACTATAGTCACTCTGTTGTGCTATTAAATATTAGATGTTGTTCATTCTATCTAACTATATTTTTACACCCATTAACCATCTCAACTTTATTCTTCCCTCCTACCACCCTTCCCAGCTTCTGGTAACCATCATTCTACTTTCTATCTCCATGAGATCAATTGTTTTAATTTTTAGCTCCCACATATGAGTGAGAACATGCATAATTTGTTTTTCTGTGCTTGGCTTATTTCACTTACCATAATGTTCTCCAGTTCCATCCAACTTGTTGCAAATGACAGGATTTCATTCTTTTATGGCTAAATAATATTCTATAGTATTGGCTAATGCCTGTAATCCAGCACTTTGGGAGGCTGAGGTGGGAGGACTGCTTGAGGCCAGAAGTTTGAGACCAGCTTGGGCAACATAGTGAGATCCCATCTCTACAAATACATTTTTAAAGTTAGCCAGGTGTGGCAGCACACTCCTATATTCCCAGGAGGCTGAGGTGGGAGGATCACTTCAGTGCAGGAGTTTGAGGTTACAATGTGTTATGATCACACCACTGCACTCTAGCCTGGGTGACAGAGCAAGACCTCCTCTCTTAAAAAAAAAAAAAGTTTCATTATTCCATTGTGTAGATGTGTATATATACATTTTTATCCATTCATCTGTTGATGGACACTTAGGTTGATTCCAAATCTTGGCTGTTGTGAATAGTGCTGCAATAAATATAACAGTGCAGATATCTGTTTGTTACACTGATTTTCTTTTGAATATATGCTTAGCAGTAGGATTACTGGGTAACACGGTAGTTCTATTTTTAGTTTTGTGAAGTACCTCCATCTATACTGTTCACCATAGTGGTTGTACTAATTTACATTCCTACCAACAGTGTATGAGGGTTCCCTTTTCTCCCTATCCTCACAAGCATTTCTTATTGCCTACCATTTGGATAAAAGCCATTTTAACTGGGGTGAGATGATATGTCATTGTACTTTTGATTTGCATTCCTCTGATGACTAATGATGTTGAGCATTTTTTCATGTTCCTATTGCCCATTTGTAGGGTTTGTTTTTTTTTTCTGGAGAATAAAGATCTATTCAGATCTTTTGCCCATTTTTTAACTGGATTATTTGATTTTTTTCTATTGAGTTGTTTGAACTCATTTTTTTCTATTGAGTTGTTTGAACTCATAAATATATGATATTTACTAATCTCTTGTCAGATGAGTAGTTTGTAAATATTTTCTCCCATTCTACAAGTTGTCTCTTCAGTTCATTGATTATTTCCTTTGCTGTGCAGAAGCCGTTTAGCTTGATGTGATCTCATTTGTCCAGTTTTGCTTCAGTTGCCTGTGCTTTTGAGCTATTATTAAAGAAATCTTTGCCCAAACCAATATCCTGGAACATTTCCCCAATGTTTTCTTTTAGTAGTTTCATTATTTCAGGTCTTAGATTTAAGTCTTTAATCCATTTTTATTTCATTTTTGTATATGGCAAGAGATAGGGATCTAGTTTCGTTCTTCTGCATACAGAGATCCAATTTTCCCAGCACCATTTATTGAAAACACTGTCCTTTCCCCATTGTATGTTCTTGGCACCTTGAGTTCACTAAAGATGTGTGGATTTTTTTTCTGGGTACTCTATGCTGTTACATTGGTCTATGTGTCTGTTTTTATGCTGGTTTCATGCTGTTTTGGTTACTATAGCTCTATAGTATACTTTACAGTCAGGCAATGTGATTCCTCCAGCTTTATTCTTTTTACTCAATATTCCTATGGCTGTTCCTAGACTTTTGTGTTTCTGTATAAATTTTGGGATTATTTTTTCTATTTCTGTGGAAATGTCATTGGTTTGTTGATGGGGATTGCACTGAATCTGTAAATTGCTTTGGGTAGTATGGACATTTAAAAAATATTTATCTTTCCAATCCATGAGCATGGATTATTTTTGTGTCCACTTCAGTTTCTTTCATCAATGTTACATAGTTTTCATTATGGAAATTTTTCACTTCTTTGGTTAAGTTTATTCCTAGGTGTTTTATTTTATTTGTAGTTATTATAAATGGGATTCTTTTCTTGGTTTCTTTTTCAGATTGTTTATGATTGACATATAGAGATGCTACTGATTTTGGTATGTTGATTACTTTATCCTGCAACTCTACTTAATTTGTCTTTCAGTTCTAATAGTTTTTTGGTGGAGTCTTTAGGTTTCTCTAAGTTTAAGATCATATCATCTGCAAACAAGGATAATTTGTCTTCTTCCTTTCCAATTTGGATGCCCTTTATTTTTTCTCTTGTCTGACTACTCTAGCTAGAACTCCCAGTACTACACTGAATAAGAGTGGTGAAAATGGGTACCCTTGTCTTGTTCCAGATCTTTGAGAAAAGGCTTTCAGTTTCCCCCCATTACTAGCTGTGAGTCTGTCATATATGGCTTTTATTGTGCTGAGGTATGTTCCTTCTACACCCAGTTTTCTGAAAGTTTTTATCATGAAGTGATGTTGAATTTTATTGAATGCTTTTTTAGCATCAATTGAAATGATCACATGGTTTTTGTCCTTCATTCAGTGGGTATGATGTATCACATTGATTTCTTTGCATATGTTGAACCATTTTTGCATCCCTGGGATGAATCCCACTTGATCATGATGAATAATCTTTTAAATGAGTTGTTGAATTTGGTTTTCTAGTATTTTGTTGAAGATTTTTCCATCCATGTTCATCAGAGATATTGGCCTATAGTTTTCTTTTTCGGTGCGTATCTGTCTGGTTTTGGTATCAGGGTGATACTGGCCTCATAGAATGAGTTTGGTAGTATTCCCTCTTCCTCGTTGTTTTGGAATAGTTTGAATACGATCAATATTAGTTCTTTAAGTTTGCTAGAATTAAGCAGGGAAGCCATCAGCTCCTGGGCTTTTCTTTGATGAGAGACTCTTTATTATTGTTTCTATATCATTACTTATTATTAGTCTATTCAGGTTTTGGATTTCTTCATGGTTCAATCTTGGTAGGTTGTAAGTGCTATAAATTTATCCATTTCTTCTAGGTTTTCCAATACATTGGCATATAGTTGCTCATAGTTGTCTCTAATGATGCTTTGAATTTCTGTGGTATCAGAATGTCTCCTTTTTCATCTCTCATTTTATTTATTTGGGTCTTCTTCTCTTTTTTCCTTAGTCTGGCTAAAGGTTTGGCAATTTTGTTTATCTTTTCAGAAAATTACTTTTCATTTTGTTGATCTTTTGTATTTTTTGTTTCAATTTCATTCATTTCTTCTCTGATCTCTATTATTAAATATTTCTTTTCTTCTACTAATTTTGTGTTTGGTGTACTATTGTTCTTCTAGTTCTTTAAGATGCACCATTAGGTTATTTATTTGAAGTTTTCCTACTTTTTGATGTTGCTATAAATTTTCCTGTTAGTACTGCTTTTTCTATATCCCACAGGTTTTAGTACATTGTGTTTTCATTTTCATTTGCTTCAAGAAATTTTTAAATTTTCTTCTTGTTTCTTTGACCCACTGGTCATTCAGGAATATACTGTTTAATTTCTATGTGTTTGTAAACTTCCAAAGTTTCTTCTGTTATTGACTTCTAGTTTTATTCCAGGTGGTCAGAAAAAATACTTGATATGATTTTAATTTTTAAAAACAATTTTTTAAGATTTGTTTTGTGGCCTAACATATGGTCTACCCTTGAGAATAATCAATGTACTGAGGAAAAGAATGTGTATTCCTCAGCTATTGAATGAAATGTTCTGTAAATATCTATTTGGTCCATTTGGTCTATAGTGCTGATTAAGTCTGATGTTTCTTTGTTGATTTTTCTGTCTGATCTGTCCAGTGCTGAAAGTGGAGTGTCAAGGTCTCTAGCTATTATTGTATTGGAGTCTACCTTTCTCTGTAGCTCTAATAATATTTGCTTTGTATATCTGAGTGCTCCAGTGTTGGGTGCATATATATTTAGAGATGTTATGTCCTCTTGCTGAATTGACCCTTTATCATTACATAATGACTTTCCTTTTCTCTTTTACAGTTTTTGTCTTGAAATCTATTTTATTTGATAGAATTATAGCTATTCCTGCTCTTTTTTGGTTTCCATTTGCATGGGATATCTTTCTCCATCCCTTTATTTTCAGTCTGTGTGTGTCTTTATAGGTGAAGTGAGTTTCTTGTATGCAGCATACAGTAGAGTCTTGTTTTTTTAATCCATTCATCCACTCTGTATTTTGATTGGAGCATTTAGTCTATTTACATTCAATGTTATTATTGATAGGTAAGGACTTTCTACTACTATGTTGTTGTTTTATTTCTGATTGTTTTTGTGGTCCTTCCTTCCTTCCTTCCTTCCTCTTTGTCTTCCTTTGTGTAAATGTGATTTTTTCTGGTAGTATGTTTTAATTTGTTCCTTTTTTATTTTCTGTGTATATGTTGTAGGATTTTTTGATTTGAGGTTACCATGAGGCTTGCAAAAAAGAAATCTTATAACCAATTATTTCAAACTGATGACAATTCTAATTAGAAAAAGCAAGCAAACAAACCAGTAAAGAGAAAGCTATAAAAACTCTATATTTTCACTCTACCCCTACTCCACCTTTTTACTTTTTGTTGTTTCTATTTACACCTTTTTATATTACATATCTCTTAAAAAGTTGTTGCAGTTGTTACTTTTGACAGGTTTGATTTTTAGTCTTCCTATTCAAGATATGAGTGGTTTACACACTGTAATCACAGTGATACAATATTCTGTATTTATCTGTGTACTTACTGTGAGCTTTATGCCTTTGGATGATTTCTTATTGTTCATTAACATATTTTTATTTCAGATTGAAGAACTCCCTTTAGTATTTCTTATAGGACAGGTCTGTTGTTGACAAAATCCCTCAGCTTTTGATTATCTGGGAAAGTCTTTATTTCTCCTTAACATTTGAAGGATATTTTTTGTAGGATATACTATTCTAGGATTAAAAGTTTTTTTCCTTCAGAACTTTGAATATGTTATGCCACTCTCTCCTGGCCTATAAGGTTTCCACTGAGAAGTTTGTTGCTAGAATTGTGAGTCTACTCCCCAACCCCCTAATCCCTGGAGAACACTACCACCACATGAGCACAATAGTGTTAATCAGTCAGTACCAATTTGATGGCAAGTACATGTGGAGCCTATTATTCTGATCTTGTGTCACTTCACTTCAGATAATGGGCTCAAGCCCAATCCAGGAAAATATAAGTGGTGCTAGATCACTGTCATTTCTCATAATTGAGTACTATTCTACTGTATACATATACCAAATTTTAATAATCCACTCATGAATTGATGGGCACTTGGGTTGTTTCCACATCCTTGCAATCGTGAATTGTGCTGCCATAAACATTCGGGTGCAGATGTCTTTATTATAGAATGTCTTTTGCTCTTTTGGGTAGATGGCTAATAATGCTATTGCTGGATCAAATGGTATTTCTATTTTTAGCTCTTTGAGGTATCTCCAAATTATTTTCCACAGAGGTTGCACTAATTTGCAGTCCCACCAGCAGTGTAAGAGTGTTCCTGTCTCTACACATCCTCGCCAGCATTTGTTGTTTAGGAATTTTTTGATAGAGGCCAATCTCACTGGGGTTAGGTGATATCTCATTGTGGTTTTGATTTGCATTTTTCTAATGATTAGAGATGTTTAACATTTTTTTATATGTTTGCTGTAAAACAGCTATTTTGAATTCTCTGAAAGGTCACATATCTCAATCACTCCAGGATTGAGCACTGATACCTTATTTGGTTTGTTTGGTGAGGTCATGATTTTCTGTATGTTCTTTTTTTTTACACAGAGTCTCACTCTGTTGCCCGGGCTAGAGTGCTGTGGTGTCAGCCTAGCTCA
>VBSM01000529.1:68946548-68972792 GCA_008086735.1 Cheirogaleus medius
AAAAAAAAAAAAAAAAAAAAACCCTGTCAGCTAGAAGCTGACAGCTAAACTACAGAGTTTCCAACTAAAAAAACAATTTTATAAACAATACCCAGATAAAGCCACTCTGTGACCATAGTAAAAGAAGACAGAGATAAGACTACCAAGTAATTATTTCTGAAACTAGTGAAAAGAACACGCAAGAACCACAAAAATAATGAAATATCCCCCTCTTCTGGCTAATACAGATGACTACTATTTTTTAAATCCTCCTACCACCAAGATAAAAGGTATCAAAACAACCAGTATCTCACTTTCTGAGAGCACCCAATTTAGAATTGACCTCAGTTTTCCCTAAAACTTCCTAAGAGTCACCCAGCATAAGCTGAAATCCTATGATAAGCTCCTCTCAATTCCCTGAGATGACTCATAGTTCTGCTGGCATTGTACTCTTATTTGCTGCAGCACATTAAATAAACCTAACTTTCCTCAAATACAAGTGTTTCTAGTGGTCTTTGGCTGAAAGGCTTTGACATTATACTTTGTAAAATGTGCCATGACTTAGTAGTCAAGAAGTTTTGCCCAAAGTCATGATCTTATTATCTCTCACTTAGACCCTAACTGGTTTCTTTGAATCCAGTCGTCTGTGCTACAATTTATTCTATACATTGTTACTTAATCCTCTTAAAGTTTAATGCTGATCAGATCATTTGCTCACTTAGAAACTTCACTTACTTCCTACTGCCAGTAAAATTAATTCCACATTCAAGGTCCTCCATAATCTAATTCTAGCCTCCCTTTCTGGTGCCCATATTAACCCTACACTCATCAAAAACCACATTCAATTGCCATTCTTCAAATAGTTTCATGCCTTTCAATGACCAGATCTCTGATATTACCTCACTTCTTAGAAGACTCTCAATTCTTTGTCTATCAGAGAAGACTATCAACTTTCAAAGCCAACTCAAATGGCACCTCTAACCTGGAGATCCATCATGATCACCTAATCTGAAGTAATTTCTCTCTCCTTTGGGCCCCTATGGCATTTTCTTTGTGTTATCATATGCTACCTCATAATTAATGTATTTACAGGAAAATACAGTGGAGAAGTATAGGGCACACTACAGTAAAAAAAACATGAGTTCTAATATGGGCTCTTGTTTATCTGGGAAAAAAAGATATCTGTCCTGTTTATCTCAAAGAGATAAAAAGATAAAATGAAATTAAGCATGTAAAAACATTTTAAAAGTGTTAAGTGATAAACTAATATATTAATATATTATCTCTACTATATTAATTCAAGATTATACAGATAATTATAAAATTAAAATTGTTCTGAGTGTTATGATGGAGAGGTATACTATGATATGCGATAATAGGAGGAAATGTACTGATCAGGAATGTTGGGCTGAGGACTGAAGAAAGAGTGGGAGTTAACCTGGCAAAGAAATAGGAGGAAGGATAGCATAGGGGATAGCATATGCTAAAGGCAGAGGGGATAGCATATGCTAAAGCTCTTTGATAAGAGAAAGCATGGTACATTAGAGAAACTGAAAAGTGGTCAGTGTGACTGATGCTCTGTAAGTAAGAGACAATGCATAAGATGAGACTGTAGTGGTAGTAAAGGCAGCCTCTGTTTGTAGGGGAACAGCTCCATTATGGCACCATGGCAATTTCATGTCTCCACAGAGGCCATGTAGGTAAGGCTCAACTGTTGGTAAAATGCCCTGTGATCCTCTCTGAACATGGAAAGATAGGCAGTCTTGTGAGATACTTCAGAGGCCATGTCTCATTTGCCTCCTTACCTTGCAGGAGGCTCCCTATCTTGTATAAGGCTGCCATGAGACAGTTTCTCATCTGCTTCCCTGATTCCAGTAAGGGACTTTCTACTTTGCCCCTTTCTCAAGTACAGCTGCAGGCAATAAAACTGCTTTGCTGTAGCCTAGAGTTCACTGCTCAAAAACAAAGCAACCCACCACTCATGCCATCTATCATCTGTCCACTCTAGTTTGGTGTCATCATGTGAAATTAGGGATGCAAGCAGCTGATACCATGCTGATCTTGCTCTGCTGTCTGTAAAAAACTGTCTAAATCCATTTGGGTTTTTGTGTCCTTACCAGCCAAATCTATGGAAGTAAGACCACATAGCAGGTGCTACCACATTGCTGCTTAGGGACTGGTTGACCATGAGACGATGTGGAACCTGGTAGGGGATGCTACTGATTTAGACTCTAAGAGTCATGGGAAGCCACTGAAGTGTTTTAACCAAAGAGGAGACATAATCAGATTTGCATTTTGAAAAACATCACTCTATGGATTGTAATAAGGAGAATGGATTTGAGATAGAACAGAATGGATGCAAGAAAACTAGTTAAGAGGCTACTATAGCAATTTAGGCAAGAAAATGATGGTAATTCAGATTAGAGGGGTGGTGGTAATACAGTTAGAAAGAATGAACTGATTTGGGAGATATATAGAAGGTAGAATTATTTTTAATGCAGAGTGCTTTTCTTTCTTGAGCAGCATTTTGCTTTCCCTGAAGTATGCCTTCCTTTTAGTCCAGCAATATCTACCTTAAGTTCCTTTAAGCTGATTCACTATTTCAAGGATAAAGGCAAATACATGGAAACACCTCACTCATTTAAACTCTTCCTTAAACTTTCTATTCTTCCCCTAATGCCATCTAGGCCTGTGGAACTTCCTTTCATTAAGTTCCTGGGCTGAATCCACAATACCTGGATTTCTTGACTTTTTCTTTCTTGGCTAACTCCCTTGTTTTAGCAGTGCTCATCCTCCAGCAACTGCCTAAGAAGGGATGTTTGAGAGTAAAACTTTCTGAATCTTTGAATGTATTAAGATATCATTATTTTACCTTCACACTTACTTAATAGTTTGGCTGGGCATAAAACAAATCATTTATCCCCTGGAATTTTAAGTCCATTGACTCTTAGCATCCACTGTTGCTGATAAAAAGTCCATTGTGACTCTGATTTTTGTTCCTTATAAGCATTTATAATTTTCTCTCTATCCACAATGTTCTGAAATGTCACAATTATGCCTTGTGTGTAGATCTTCTTTCATTCACCCTAACTAGCATTAAGTAAGCCTTTTTCATGTACAGATTTATGTCTCATTTCAGGTCTAGAAAATTGTATCAGATTATTTCTTCTGATTTGTTTGTTCTTTCTGGGTTTTTTTTTCTTCTTATTTTCATTTCCTGTCCTAAAATAATGCAAGCATGTTCTTTCTTTCTGGAACACTTATTACTCAGAGATTAGGCTCCTAAATTGCTCCCTTTGTCTCTTATATTCTCTGTCTTCTTGTCTTTTTGCTTCATGTAGATGGTACTGATTTTATCTTCTAGCCCTCCATTTATTTTTTTCCCAGTTATAGTTTTACTTTCCTGAGCTTGCTCTTGTTCTTTTTTAAAATGGCATCCTATTTTGTTTTATGGTTGCAATTTAATCTTTAATTTCTCTGAGGTTACTAATTAAAATTTTATAATAAGTTTTATTACATTCTTAAATTATCCTGTTGCTCTTTCATCCACTTCTTGTTTACTTATTTTGGACTTTCACACATTCCACATTTTCTTCAAATGTCTGGTAATCCTTGGTTGTCTGAATATAAGGTAAGTCCTATTATATCCTCATTTCACATATGAGAAAATTAATTTCTACAGAGGTTAAGTTAACATGTTCAAGACTAAGCTGTTAATAAGCAGAAAATTTGAGATTTTAATTTAGGTAGTTTAATTCCAGAGCCTGGTCTCTCAACCATTCTGCCTCCCTAGTTATACTAGCTGCTTTACTTCTCCCGATAGGATTCATTTAATTGTTTTGCAATAGAGGATAAAGAGTTGCCTTCGTGTCTCAAACCCACTAACTTCTAAAAAGATGCATTTCTAAGTGTTGCCACAAGATGGTGCACAATGATTATACACATTTGCTCCCAGTGGTGAAAACTAACTAGGATCTGGTCATCTAACATTAGAGATTCTGAAGCCTCCCCCAAAATTTCAAGGCAAAGTTGGCAAGTCTTGTCAGGAAATGAGAACTGTATGTGTGCAAGTTTGTTTAGGATACTAGCATATGAACATTAGCTAAGTGACAAGAACCTTTTCCTGTATTTCTCTTACAAATGAAACTTAGAAAATAGAAGTGTTCCGCCTAGTCCACCCTACTCCCTACATCCTGAGAATTGTCTGAAATTGTTTTATTAGCAAATGTAAGCTTACAGAGATTGATAATTATTAATAGAAAGATAAGGTTCTCAGAGAAAATTAACTTAAGCTGTATTCTTAGGGATACTTTAATGTAGTGAATTATATTGATCTATTTTCGAATGCTAAGCCACTTTGCATACATGAAATAAGCCATACTTAATTGTGCTATATTGTGTTTTTTAAATATATGGCTAGATTCAGCTTGCTAATATTTTGTTAATGACTTTTGGCTCTACGTCCATTAGATATAGATTGCTAAATAATTTCCCATTCTTTAAATGTTCTTCTCAGGTTTTGAAATCAAAGTCATACTGGCCTCATTAAAAAAATAAGAACTTAGAAAATATTCATTCTTTTTCTGTTCTCCAAAAAAGTTTGGGTACATTTGGTATTATTTCTTCCTAATTGTTTGAGAAAATTTACAAATGAAGTCATCCAAACCTTGGGTTTTCATTGTGGAAAGATTTTTAATAATTGCTTCAATTTTATTTCTAGTATCAGATTAGTCAGATTTTCATTTCTTCTGTCAATTTGGTTAAGTTTTGCTTCTCAAGAAATTTTTTCATTTTAACCCTAAACATGTCAAATTTATTGTTGTAAAGTTGTTAATAGTGTCTTTAGTAACTTTTTGATGTCTGTACAATCTGTTGTGATATCCCCTTTTTCATTCTTGATATTGTTAATTTATGTTTTCTCTCTTTTTTTCTCAGTCTTCATAAGGGTTTCTTAATTTTACTTATCTTTTCAAAGAACCAAATCTTAGCTTTGTTGATTTTTCTCTGTTGTACATTTATATTCTATATTTCATGGATTTCTGCTTTTATCTTTATTTTTTTTCTTGCTAAATTCTTTATGTTTGGTATGGTATAATCTTGAGATGAACGCTTCTTCTTTATGCTTTTTGCATTTTATTTTCAAATATATTTTAAATCCTGTCATTTCAATTATTGTTTTACATAGTCAATTTATATTTAGCCATGTATTTACCCTTTCTGCTGTTCTTCATTCCCTCTTTGATTCCCATGTGTTCATCTGGGATTGTTTTCCTCTAAGAAACTCCCATTAGTATTTATATTAATGCAGGCTATTAAATTTACTAGTAGTGATATAGTTATTTTTTTCTCTGACTCTATTTTACTTTCTTTTATTTATTTAGGTAAAATATACATATATAATATACCATATTTACCATTTTACAGTTCAGTATTAATAAATACATTTATATTCTTTTTTCTTGCATTCATCTCCTCCTCTTCCCTCCCCTTTCTGGCCTCTGGTAACCACCAATCTACTCTCTATCTTCATGAGATTCACTTTTTTAGCTCCCAAATATGAGCAAGATTTAACATAATGGCTTCCAGTTCCATCCATGTTGCTGCAAATGACAGGATTTCATTGTTTTTGAGGTTGAATAATATTCCATTTGTATATATACCCCATCTTCTTTATCTATTCATCTGTTGATGGGCACTTAAGTTGATTCCACATTTTGGCTATTGTGAATGGTGCTGCAATAAACATGGGAGTACAGATACCTCTTTGATATATTGATTTCCTTTGTTTTGGATATATACTCAATAGTGGAAATGCAGGATCATATAGTAGTTCTACTTTTAGTTTTTTGAGGAACCTCCATACTCTTCTCTATAACAGCTGTCCTAATTTACATTCCCTCTAACAGTATACAGGGTTTCCCTTTCTCTACATTCTATCCAGCATCTGCTACTGCCTGTCTTTTTGATACAAGCCATTTTAACTGGTGTGAAATGATATCCCATTCTAGCTTTGATTTGCATTTCTCTGATGACTAATGATGTTGAGTGCTTTTTCATATACTTGTTGCCCATTTGTATGGCTTCTTTTGAGAAATATCTGTTCAGCTCTTTTGCCCATTTTTAAAATCGAAATATTAGTAGCATTATTAATATTATTAGTAGTAGTATTAGCATTATTATTATTTGCTATTGAGCTGTTTGAGCTCCTTATATATTCTGGTTATTAATCTCTTGTCAACTGGATAGTTTGCAAATATTTTCTCCCTTTCTGTGGGTTGTCTCTTCACTTTGTTGACTGTTTCCTTTGTTGTGCAGAAGCTTTTTAGCTTGATGTAATCCTAAGTGTCTATTTTTGCTTTGGTTGCCTATTGTTTTTGAGGTCTTACACAAGAAAACTTTGTCCAGACTAGTGTCCTGAAGCATTTCCCCAACGCTTTCTTCTAGCAGTTTCATAGTTTTGGGCCTTAGAGTTAAGTCTTTAATCCATATTGATTTGATTTTTGTGTATGATAAGAGAGAGGGGTTTAGTTTCATTCTTCAACATATAGTTATTCAGTTTTCCCACCACTATTTATTGAAAAGACTGTCCTTTCCCCATTGTATGTTCTTGGCCCCTTTGCCAAAGATGAGTTGGCTGTAAATGTGTGGATTTATATCTGGGTTTTCTATTCTGTTCCATTGATCTATGTGTCTGTTTTTATACCAGTACCATGCTGTTTTGGTTATTATAGCTTTAGTAAATTTTAAAGTCAGGTAGTGTGGTGCCTCCAGCTTTGTTCTTTTTGCTCAGTATTGCTTTGGCTATTCAGAGTCTTCTGTGGTTCCATATAAATTTTAGGATTTGTTTTTCTATTTCTATGAAAAATGTCATTGGTATTTTGACAGGGATTGCATTGAATATGTAAATTGCTTTGGGTAGTATTGTCATTTTAACAATATTATTTCTTTCAATCCATGAGCACAGAGCATCTTTCCATTTCTTGTGTCCTCTTCTATTTCTTTCATCAGAGTTTTACAGTTTTCTTTGTATAGATCTTTTACTTCTTTGGTTAGATTGATTTCTAGGTATTTTATATTTTCAGCTATTATAAATGGGATTGTTTTCTTGATTTCTTTTTAGGATTGTTCGCTGTTGGCATTTATAAATGCTACTGAACTTTGTATGTTGATTTTTTTTATCATACAACTTTACTGAACTTATTTATCAGTTTTAACAGTTTTTGGTGGAGTCTTTAGGTATTTCTAGGTATAAGGTCATTTTGTCTGTGAATAAAGCTAATTTTACTTCTTCCTTTCCAATTTGGATGCCCTTTACTGCTTTCTCTTGCCTAAAGGCTCTGGCCAGGACTTCCAGTGTTATGTTGAATAACAGCAGTGAAAATGGGCATCTTTGTCTTGTTTCACTCCTAAGTGGAAAGGCCTTCAATTTTCCCTGTACAGTATGTTAGCTATGGTTTGTAACATATGGCCTTTATTATTTTGAGGTATGTTCCTTCTATATCCATTTTTATGAGGGTTTTTTATCATAAAGGATGTTGAATTTTATCAAATGCTTTTTCAGCATCTATTTAGATGATCATATAGTTTTTGTTCTTGATTCTGTTAACGTGATGTAACACGTTTATTGATTTGCATATGCTGAGCCATTCTTGCATCCCTGGGATGAGTCCCATTTGATCATGGTGAATGATCTTTTAAATGTGTTATTGAATTCAGTTTGCTAGTGATTTTGTTGAGGATTCTTGCATCAGATTTGTTCATCAGAGATATTGGCCTTTGGTTTATTCTTGCTCTTCTAGTTCCTTCAGGTGCATCATTATTATTTATTTGAAGTCTTTCTATTTTTTGACAGACGTGTTTATTGCTATAAATTTACTTCTTAGGGCAGCTTTTTATTGTATAGAATGGGTTTTTTGTATATTGTATTTCTATTTTCATTTGTTTAAAAAAAATTTAAACTTTCTTTTTAATTTCTTCATTGACCATTGGTCATTCAGGAGCATGTTGTTTAATTTCCATGTGTTTGTGTATTTTCGAAGGTTCTTCTTGTTATTGATTGATTTCTAATTTTACTCCAATGTGGTAGGAAAAGATATGTGATGAGATTTCTATTTTTTAAAGTTTGTTCACACTTGTTTTGTGGCCTAAGCCATAGTCTATTCTGGAAAGTGTTCCATGTGCTTATCAAAATAATGTGTATTCTGCAGCAGTTGGGTGAAATGTTCTATAAATGTCAGTTAGGTCTATTAGATCTAGTGTGCAGTTTAACTCCACTGTTTCTTTGTTGATTTTCTGTTTGGATGATCTGTCTATTGCTGACAGGGGGTGTTAAAGTCCCCTACTATTATTGTATGGCAGTCTATTTCTCCCTTTAGATCTATTAATGTTTGCTTTATAATACTTGGGAGCTCTGGTGTTGGGTACGTAGATATTTATAATTGTTATATCCTACTGCTGAATTGACCCCTTTATTCTATAGTGACCTTCTTTGTGTTTTATTACAGTGTTTGATTGGAGTATCAATCAGTATTCCTGTTATTTTTTGGTTTGCAGCTGCATGAAACATCTTTTTCCA
Source organism: Cheirogaleus medius (assembly GCA_008086735.1). NCBI lineage: Eukaryota > Metazoa > Chordata > Mammalia > Primates > Cheirogaleidae > Cheirogaleus > Cheirogaleus medius. Next base: position 68,955,103 of record VBSM01000529.1, read on the forward strand.
AATTTTCACTTTCAGTCTATGTGTGTCTTTATAGGTGAAGTGGGTTTCTTAAAGGCTGCATATAGTTGGGGCTTGTTTCTTTATCCATTCAGCCACTCTATGCCTTTTAGTTGGAGAACACTATTATATCATTCAATATTATTATTGATAAGTAAGAACTTACTACTGCCACATTTTTACTTGATTTCTGGTTGTTTTGAGATTGCTTGCTTCCTTTCTTCCTTTCTTCCTGTCTTCCTTTGTGGTTAAGTGATTACCACTAGTAATATGTTTTAATTTGTTTTAGTGGATCTATTATAGGTGTTTGTACTGTGGTTACCATGAGGCTTACAAAAAATATAGACATAAGAAGTTATTTTAAAAGATGATAATTTATCTTGGATCACAAATAAACAAATAAAAACTAGGCAAAAAAACAACAACAACAAAAAATTCTATACTTTAACTCCATTCCCCCCAACATTTTGACTTATGTTGACTCAACCTACACATTTTTATATTATTTATCTCTTTATAGGTTGCTGTAGCTATTATTGTTTTTGATAGGTTTGTCTTTTGGGCTTCACGCTAAAGTTGAGTGGATTGCACACCACAAATACAGTAATAGATTATTCCAAGTTTGTCTGTGTACTTAATTTTACCAGTGGGTTTTATACTTTGAAAAGTTGTCTTTTAAATATTAGCATTTTGTTTTGTTGTTTTTTTCTTTCAGACTATAGAACTCCCTTTAGCATTTCTTGCAAGACCAGCCTGGTGATGGTAAATTCTCTCAGCTTTTATTTGCCTTGGAAAGATTTTTTACCCCTTGTTCAAATTAGAATGATAATTTTGCTGGATATAATATTCTTGGATGTCAGTTATTTTTCTTTGAGCACTTTGAAATGATTTTCCACTCCCTCCTGGCCTGTTTGGCTTTTGTTGAAAAGTCTGTTGCCAGATGAATTGGAACTCCTTTATATGTTATTTGCTTCTTTTCTCTTGATGCTTTTAGGATCCTTTCTTTGTCCTTGACTTTTGAGAGTTTAATTTTTACATGCCTTGAGGTAGTCTTATTTGGGTGGAATCTGTTTCTTGTTCTAAGATCTTCTTGTACCTGGATATTTATATCTTTCTCAAGTTTTCTGTTATTATTTCTTGAGTAAGCTTTCTACCCTTTGCTCTTACTCAGCTCCCTCTTGAACACCAATAATTCTTAGATTTGGTCTTTTGAGGTAATTTTCTATATATCTTGTAGGTGGTTTTCATTCCTTTTCATCCTTTTTTCTTTTTTCTCCTCTGACGGTGTATTTTCAGATAGCTGATTTTGGAACTCACCGATTCTTTCCCCTGCTTGGTCCAGTCTACTGTTCAGATCCTCTAAAGAGTTCTTCAGTTCAGCAAATGTATTTCTCAAGATTTCTTCTTGACTTATTTTTAGTATTTCAATCTCTTTGCTAAGTTTCTCTGATGAATTTCTGAATTGCTTTTCTGTGTTATCTTGGAGATCACTAAGTTTCATTAAAACTACTATTTTGAATCCTTGGTCAGAGAGCTCACAAATTGCCTTCTCATTAGGGTCAGTCACTTGATATTTTCTTTGTCCTTTTGGGGAGATCATGGTTCCCTGTTTGCTGTTGTTTCTTGTGGGTATACATCTATGTCTTTGCATTGAAAGATTAGTTATTTATTCAAATTTTCTCTGTTTGGCTTGTTTTGGTTTTTATTGAATATACTTCCTTAGCAAGTCTTTGCCACTAGGTCGCTGCCTCCTCCTCAGCTCTAGGTGGTGTCTTACCCCAGGTTCTTCTCAGCTCTATTGCTAGTAAATGGTCAGAGCACTGCCTGTCCCAAATGGGGGAGGTCTCAAAGGGATTATCCTAGCAATGTGGGAAGGCTGGCTATGGTTTTATGCCCAGAGGACCCATGGAACATAGTTACTACAGGATGATGCTGCTGAACAGCCACTCTGATTTGGTATCTGCTTTGGCTGAGTTACAGAGCAGAGTTTCCAGGGCTGGGGATGGTAGTCCCATCTCCTTCTCTATCTCCACTTGTCCTCTCCCTTCAGGCAGTCTTGATGCTTCCTGTGCGTTAAGGCAAGGACAGGTCTCCTGCCAGGGAACCCAAGAAGGTGGGGAAGCCAGCTGACAACCTCAATTTCACTTTTTCTGATGTAGAAACCATGAGTTGGAGGGAGATTTTCCATGTGACTGGTGTCAGACAAAATGGGGGAGGGGGGTATTATGGATGTAGAATTCCAATTCTCCTGCCATCTGCTCAGAGTTTTTCTACTCTGCGGCCCTGGAAATTGTCTCATCCTCATACTTGAGCTCTGGGATGTTGCTGGTGAAAATCTTAGCACTATATATTTGTTTTTGGTTTTCTGCGGGTGAGCAAGGAGTAAAGCCAACTTGCCTCTCTGCTGCCATTTTTGATCTGCACATTCCCTCCATTTCACTTTCATTCTGAAGGATATTCTCCACTGGGAAACCTAAGCTGGCAATATTTTGAAACCTAGGTTGGCAATATTTTAAAACAAATTATGTTATCTTCTGATTTCCATCATTATTGTTGAGAAGTAACTATCAGTTTTACTGTTGCTCTTTTGAAGGTAATGTATAGTTTTTATATGTCTAATTTTAATATTTTCAGCAGTTTTGCTACAATGTGCCCAGCTGTGGTTTTCTGTGTATTTATCTCTGTTTAGGATTTACCAAAATTTGCAATCTGTTGGTTTATGTCTTCATTATTTTGGAATGTGCTCATTGTCTCTTTTAAGATGTTACTTTTGTCCCATTCTATCTCTCTAGTCTGCTTCTGAGACTTTAATTACACATATATGAGACCTTTTTTTGAGTAAGTTCTTTTGTGTCCTTTCCATTCTCTTATCTCTGGCTTCAGCTTGGATATTTTCCATTGATATGCCTTACAGCCCACAAATTTTGTATTTGGTTACGGCCAATCTAATGTTAAACCTGCTCAACTAGTTCTTCGCTTCAGATATTATATTTTTAAATCCTAGAAAATTTATTTAAATCTCTGTATAGATTTCAATTTTCTGGTAAAATTTTCTATCCTTTCATATATTTGGTCTATTTTTCCTCTATTTTCTTGAAAATATTAATCATAATTACTTTAGTCTTTTTTTATTATTATTATTTTTTAGAGATAGGGCCAGCCTTGCTATGTTGCTCTACCTGGAGTGCAGTGGCTATTCACAGATGTTATCATAGCACGCTATAGCCTCAAACTTCTCAGCTCAAATGATCCTCCTGCCTCAGCTTCCCAAATAGCTAGGATTACAGGTATACACCCACTGTGCCTGGATTCTTTCCTTTATACAGCTGGTTATCAATCATATGGTCTTGTCTTCTTGCAGGTCTCATAATTTTTTATCAGATAAAAATGATATGTGACAGATATTGTGCCTGATTTTTTATTTTATCAGATAAAAATGATATGTGACAAATATGACAGATACTGTGTCTGTAGTTTCCAGATTATGTTATATTTCAACGGAGGGATTTTCCCTTTTCATTTGTCAAGTAAACATGGTAAGTGGCTGATCATGTAAATCCCTTTATAGGGCATGGCCTATCTAGGCTTTTAATTAAGAACTTGTGGGTCCTTGACTCCTCAGCCCTGGCTGGAATGGTTCTCCCCTCTATAGAATTTTAGTTCCTTTAGTTGTTACTGCTTCCAAAAATCTCTGATGCTCTATAAATTTTTATAACTTATGTAAGTTTTTAAAGTTGCAGCTGTGGAAGCACTGGCCTGCCACAAACTACTATATCTTACCCAGAAATGGAAGCTCTTCTGTCTTCTTCAAAGAGGAAAGGGATGAGTATTCATGGGCTCAGAGAATAGTTCTAAATGTGTTCTTTCTATCACCATTCACTGCAGTTACTATCTATCATAACTAACAATATTATTCAGAAAGCATGACTATTCAGGTTACTTTGGTAGGAGCTGCTGCTCTCACATTCCTCAGAACCTGTTAACTGCTTCCCTTAACTGGGGAAAAACAGTGAAAATAGAAGCACGTGCATGAGAAAAAATTGCATGGGAAATTGCCTATGCCTCAGGTGTTAACAATATTTAGTGTGGGTTTTGTAGATTTAACTAAAGATCCATGTTTTAATAACATTTTACACTACTATAAAACAAAATTAATTTTTAAAAGTTATTCCTAACAATATAAAATAAAATAAAAGAATGTTTATATGTATCAAGTTGGTGGCATGGCCACATACAGAGGACTTAATCCAAGTGAGTTTAAAACATATTAATTTAACTATATATGCCTAGTAAGATATAATCTAAGAAAAAAATACATGCACAATAATTATTAAGTTTTAATAATCATATTAAGAGTAATAGAGTTTGGTAGTGTTATTCTCAGACTGTTTATTGTGTGCATAATATGTATAAATGTCAGAAAATCAGTGACATTCTATCATTTTTGGAGCCACTGAGAACCAAATTTCTCAGCAAGATAGAAAGCATATAGATAATTGGGTTTAAGGATAAATCCTATAGCCCTAAATGTGATTAGAGATATGAGTTCATGATATATTCTATATTTTAAAATAAAATAATCACATATTTCCAAACTCTGTACATGAAAAAAATCCAAAATATTAGGATCACTCAATGGCAATGGGCTCCTCTGGGACACAAAATGTGGTCTCAGAAAACTACTACCGTGTTTCCTCAAAAATAAGACAGGGTCTTATATTTATTTTTCCTCAAGAAGACAAGGGCTTATTTTCAGGGAATGTGTTATTTTTTTTAAGTACGGTACAACAATCTACATTTATTCAAATATAGTTAAGTCGTCTTCTTCTGGAACATCAACATAACTCTCCAAACCCCGAATTCCATCCTGAATTTCTTGCAACTCTATTTCCCTTAGAACCATTGCCCCAATCTCTCATGTCGAGCAATAGAGCTCTCACGGGGCAGATGAGAAGGGCTGCTCATCTTCTTTACCACTCTGCCACGAAAAGCATGGGTTGTGCAGATACGCTGTGTAGCCACGCCCATCACTAGGTCTTATTTTCGGGGTAGGGCTTATATTGTGCAAATGCTTAGAAATCCTGCTAGGGCTTATTTTATGGGTAGGTCTTATTTTCGGGAAAACACGGTATCATTAAAAGAAACCAAGGCTCCTTGGAGAAAAGGCTTATTATGCATCTGAAGCTAGAAATACACAAGATGAGTTTAGAACAGCATATCACCCTGCACAGTAAGGAAGCTGTCAAAACTACTAGAAACAAGTCAAAAAGACTCAGGAGCCAATGTAATATATCTATATGGTATCAAGATGGTATATGTACATTTATGAGACAATCTGAGCACTGACTCAATATTGGATGATATTAAATATTTTTTAATGTATAAAAGTAATATAGTTTTCTTTTAAAAAAAAACCCTTACCATTTGCAAATATATAATGAAACATTTACAGAGGAAATAATATGATATCTGAGATTTGCTTCCAAATATGGAAGGAGAAAATTGAAGAAAGGTATAGATCAAACAGTATTAGCCATAAGTTGATCATTGTTTAGGGTAGATAATGAGTACATTAGGGTTTATTATACACTTCTGCCTACTTTTGTGTACATTTGAAAATTCTCATAATAAAAAAATTAATTCATTTTCACTCTGGTTTGCCTTAATAAATCTGTAGATTCTTGTACATCACATATTCTCCTCCAGACAATTGCCATAACAATGGAGTGGGTATGGAAAAGGGAAAATGTGTATCAAAAGGCTAATCAAATAACCTGTGCCCCAAATATCATCACAATTTGACAAATATTAACTATAAGAAAGAATCCCTACTAAATACTATTAATGCAATTATTATGAAACCTAAATATCTAATCCATGAGTAGCCACAATCTGAGTGAAGCAGTACTATAACACTAATATTCTTCCCTAGCCATATCTTTGCTTTAATATAAAATAGGGGCTGGGCGTGGTGGCTCACGCCTGTAATCCTAGCTCTCTGGGAGGCCAAGGCAGGCGGATCGCCCAAGATCAGGAGTTCGAAACCAGCCTGAGCAAGAGCGAGACCCTGTCTCTACTATAAATAGAAATAAACTAATTGGCCAGCTAAAATATATATAGAAAAAATTAGCTGGGCATGGTGGCTCACGCCTGTAGTCCCAGCTACTCGGGAGGCTGAGGCAGAAGGATTGCTCAAGCCCAGGAGTTGGAGGTTGCTGTGAGCTAGGCTGATGCCACGGCACTCTAGTGCAGACAACAGAGTGAGACTGTGTCTCAAAAAATAAAAAATAAAATAAAATAGGAATTAATAGAGCTATTTACCTGTATTGGGTCCTGCTACAGATCTATCTGAATATTTAGAATGGGCAATCTCTGTTTCTGATTTTCTTCGCATAATTATTTGATTTCCAAACCTCTTGGGTCCTAAGTAAAAGACTGTAAATTTCTGCTGAATATCAAGTCCAACTGGAGGGGGAAAAAAGTATACAAATGTTTCTTTACGTCATGTAAGTCCATACATGAGACCATTTATGTCTTTTTATATCTCTTATATTTTTATGAGCTAAGAAGTCCAGGAAATTAAAATATTTTTAAATTAAAAATAGGACAAATAAAAAATTATATATCCATCATTATAAAAATAAAAATCAATCTTTCTACAATAGGTAAAATTTAACTCTCTTTGGAAAAAATCTATAAGTGAACAGATAAAATGTTAATTATATTATCCTGGTGCATGCTATCTTTTCCATATCTAGATACATGAAACTTCCTTTAAAGTTTATTCATATTATCTAAATGTATTATTTTTACATAATACCATTTTTTACTGTTTTTCTATATTAGGATAAAGGAAATAATTTTTACATGCTATTATATTCTTTATATTCATGTTTTCATTACTTCAATTAACTTACCAAATTCAGAACTAATTAGATTTATGCTAAGATCTTCAGATGTAAGAGCTCTCTTCACATCAATCTTTTTAGCCCAATTTCCAGCTTTTAGCAAAACAGAATCCCTGAAAAATAGTAATGTATAATTTCAACAGTGATCCAAACCACTAAATGAAATAACATATTAATCTTCAAGGGCTGATTATTCCTAAGATAGGTCCTCTCTACAAGTAAAGTGAAATCAATTATTGAAAACTATTTTCCCCAAGATCTAAGGAGAGCAAATAAAGTGACAATGGAGCTATCTTGACCATAATTTTCTTAACTACAGGTGATTCCAAGTTACACTGACTCATTTCATGCTCACGTGGAACGTGTAGTTGCTATCAATAACACATGAACTAGCCAGGCGTCCTCAAACTGCGGCCCGCCGAGGACATTTTTTTTTTTATTTCAGCATATTATGCGGGTACAAATGTTAAGGCTACGTTTATTGCCCATGCCTCCCCTCCCCTCTCGAGTCAGAGCTTCAAGCGTGACCATCCCCCAAATGTTGGACATCTCACTCATTATGTTTCTATATACCCATCCCCTCCTCCCCCATCCCACCTGCCTGCCACCAGATAAATGTTATTCCTACATGTCCACTTAGGTGTTGATCCGTTAATACCAATTTGCTGGTGAGTACATGTGGTGCTTGTTTTTCCATTCTTGAGATACTTCATGAGTGGATTAATAAAATGTGGTATATGTATACCAAGGAGTACTATTCAGCTTTAAGAAACAATGGTGATATAGCACCTCTTGTATTTTCCTGGATAGAGCTGGAAGCCACCGAGGACATTTATCCGGCCCAACGGGTGTTTTTGCCACCGCTGCCTGTCCTGCTTAGCAGCCGACTGGTCCCAGGCCCACAGTGCACACTCTCCAATGGTCTGAGGGACAGTGAACTGGCCCCCTGTTTAAAAAGTTTGAGGACCCTTGACTAGCCCCTAAATCACTACCACTTTAAACTGGCTACACATAAGTTACATGTATTTGTGAGAACAACTTCAACAGTATCATTCAAATTGATATGAAATCATTTTTATCTAATAACATTACAAACAAACCAGCAACAAATTTTGATTGAACTTATTTTAGTCTCATACAGTCAGGGCTATCACTAGATTTAGCAGTCACAGAGAACAAAGATTTGTACCATAGCATATTCTCTAGAAGTGTGCCATGCTTAGTTGCAGGAGGGCAGTTACCAGTGAAAAGGATGTCCTATTAGTCACTGCAGTCCCTTTAGGAACCTTGCATATGATTTTTTTGGAAAATATCTTCCAGTATACTGGCAGCAATTAGGAGAGTCCTGTTTCAGAGTCACTGCCATTCCTGAACCTACATGAATAGTATCAAAGTTAGGAGCATAGGCTCTGGAGTCAGAATATTTGGATTTAAATCTAGATTTGCTATTAACTAGCTATATGACCATAACTAAGGTTTGATTAAGCATAAATCAAACTGATTAAACACTGTGTCTCAATTTCCTCCTCTACAAAATGCGCATGATGATAGCACTTGTCTCATACAAATATTAAAACAATTCAATACTTGGAACCTACTAAGTGATCAAAAATATTAGCTATGTCTATAATTGACATCTTTAGAGTTTGCTTCTGACATCTGGGAAAAAATAATAGTATTTGGAAAAATGCTTAAGTAAAAATTATAAAATGGCATACTAGACAACTAGGTATAAAGGAGGGTACTTCATTTATATATCTGATCTGGTTGCCTGGATCCTACAACGGAGCTATAGTAGTTTATTAGATTTTAGTTTGGAGATACAAGATATATTTTGAGGTGAGTAGGAAAAAGACTGCATCCAAACAGTAGTAAAATCATGGAATGACTAGAGAAAAACAGTGAAATAATGAAGACCTCTTAAAGGTCATCTATTCACTTGTTTCAAACCATGGTGATAGATTTTATACTTTGTTCAGTTGAGTATTAAATATAACATTTTAAAACAGCAGACCCAATGTTAATATCTTCTTTAATAGACAAATAGAAAAACAAACCCATTATTATCTCAGGAAAATATAATTTAATTGATCCCACAGTGATTTTGTTACTCTTTTTTTCAGTGGAATTTTTTTATAGTATATGCTTAGAAATAAAATCCAAACATTAGAAATTTCACACTTACATAATTTTGTGCTTAAAATAAACTACTTGATTATCTGCATCACCTATGATTAAGGTAACGTAGTGAGAATCCGGTGCTGTTCTTTTAGTTTGTAGCTGTTCAAAGTTTCTTAATATAATGGTCACTAATATTTCCGCTACAGTATCATTATATCTTGCAATCTTTAAAAAAGAATAGGGAAAAAAACGTGTTAAAAAATAACCTTACTACTCATATTCAGCTCCAAGACTAGTTATAGATAGCTTTATTCCTAAAAAGACAATTAAAATATCTAAAAAACAGAAAATATTTACCTGTTCCACTTCAAGTTTATATTTTGGTAGAAACATCACGGTTTCTTTTATCTGGGTTCCAAAAGGGGGATGTCTATTTAGAATCTAAAAATATTTACATCATTATATTTTTATCACAATACTTGAAATTCTTTTGTAAAATAATTTTTTGAAAATCAAGTTTCCCAAAACCTTGATAAGTTAAAATATTTATGACTATGAGAATTAAAATAATTTTAATAGAAATAAAGATATAAAAGCTAGGCATTAGAATTTAGATAGAATTCAGGTAACATTAGGAATAAGTGAATACTAAATACCAGTTCAAGTTCCCTTGCATCTGTTTCTTCTATTTTTTTAAAGGAAATCAAACCAGCATTTACCATCGCATTTGACAAAGTTATACCTGTGGGAAATTAATCAAACAGTAATTTAAAAATAATCCACTTTAAATGAAATCTATACATAAATATTTAACAACTAAATCAGTAGAAAAAAAATTTTTAAAGATCCAGTCAAATAATTAACTTTTAACATTTTTTTAATAAAGTTTTCAGTTGGATTGCTTGGGTTGTGATATTATCCAATTATTCATATTTATTTTTTAAGCTAAAATGAAATATCCATTTGCCTTATAAAAGAAAGAGGAACTCACTATCCACATACTGACTTAACCCTTAGTTTTACTATACGTCATCCATAGGGCAAGCACCAAGAGCCATGTGCTTTCATACTCATGCTTGAAAGAAAGGCAACATGATTCAAAAATCATGTTTGCATGAAGCAAAGGAATATTGCTTCATGAAGCTGTGGCTCTCTGAACATTTCTGTCTTAGAAATATAGTTCTCTCTGTGTTTCTGTACCAAAATCTGCACCCAAAACTCTTCTGCCTCACACTTCCTATGCCTTTCCGTTGCATTTAAGATGAAGTGGCAATTTCCTTACTGTGGCCAAATTTCCTTACCTATATGACTTGACCACAGCCTACCTCTCTCATCTAATTTCCTTAGCACTCTCCTCTTGCTGACTACTCTCCAGCCACACTGGCTTTTATTTTGTTCCTTAAATACAGCAAGTTAATTTTTATCTTTGGAACTTTTCTGTTTGCTTATGCTCAGAAGCTGGAATTTAAAATTCTTACATGCTTATGAATGAATTTATCCAACTCTCAAAATAAAAGATACTGTCAGAAGTATAAAATTCTAAAATATTACCACCTTGTCTAAGGCACATATATTACTGATAAAGGTATGACACCCTATTTCCTTACTTGTATGTTTAATTGTTCTTGCAATTTCTCTTACTCATTCCTAAGACATAGCTTCTAGTATTCATAATTCCTTAATGTTCATTTCCACTTTCCCTCAAAACTTTTAACTTTTTAGTTTATAGTCACTATTTTTTTTTTTTTTTTGAGACAGAGTCTCACTCTGTTGCCCGGGCTAGAGTGCTGTGGCGTCAGCCTAGCTCACAGCAACCTCAAACTCCTGGGCTCAAGCGATCCTCCTGCCTCAGCCTCCCGAGTAGCTAGGACTACAGGCATGCACCGCCATGCCCGGCTAATTTTTTCTATAGATTTTTAGTTGTCCAATTAATTTCTTTCTATTTTTAGTAGAGACGGGGCTCGCTCTTGCTCAGGCTGGTTTCGAACTCCTGACCTTGAGCTATCCGCCTGCCTCGGCCTCCCAGAGTGCTAGGATTACAGGCATGAGCCACCACTTCTGGCTTATAGTCACTATTAAAAATCAATTTGTATTTCATTATTTTTTTCACGACACTCAATAAGAACTCAGATTTGCTTTTTGTTTGGATTCTCTCACTTTTCTATTATATGACTTTTTCTCTGGGCAATCTTTGCGTCTTCCTGTTCTGCTGTACTGAGTAAGTGTGAGGAACAGGTTAGTGTTCAACAATCTGTAAGGGACACCGTGCAAAGGATGCTCAGACTGACAATATTCTAGAAAGTCAGAAAGATTGGCTTTTTCAAGTATAACAAAACTTATTAGTAATCATTTAACCAAATTTCAAAATTTTCTGTAAGTTGCTGTTTTCTACATGGTATATGGAACCTCCTTCCCAATTTAGAACTCTCACCTTTGTGTGGGGATGCATGTGGCATTTGGTTTGCCAAGACTCTCTAGGAAGGTGAGCCTTTCTATCAGGAATTTCTCCCCAATTTTGACCTTACTTTCACCAGCCAATCCCTACCTTCATCTTAGCTCCCAGGACTTCCTAATTCAGCCCTCTGCTATTCCACTGATTTCAAATTTCATGGAAATAAAAAGTAGGACTTCCTTACAAAACAGTTGGCAATCTTTGTTCAAATAAATAATAAAATAATCCCTAATGACTCATTACATAATTTTTTAACATTCCCAAGATGCATACAAAATTGTAAAACTAACAAGGCTGTCAGTCATGGGATAACAACTCTCTTTTTAGAATTCTAGCTATCTAAGAAGGAGTAGGGTCACAAAGTCAAAGGTGCCAAACTGGAAAATCCACAGTCCTTGAGTCAGATCTAAGTCATTATAAATGGCACCCCCTCAAGTTTTTTAGCACACACCCTACACGAGGTCCCTAGGACAAAATAATCAGGCACAATCTTTTGTCTATAGAATCTCTATGAAGATCAGTATTAATGTCCTACTGTTACTAAAAACAAAAAAAAGTTAAGATGTAAATCAGTGACATAATTTTCTGTAGTGAATCAGGAATGGCTGGGACTGCTACCTATGTACCTTGTCATTGAGATCAAAATAAAATATTAGTCATAAAAGTAGAACAGAGAGCATCACATAGTCACCTAGCTACTAAAACAAAATTTCACTCTTGGTATGAGAACAAATTTTAAAATGAGAGTATGAATTTTTATTAGGTCTTTCATGTGCCATTCAGTTAATTTCAAATGGAATCTTTTGGGCAGGAGCAAATGAAAATAAGATTTTCAAAAGTAAAATATAGTACCTTATTTAGGCCTACTAACACGTTTTCCTTAAAGGTTTATGATCATCATAGAGTAATTTTCCTAACAGTAAAATACAAAATAAATTGCAGACACTGCCAAACTGCCTGCCTATATTCAGTACCTACCAATTTTTTCCAGCTGTTTGGATACATGCAGAGAGTTTTCCCAAAGTTTACACCTAAAACACTTAGCTAAAATCAAACTATTCAATAGTACAGTAAACTTCTTTTCTTGAGCAGCCACAAAATCTGACAACCCTAAAAAAAAAAAGTTTCCAATATTAGATCTAGTATACTAGTTTACTAGAAAATATTGAAAATCCACTAATCCTATAACATACATCTTGTAATTCGTGAGCCACTTCTGAATATCTTCGAGGTATCTTGTGTCAAAGCAAAATCTTGTATGGGAATGCATCCTAGTTGAGCCTGAATAAGACTAAGGCAAAGAAGAAATTTCATTATTTCCTTTTAAAAGTTAACTATCTCACAGTATTTGACATCACCGACTGAAGTATTCCTTCTTAAAATTTTTCTCTGCCTTGATTTCTGTGACACTACATGATTCTGTATCTCGCATAATTATTGTTGCAAGTCAACAATAAAACTTCACTCTTCTTTTTCAACCCTAAAAGTTTAGTGCTTGTTTTTTTACTCTTCTTTATTCCCTCAATCTCTCTCTCAAAAATCGCATTTCTTCTCAAGACTTTCCTTATAATCTCTAGACTGATAAATTCCAAATGCTTATAACACAATTTCACTTAGATTGTTAATTTAATCTCAACACATTTAAAATTGTTGTCATATTTTCCTCCAATATAGTTCTGTCTTTTGGCTCTATGATTTCTTTTAAAGGTATTATAGAAAAACAATATAATTTGTTTAATCAATAAATATTTATGAAGTGCTTATTGAGTGCCAGTTATAGTGTTAGATGCTGAAGATTCTGTTCAACATATGGTCTGTAGCATATCTCTTGGTTATTTGAAACCAGCATTGCTTGGCTACTAAATTTGAGGTGATGGTTATAAGAGAAGAGAAAAGATGCTAGTGTCTGTAGTGCCTACTATATCCCAGGTTCTTTGCTACCTGTTTTGTCTCTTTATTTACCTAATCAGATACTGATGTGCAAATCATCCATGATTCTAACTAAAATTATTAGATATATGAGACATTTATTATGTTCTTGGGGATCTCTTAATAAGACAAAAACAGTCAGGTGTACAAAGAGAAAGGGTAGAATAATTATATTTCATAGCTTAGTTTTAGCCGAGGATATGTGAAAATAGAAGCAATCAATTCACTTCTCAGAATTAGGTGTGTATAGCTGAAACTTAGACTACTTGCTTCTTTTAGCTATAGTACATGCTTCTGAAAATCATGTTACATCATCTTTTAAGAAATAGTTATAAAATTACATGGTTTATATTAACAAAGAAAGAACTGATGGAAAAATGGGGTTCTTTTAAATGATGGATAAATAAAACTCTTTGTGAAGCTATCTAGGGATAATGAATGTGGGGTATGTATAAAATTGCTAGAGCAAAAATAAGACTTTTGAAGTAATATTTATTTATATTTAACAGCAATAAGGGTTACTGTAAGGATTAAATAAGATAAGGTATAGATTAAGATAGAATTAGGTCCAACCATAACAAGACCATATTGGTTTAAATACAAATGGTTTATTCTCTCATGTTGAAGAAATCCAGAGTTAGGCAATCCAGGGCTTGGTATGGCGGTTCCATATCACATGCTATGAGTTCACTGAAAAATACTAGTTAAAGAAAACAGAGCAGGTGCTGAAGAGAGAAGACCTAGGAATTAAAACTATGAAAAAATTTTAAAAGGCTTCAATTAAAAGAACAGAAACTTGAAAGATGAAATTCTAAAATTAAGAGGATTAACATCTACGTGGAGAAGAAAAGATGTGAAATTCAGCAAAGTAACAGATATGAGAGAGTCATGAAAGTGGTAATTGTTAGCCATTATCACCTACCCAAAGACTATAAATTTTGGATTAAGAGAAGACATCCCCCACCCCACCCCAACACACAAACTCTCTCTTCTTGGCTATGCTAAATTTAAGATATGCTTTAAAACTAAAAAAATAAACACTTTATAAATATGAATCATGAACTAGTAAACCAGTAGTCAGTATTTTAAGACATTAAAAAAATTATCTTTACCAATTTACTTTCATTTCTCTTGTTTTAATCCTTCCTTCCATTGGAAATCTATAAATAAAAACACACAGCAAAACTTTTATTATTATTTATTTTAACTAAATAAAACCTCTTAAAAGTTATTTAAAACATATGTAACTTCTGTACCTGATAGTTATTCGATTTGGATCTTTGTTCAAAGTATTCAGTGTTTTCTTTTCATTTATTCTTAACTGTATATCTAGAAATTCCTTGCAGCCGGATATCATTGTGACCTATAAAATTTCAGCATTTGTCCATTTAAGGAAGTTCATTTTTATTTATTACTTCTCATCCTCTTTTTCCAAATTTATTTGTTTTTCATGCTTCCTTGAGCTATCACAGTTTTATCAATTAATATAAGAGTTAAAAACCTGCTTTATGCATTTTGCTTCTCTAAGGATTCACTCATTCACTAACAAATGCTTATAAGCACCTGTTACATGCCAGGCATTGTGTTAGACACTAGGACTATACCAGTAAGACTATAAATATTAACAAGACAGAATTTAAAATATTCAGCTCAGTGTCTACCACATAGTAATAAGCACTCAATAAACATTGCTTTTCTTACTACTACTTTTATCATTATTCACTCTTCTACAGTTTGCAAATCATTACTCTAATTAAGGTTAATTTAGTAATAAAAAGAATGCTTTAGCTATTTTAAAATTTAGATTCTAAAGCCTAGTTCTGCCAGATGACTGGGCAAAGCACTCTCTGTGCTTTGATTTCCCACATGTATAAAATGGAGCTAACACTTGTTTTAATTACACACTTGCTGAACTCAAGAAAAGATGAGTTAATGTTAATAAGGCTATTTTCTATTCTTGATTTATTCTTAGTTAAGAATAATATTTTACATGAACATACAAACTGTCTACTCTTCATCAATTTTTGTTCATGTGGCTCCTTAATAAGAACTGAAATTCTGTTGTGTAATTTTTAGTATAATAATCTTATCAAAGTAATCAATCAACTTAGATATTTTAAATAAAAATGAATAGTTTAAATTTGAAAATAAGTAATTTCTTTTATAAATATCTTGTTTTATATTCACTTCCCCAGTAAAGGGAGAAAGGATCAATACAGTTACCAGGTACCAACAATATGCCTATTGTTCTGTTCACTGCTGCAGGTGCAAAATTGTCCCCACTGTTGATATTTTAACATAACCTCTTATTAAATATTATTCCCATTTTCTCCACAATCAGTTCTTTTTTTCTGGGCCATCAACAGTACTATTCTATTTCCACTGTAATTGCTATTCTGATCAAAAGATTTAGGGAGGGGTTACAAGTACACGACATACATGCTCCTACTCACTGTCCTTCACTCATGGCAAACTTTCCTAATATATCATGCCACATCATCTTGGAATCTTTCTCACATATTACATTTGGTAGCCGCTACACCAAAGTAATCAGCATTATCATGTAAATTGTAAAGTAGCTGCCATACTTTGGATACGTATATACATTTTCTTAGCTCTGATAAGAGATGACAACTGAAAATATTACATAATATATTCTACGGAGGAATATTTTTCAGTATTTTCTCATGATCAAAGGTATACTGGGGAAATATAAACATTCTTAGAAATGCTTTGCTTTCTGCTCATTCATTCTTAAATTATATAATGTACAAATTAGTTCTTTCTCCAACATTATTTTATACTATATTATTATTTATTTTCTACTGAAAATTAATTTACCAGATCTGATAAAGTTTCTTTTCCATTGAGTGCACAAAATTTCTTCACTGTCTCAAATGTAATATAATACCAAGCCATCAATCTTCCTGCCTCTGTGAGAAAAGATGGAAAAATAAAACATTTTCCCCATCAGCTGAAACCTTAACATCTACTCTGTGCCTGTAATAATACCAGGCACAAAAGATACACCAAAAAATGTAAAAGATGCAATCTCTGGGACTTATAGGTTGGCTAGGAAGATAATTACATGTGATATAGGTAGAGGACAAAAGTCAGTTAATGAAAATATTTACATACAAACTTAAGTACAGAGGAAATTAAAGCTAAGAATAGTCGGTATGGGATGGCCTAGTACAGGCAATGATTCATGAGAAGGGTTTTAAAAGTGACTAATATGCCTTAGCAGAGGAGAAATAAAGCTATTATGATCTTGGGAAAAATCTTGTTTATCAAAAGAGTAAAGTTAAAAAGACTATCATGAGAATACTATAATGAGGGATATGGTTTGAAAAACATATGACTTGATACTGCTCATGAGTTCAGGTCAAATTGTCTTGGTCAGAATACTTGCTCCTCAACTTATTAGGTAGGTAGGTGATCATGTGCAAGTTACTTTATCAGTTTCTTAATGTAATGTGGGGATAATAAAAGTATTACCTCAGAAGTTTTTTGTGAAGAAGATCAAATGCAATTTAAAAAATAGATACATAGTACACTATAGATATATAGTGCCTAACAGTTAAATGTTGCCTATTTTTATTATTAAAACATTATAAATGATAGACTAAAGAGGCCCTGAAAGAGCCTTGAAATGATATTAAAGGAGTTTAGATTCTGTATTTGATCTGTAACATAACAGAGAACCACTTACAATTCTTGAACAATATTTCAATTAAACTAGAGTTTGAAAATAAGTTGCTTTGTTAATAGAACAGCAAGTTAGTTGAAGGTAGGGGGAGTGGTGGACTGAGGGTAAGTAATTGCAGTGGAATTCATTTAAGAGGTTAGTGAATTCAATTATAAATTGTCTAAAAACATTCCAAAGAATTTCAAGCCTTGTGAACACATAGAAAACATATGGCAAGAGTAAAGTGGCATGCTACTTCTCAGGGAAAGGGCTAACATTTATCTATGTGCTACATGTTTTGCTGAAGAAAAAAAGGTTTTTGGCATTCCAGAAAAGTTATAGGCATGAAGGGCACGGTACAGTAAACAGAACAATCAGGGACAGAGAAGTAGCCAGGCCACTTTAAAGCCACTTTCTAAATTAGCAGCCATGTGAATATGTTCAGCACAAATGTGGATAATAAAATAGTTCATAAAAGGGAGTTGCTGAGAGAAATATGTGAGATATCAAGAATATGGTTACCAAGGGAACGAGTACATTTTTTTTTTTTTTTGAGACAGAGTCTCACTTTGTTGCTCGGGCTAGAGTGCCGTGG
>VBSM01000529.1:68972892-68985131 GCA_008086735.1 Cheirogaleus medius
GGAAAAAAAAAACCCTAGAAAGGAAATCATAAAAAAATGAGTCAAAGTACAAGGAATCAAATGAAATAAAAAAGATTTACAAGAGAGGAAATAAAGAAACAATTTGCTATCAATATAGCCATTGAATGAAGAATATTTTCATAGTAGAAAATTCAGGATATTTCAAAGTAGAGTACATAAAATATAGTAGGAGAAGAGCATAAGAGGCCATAAGGCCATAAGAATGCACCTTTCAGACCTCCTACTTCAAGAAGTGTCAATGACTGTTGGCCCCAGCTGCTGTGCTCTGAATCCATCACCATATTTATATAGAGATCATACTTTCCTGAGATGCTCCCAACCAAGGACTGAGCATGGCAAGGATACTAAGGTAGACTTTTGAGACAAGGAACTACCCTGATGAGTGAATTTGGCTTGAAGATGCCCTATCAGCTTTGCCAAATGTTCTTAGGACTGCATTGAAGGCTAAAACTTTCCTTCTTTCTTTCCTTCTTCCCTTTCTCCCTTTTCTTCAAAGAGGTAAGATCTACATCCCAGTTTAATGGCTTTCATAGCCTCTTGCAGGTATCACCTATTTTCAGAAGGTTAATCCTTCTTAAATTCACACTAGAACTTGGCCTTTTGAGCCCTTTTCCCAGTATACACTACCAGGAAAAATAGATAAGAACCTTTATTTGAATATAAACTTACAGATGAAAATACCTAGATACTTGAGTATTACAACCATGATCTAAAAAGCAAAAACTATACAAAGCAGAATTACTGGAACATACATAGTAAGAACTCATATATAAAACTAAAAGAGACAAAAGAAAATATTAGTAATATGAAGGAACAAGAAGTCATAAAAAGAATTAATTAGAAATACTGTGGAAGAACCTGTATCTACATTACTGACAGGCTAAGAAATTATGAACCAATCCTCCTGCTAAAGGCAACAAAAATAGCTAAATGAAATACAAGTATCTTCTATAAAGCATCAAAGAACTAACAAAATATTTATTTGAAAGATGTCTTAAACCCAAAGAGATTAAATTAAAATACCTAGGTTTTACTCCTAAAAATTGATGTTTATAAGTTTGGGTGGGGTTAATTAATTGCATTTTTAACATAACAGCACCTCAGTTGATTTTGACAGCAAGTAGTCAACCCAACACACTTTAATAAAGTATGTGATAAGGAATATTTTTAGCTCTAAGACTGGATTGTTCTTTTGGTGTTTGATGACTGCGTGGATATGGAATGACTGATGAATCAAGGAGAAACCAAAGGTGTCAAATATTTTATAGTGATCTTAATCTTGGCAAAAGTGTTAATGAGAATAATAGACAAATAAAGATATATTTTCTTAGCCTCAGACAAAAGAGAGCAACAACTCCTGTAACAGAAAAATGTTTTTATATTCATTATCCCATTTGATCATCACAACAACCCCAAAAGGTAAGTAGGACATGTGTAATAATATATTTCTGTTTCTCAGATGAATAACTTATGGCTCAATTAGCATAAGGTCACAGTCAACAAGTAGTAGAACTGGGACTAAAATCCAGGTATATGGAACTCAAATTTTATGTTCATTCTACTTTATAGTATTCCAGGTCAAACTAACTCTTAAATGCTTCTGAGTGTCAAGTTTCATGTCATATATGTATGTAAGTGAAGATTTCCAATAGAAAACTGAGGATCAAATTTTGTAGCAAAGGTGAGAGACCATGATCAAAACTACAGTTTTGAATTCATTTACGTAATGACCATAGATATAGCAATGAAGGTAATTTATATTTTCAAAGAAATGAGCACAAACTTGGAATAAAGATCCAAGGCCTAAGACTTTAAGAAGCCCATAGTAAGGAAAAAAGGTCAGCAAAGAAAGATTGATTAAAGAAGCAAAATGAGAACCAAAGGAATAGAGTGTAAAAAGAAAAAATTAATCAGGTAGTATTCACTGATGACTAAGAAGAAAATATGTTATTATAGATCATTTCTTAGGTATGTTTAAAGACAGAAGGAATAGTATCAGTGGACTCAAAAAGTACCACAGAGAAGAAATGATAGTGGGAATAGGATTCTTGATGAGAGTGAAAAGTATCTAAGAATAGATAAAGAAGTTACAGTAAGTGATTCTTATGCCCCCTTTATGAAACACTCTAGAATTCACAGAATATAATTCTCACAAAGAAAATTAGGCCTATCACAATAAAGACCAGAGAAGAAGGGGAAAAAATGTTATCAATCTAGGGCTGAGAGTCCAGGCAGTAAATTGTTTTATAAAGTTAACCTTATATTAAATACAAATAAAACATGATACAAAATTATACATTTCTATAGTATGGTTGCAAATATGTAAAAACATATTAAAATGGAAGGGTAAATGACAAATATTAAGAGATTCTGAATTTTTAAAAAAACTTTATTATAATTCCTAACTTTAATATAATAAAATCTCTTTTCTTTTCTTTCTTTTTTTTTTGAGACAGAGTTTCACTCTGTTGCCCTGGCTAGAGTGCCTACCTCACAGCAACCTTGAACTCCTGGGCTCAAGCAATTTAGTTTTACCATAATCTAAATTTTAGTAGAACAAATCATTAATTTAGTCTTAAGTAAGCAATTGTTAAATTTACTAACAATGATAGGAAATTACCAGTTGGTTTGAAATTAACACCTTCATCCATCTTTATTAAGTCCAGGGATGATAAATCATTCAGATTCTTCAAACATAATTCTGTTCAATTACAGAAAACACATTTTAGTTTTAGCGAATAGGAAAGCAGGGCAAAATAAAATTTATTATTAAACATGCTAAAGTTGTGTTACTGTGTAATTGTTCTGGAAAGAACCACAATCCCTAGGTAAGTAGTAAGAAAAACCTCATTTAAACAAGAGCCAACTAACATGCTAAAAAGGTTTTTTAATAGTAACAATAATGCAAATATAAAAATAACATTTAATAAGTGATAAAATAACATTTACAACTTGGAACATTTTAAATGATATACATGTATTACCTCATTTAATCCTCAAAATAATACAATAAGGTAGGCATTAACATTATTTTCATATACAGGTTAGGAAACTAAGTAACTTGCAACAGGTCTGTCCTCCATTATGGCAGTGGTTTTCTTTTTCTTTTCTTTTTTCTTTAAACTTCTATCAATGATATATATGCAGGAAGTATAAAGAGTTAAAGTTCTACAAAGATTATTTCAAAAACCACCAGTCTTTTAATTCCTCCCTGTTTGCCACTTTCTTGAGGCAGCAACTTAAAACTCTTTTAGCTGATGCTTTTAGTATTTACTTTCATTTCTCTGAATATGCTACCTGGAAGGAACCTCCAAATTGGAAGCAACACTAGCTCACACTCGCTAACTGACCAAGATCAGAGCAATTATAGTAATCTGCTGCTTAGTAGTTCTCTCTCAGCCCCATGCTACAGCCCAGTAGATAAAAGGTAGTTCAGAGCAGACAATGGGATTATCATAACCTGTTCCATCCTAAATAGGGTAGTGGCTCACAAAAAAGTCATTAGAAGGCAAGGTTCTTTGGGAAATACTTCAGTTTAAGCAACATTATTTAGGCAGCTTGATAGTTTTAATTGTTTGGTTAAGTAAAGCTTTTGAAGTCTTTTCTATTAATAATTTTCTCATTACCCACTATTAAGTCAGTTCATTTTCCACTATGCAGTTAATTAGTCAATGAAGAATGCTTACTATACTACATGCTGAGCATTATTCTAAGGTCTAGGTTTACAGCAGTGAACAAGACAAGGTTTCTCTTCTATAGAATTTATATTTTCCTGAAGAAAGCAATCAATATACAAAGAAATAAATAATAAAGTTCAGGTATTGAAAGGTACTATGAAGAAAAATAAAGCTGAGGAAATACCTAGAAAATGATAGAGTAGAGGTTTTTAAGTTTTTAACTAAAGCTTGTATGGATTTCTGTATATGCTATATAACTTCTGATCTAGAATAAGGATATAGTCACCCTAATTTTCAAAATAAACGTATCGCCTTTTCCAAGAACAAGAAAAACAATAAAAACATCATGGAAATAATTTGTCTTCCTCTCAGTAAAGGTGGATTTATATAAGATAGTACAGGAAGACCTCTCTAAAAAGTCAATATCTGAACAGAGATCTGTATGAAATGAAGGTGCATATCATGTGAGAAGTGTTCCAAAAATAAAGAACAGAAGAGTGCAAAGAACCTGATGTGGAAACAAGCTTGGCATGTTTAAGGAACAAGAAGACAGCCAATTTGGTGAGAGTAGAATAAAAGCGGTAAAAACTGACAAGAGATGAAGTCAGAGAAATAGGCAGGAAAATATCAAGTTGGAGTTCGTAGGCTCTGGTGAAAGTCTGCATTTTATTCTAAGAGCGATGGAGGAGCTATTAGAGGATATTGAGCAAGAAAGTATAACCAAGTTTAGGGAACAGCATATGCTATGCTAAGGACCCTGCCTGAGGGATATAAGGCAGACCTCTAAGGATAGTGATAGGGCTCATAAAATGCTAACCCAAAGTACTTTGAACTAAAGGAGACTGGGAGAGCTCAGAAGCAAGGTCAGTCTGACCTTCACCTGCCTTTCTATGTGAAGCATAGTCATAAAGGAATTCTCTGACCTACCTTGCCTGAAAGTAGGTAAGGAATGGTCCTGCCCCATGCCTAAGGGGAAGGAACACTACAGAGAGGCCAAGAAGAATCTGAACAAACGGATCTTGCTAAGTTCCCCCCAGTCATCACCACTACATTGCACCCTTTTTGTTCAATCATGTTTCTCCACAACTATCTATTTCTTCCATTAGACTTAGCATAGAAACACACAGTTCTCCCTGGGTCTTTGGGTGTTCATTTCTGAAGGCTCTTGTATCACATCAAATTTTCATTAAATAAATTTGTCATGCTTTTTTCTCTTGTTAATCCATCTTTTGTTATAGGGTTGTCAGCTGTGAACTGGGCAACAAGTGAGGAAAAGATATTACATTTTTTCTCCCCTATAATACCAAAACCTTATGTGCAGTTATATCATAAATTTAGCTATTCTTTTTTATAAGGCAAAACTTACCTACCCCTATAATGACTGAAGATAAGGCAAACATGAACTGTGATTCTGCTAATTTAACAAAAGATGAAACATTAAAGATATCAGCAAGATATCTCTTGGACTAATTTTTTGAGTGTATTTGATAATTATTACCAAAATATATGCTTTAATTTTTTAAATTCCATTATAAAATTGGTCAATAAATAGAAGATAATACAACTATTTTATAGATCTGTATCTCAACAGCAGCATTTTGAATATGTTATTGCTTATCACCATGTTTCAGCAACATATTTATTCTTTATCAAGGCTATTTTACTGCTTTATCCTTATCTCTGCATTTTTATTTGCCATACATGTATATCCACGTAGAGAATAAATCAAAATTGGCTAAATATTTTTAGTGGATCTAACATTTTTTCTTTTACTGGAGAAAGAGTCTCAATACAATAAAGAGGTACAAATTTCTAATCCTAATACTAAGTGATTAACTAAATAATAAAACTGGGGTTTGATAGGAATATATTATTGCCACAGATTGGGATAAGAAGCCCATAATCAAGCCATGCTTATATTCTCAATTAAACTAGAAAAGAAAATACAAAGAGTATGTATCTATAGGCAACATTTTTAAAGACCAAGGTGATTTTAAAAATAAAAATCAAATAAACCAAGTTAATATATTATACAAAGAAAGATATACTGATAAAATTAATAAACAGATTAATTCAGCAAAAAAGTACATGTGCCAAGATTTATTTAAGCATAAAAAAATTCACATATTTTTTTCTGCACATGTTTCCTTTAAAAAAATAATTTACAAGAGTATTCTTACTTTTACAGCTAATTTTATTATTAAAATTTATAGAATATAATTTTTTGAAGGAAATGTATCTAACCTTGTAATTTTGCTTCAATTCCATCTTTGTTCAATCCAGATGCAAAACCTGTATAAGTCATGAAAATTCATAAAAAGTAAAACAGAATGGACTTAATTCATCTTTATAGGCTCAGTTTATATCCCAGTTAACTAGAGAAGAGTAGTTTAATTAAATTTTATATAGGAAAAAAAAAACCAGTGTATAGAGATCAAACAAGGCTTAAATATCTACAGAAAACAACCACTGTTTTAAAAGCCTTTCAATATCATTTGGGTATCTTTTGCCCATTTTATTGTATAATAGTAACTAGGAATTCTCTATTTTAACAAGAATAGTGTGGAGTAAATTCCAAATGTTTTACACATAGCAAATATCTGTCAAGTGATTAATATTTTCTCATGGACTTTCATTATAAAATGGATGTTCCTATAAAAACATGTTTGGTAATAAAACCAATCTGTGCTATTTACCAAAGTTCCAACTACACATACTTTATAACACAATAATTTCACTCCTAGAACATACTCAAAGATATACATGTACATGTATATAAGAAGACATATATAACAATGTTCACAGAGGCATTATTTAAAATTAAGAATTTCCTTTCATCAAAAGATTCCTTAAGAAAATGAATAGTCAAGCCACAGACTGGGAGAAGAAATCTCAGTACATATATGTGACAAAAGACTCATGAGAATATACAAAAAATTCTTATATATTAATAATAAAAATATAAACAACCTAATTTAAAAATGGATGAGATGTGAATGGAGCACTTTACAAAACATGATATACAAATGGCTAATAAACATATGAAAAGATCGTTAGTGCTAGTATTCACCAAGGAAATGCAAAAAGAAACCACAAAGAAACTACTACACACACACAAGAATGGCTGGAATTTTAAAAACTGACAAAATTAACTGTTGGCAAACTCATCTAGGACTCTAGAACTCTCATACATTGCTGTTCAAAGTATAAATCAGTTCAACTGTATTTTGGGGTATCCACTACAGCTAAACATAGATCATAGGCCTACCCAATGAACTAGCAATTTTACTCCTAGCTATATATTCAAGAAAAACGAATGCTCACATCCATCAAAAGATGTGTAGAAGAATGTTCACAGTAGTTTTATTCATCATAGTCAAAAACTGGAAATGACCCACAAGAGGATGGATGATTAAGTTGTAGTATATCCATATAACTGAATATTGCATGTAACTGGATATTGGACAATAACAAAGAACAAACTACTACTAATGCACCCAATGATATGTATGAATCTCACAGACATTATGTTGAACTAAAAGAAAAAAAAATCATGCCTTCTCCAACACTTTAAAGAAAAAAAAAAAGAAAAAATAATATAAAGAAAAAAAAAAATCAGGCTGGGTGCGGTGGCTCACGCCTGTAATCCTAGCACTCTGGGAGGCTGAGGCAGGAGGATCGCTCTAGGTCAGGAGTTTGAAACCAGCCTGAGCAAGAGCGAGACCCCATCTCTACTAAAAAATAGAAAGAAATTAATTGACCAACGAAAAAATATATAGAAAAAATTAACCGGGCATGGTGGCACATGCCTGTAGTCCCAGCTACTCAGGAGGCTGAGGCAGAAGGATTGCTTGAGCCCAGGAGTTTGAGGTTGCTGTGAGCTAAACTGATGCCACGACACTCTAGCCCGGGCAACAGAGTGAGACTCTGTCTAAAAAAATAAAAATAAAAATAAATAAAGAATAAAAATCAGACACAAAAGAGTAAATACTGTATAATTCTATTTATATTAAAAAATAGATTAGCTAACCTATGGTAACAGAAGTCAGAATAGCATTTACTTCTGGAGGTAGATATCGACAGAGAAGGTGCATGAGGAAACTTCTGGAAAATGTTCTATATCTTGATTTGGGCTATGGTTACATGTGTATCTGTGGGTGTGTATGCACACATATGTAAAACTTCATTCAACTTTATACCTAAGATTTGTGCAATTTATTGTATGTCAGTGATTCTTCAATACAAAAAAAGTAACTATAAAAAATAAACCGTGAGAAGAAAGAAATGCAAATCAAAACATAAAAACATATCATTATTCACACATAATATTGGTAAAAATACACAAGTATATACCCTTCTGGTGGCTATATAAGCCACTTAGGTAGCAATTTAGCAACAGGTATCAAATTTATAAATGCATATATCTTTTAATGTAGTAATTCTATTTCTAGGGATTTATCATACAGATAAATTCACACATGTGAACAATGCATGGGTTTTTTTGTTGCATTGTTTGTAAGAGCAAACAATTATAAAAAGTATAAATGGCTATCAATTGGGGATGATTGAAATAATATATTTAAATATTATTGATGATTTAAATAATAATTTAAATGATACACGGTTAAAATGGAATATTATTTAGCTATTTAAAAAGCTTCCAAGATATATTAGGAAAAAAATAATGTACAGAACAGTAAAATAATCATGGTTTAAAAAATATGCCCACAAATTCTTTGATATTCTACCCTCTAAGAGGTGAACCTAATTCTTCTTGCCTTCATGCGGCAAGTACTTAGGACTTGCTTCTAAAAAACAGAATAAAGCAGAAGTGATAATGTGTAACTTTGGACACGAGGTTATAAAAAGACACTACAGCTTCTGACTTAATCTGTCTGTCTCTCTGAGATCACTCATCCTGGGGAAAGTCAGAGGCCTCTTGCCAACAGCCAGCAAGAAACTGAGGCCTCCAACAACTCTGTAGGTGAGCCTTCTTAGAAATGAATCCTGAAGCCCTAGGAAAGCCTCCAAATGACTGTTGCCCTAGGTGACATCTTGATGCAATCTCAAAGACTCTGACCCAGAACCTTAGCTATACCTTACTTAGGTATAGCTAAGACGTTCCAAGATTCCTGACCCACATAAGCTGTGTGAGATTATAAATGCTGGTTGTTCCAAGGTGCTAAGTTTTGGGGTTGCCACAAAGTAATAGAAAATGAATAAAATATGTCACCATTTGTGTTTAAAAAGTGGAAATATAAAATTACATTTTCTTATTTCTTATCTGCTTTTGTATGCAAAAAAGGAAAATTATACAAAAAAAGGCATACCAATGATTATAGACCTAAGAGAGAGAAATGGGAGAAATAGGAACTGAACAACTGTGAGGATGGGGGATAGGTATGGAAGACTTTTTATATATTCTTATACTTTAAGATTTTTGAACTAAGTAAATATATTACCTAGTGAAAATACCATTTTTTAAACAATATAGATATTTATATAGATAGTCTTTTACTAAAGGCTTATATTATCCTTGGAGATCTGAAAGTTTAGAATCTGAATGGTATTGCAATGAATCATGTTTTAATCTGATATTCAACAACCCCAAGTATTTTTATTTTATAACCTATACCACATGAAAAAACTCTCTAGAGGCAACAACCAGATGTATGTTGGCTTCTGAAGCAGCATAGAAATTCCAGCAGTAATGGTAGTAATATATACTTTGATTTCTTATAAATTGAAAAATGAACAGTCACAAATTTAGAATAAGTAAATGGTTAAACAATAAGTACAAAGAAAATTCAAAACTTTTAAAAACTTTAACTTATTTTAAGTAATTTAGGCATTTTTGTTATTTTTATTGAAGTTAATTTTTTTTCTACTAGGTCTGTTTTTAATGCTGCTGATTTCAAACCTTATTGAAAGAATAGAAGTAAAATGGATAAAGATTTCTCATTTTTGTCTACTCTTGCCTCTGAATGTTATTGTGACTGTTATTACCTTTTGTTTCTGTTATCTAATACTTTCTGTAATCTATTCTAAAACCTATTAGCATAAATACAGTCTTAATTGGCTTGAAAAAATTACTACTTTTCCAAGTGAAAGTAACAAACCATAATGAGATGGATTTTTCAAGGCTCTGATATAAAGCAAGGTTGATCGTATCCATTCCAAAGCAATATTCACATCTGTGATGGTATGCAAAACTATCTCTGCATTTAAATGTTCAATGAGATGTCTGTGCAAACTAATGGGAAAAAAAAAACAACTCTGCATTACTAATATGCATTTCAATGCCATAACTTTGACTTTTTAAACTTTAATAATATATAATATACTCACTGCTACTTTAATGATTCATGAAATATAACTTAATTTCTAAAAATATAAAAGAAAACCTTAAAAAGTTTGATTTTTTAAAAGACTTGAGATTTCTCTCTACTCCATGGCTCTAGAAGACAAATTATTGCTTTAAAAAAGAATGGAGGGTGAATTATATCCTATTTTCACCAAGAGAAAATAAATCAAACACTTTACTAAAAGGCACCAGATTGCCTTTTTTTTTTTTTTTTTTTGAGGTAAGTTCTTGCTCTATGACCAGGCTAGACTGCAGTGTCATCACCATAGCTCACTGCAACCTCAAACTCCTGGACTCAAGCAATCCTCCTACCCTCAGCCTTTCGAGTAGTTGCAAATACAAGTGCACTGATTTTTATATTTTTAATTTTTTTGTAAAGATGGGGTCTCACTCTGTTGCTCAGGCTGGTCTTGAACTCCTGGCCTCAAGCAATCCTCCCACCTTGGGCTCCCTAAGTGCTTGGATTATAGTGTAAGCCACCATGCCTGGCCCTTTCTCTCTTATTATTAAACAAATTTTTAAAATGTGAAAATGATATCTCTCCTCTTATTACAAATTAGTAATTACAAATTTATATAATTTAATATATTAATATAAGTTATAATATAATAATTAATAAAGCCTCGTTACAAATTAGGTCTTATTATAAACAAGGATACACCACTGAATAAAACTATTATCTTCTTAAAAAGAACTATTAAATTCCCTAAAAAGATACAAAATTTCTAGTTAAGTTGTTGAAAACTTTTAAGAAAATGGCCTTTAAAAATCTCCAAACCAAAGTTCCTTTTAATATGTTAAAAGGAAGAACATAGGCTATATTAGCATTGTTATATTTTTGGAATATTTTCTATATTACCTGC
This sequence comes from Cheirogaleus medius, assembly GCA_008086735.1. NCBI lineage: Eukaryota > Metazoa > Chordata > Mammalia > Primates > Cheirogaleidae > Cheirogaleus > Cheirogaleus medius. The sequence continues at coordinate 68,983,818 of VBSM01000529.1, forward strand.
TTTCTACAGTGTCACTACATGCTAACATTTGAATGTACTTCTCTTTTGTACTTAATCGAGTCATAATAACTGCAGTTGCTGTAGTGTCAAACTAGGAAAAAAAAGACAGAGAAATTTAGTAGAGAGCACGTCTTGGTACCGGTTCTCTTCAATAACTCGAGACTTTCATTTTATATTAAACAGTCCCCTGGCCTTAAATGACAGTTCAAAAGGCCTTTAAAAAGTTTCTGAATTTGAATTTTAATTGAAAGTTTAATTAAAAAACCTTCCAAAAGTATAGCTATAAATACTACTTTGGTTTCAATGTAACATAATTTTGGCAAATGTTAAAATCAAAACAAACTTTGGTAACTGAATAAGAGTTATAAGATTTGGGTAGTTTACACACAATCTGATTTATTCTATAAAATTATAAATTTGTATAACATAACATTTTGATTCTCTTTGAAAAGATATTCTTCTTGAATCTTCCTTAGTACCTATATTTAGAATGACTTCTTCATTCAAGCATTTGTCAGAGGAGTATATTTTGAAATATATGTGGACTGGCTTTTAATTGTCACAATACCTGAGTACCACTATTGGTATTTAGTTCTAAGACCTAGGGATGCTATTAATACATGTTCTGTAATGCAGATGGCAGTCGTACACAATGAAAAACTGCCCCATCCAAAATGACAAGAGCATCCCCATTCAGGATAAAAAAAAAAACAAAATAAAAAAACCTCAAAACCAAAAAGACCTTTAACAGCATACCCATTCGTAATAAACCCATTTCCTCATCAGTCAATGAGAGCATAGAGGGAATGGAGGAAGTATGCCTCAGTTGGTGAGTCTTGTTTTAGTTTTATTCCTCCATTAAGGTAGATTTTTCTCTGTTACATTACTTTTAAAGCTAATCTAATTAAAAAATACACAAAAAATGCACAAAAATGATTTTTTGGTTTTACCATGTCTTTAAAATAAGTTGCAAAAAGCAAAGTTACTGAAACTTACTTGTGGTCGACCAGCTCTACCAATCATCTGTAGAATATCTGTTTCACTGTACTCTTCAAACATTCCTCCAGCGTAATGCATTGTAGATTTTATAATTACTAGGTGAGCAGGCAAATTTACACCCATGGCTAAAGTACTGGTAGTAACTGCATCAGAATAAGGCATAGTAATTACAAGTCATATCACTTTATTGCTTTAGGAAGACATTTTCTTATAAAAGACATATTCTTATAAATGCCATAAAAATTCATATATAAGAAATTTAGAGGCCAGGCGCGGTGGCTCACGCCTGTAATCCTAGCACTCTGGGAGACCAAG
>VBSM01000529.1:68985231-69005193 GCA_008086735.1 Cheirogaleus medius
AAAAAAAAAAAAAAAGAAAAGAAAAAAAACGAAATTTAGAAAAGAAGGAAGAAGAAAGAATATTATAATCTAAAATAATAAACCTTAAAACCAAAAACCTATTAAATTCTTATTTTTCAAATTGCACTATATTCAATAACATGAAAAAGAACTGAAAATCTGCCAAAGAATCTACTGTAGCATGTACATGCATGAGTAATTATACAATTTTAGATTATTGAAAGAAAGGCAGAAACAAGTCAGGATATTTATACTTTTAAAATTTTTTCCTAAAAATAATTTTCCAAAATATTTTATAGTATGTTTCACTTACAAAGAACTGGTAAATCTCCAACAGTAAAAGCTCCTTCAACTACTTTTCTATCTGACAGCTCCATACCAGCATGATGATAAGCAACACCATGTATGAAGAAATCTATAATAAAATATATCACTTATTTGTTACTATTAATATTTCATTAGTAATTGACTACTTTTATCCAAAAATGCTATTCAAAAATTATTTCTAAACCTACCTCTCAGTTTTGAATCTCTTATGGAACATGCACACTTCTGTAACCTATTTAAAAATATCATAAAATTATTGGGTTATTCTCAGTAATACCAGAAAACTCTGAAATAATTTATTAATTATTTTAAAACTTACAGATATCAAAAGATTTTCATAATATCATCATCTGAAAACTACCTTTAAGAAGTAGAGAATATCTAACTTTCATATTCAGAAGTCCCTAATTTATCAGCTATAACATTAAAGCTCACTTTTAAAATCAAGAATTTAGAAAACTCATTTTTCCACAGGAAAAAAACATTATAAATGGTGATTATGTTCATGGGTCAGAATGTAAAAGTCTACTCCCATAATTTACCTAAAAAATATTGGTAAGGAATAATAATTTTTAAAACTCTGCTATATCACTAGTAAGCCAAAAAAGATGGAAATAAAAAACAGTTGTTTATTGTGCTCTGAGATATGGCACATAAAGACTAGGTGAGGAAGAAGCAAGAAGGCCAAGAAGAGGTGCTTAACTCTCATCCCCATACCCCAAAAAGGACCAAAACAATGAATAAACAACTAACTACATTTTGACCAGAGAGACTAAAGGAAAGTGCCATGGTACAGCAAGGGAACAGTAGAAACACTGAAGTATAGAAACTCAGGATGGCCACATAAGGGAGGGAATAAAAAACCTTTCTTCTATCATCTTATCCCTTAGTCAGGATCAGTTAGAAACCAGGGGGAAAAAGGTAAGCAGGTACCCATCACCACCATGGACATTTGCAGTCTTAGCTACTGGAGGATCCTACAGTCTTTACAGGCCCTGAAGCACTATTCCAGAGAAGGAGCTTACATGGTATCCTACTTCCCATGGTCCAAGCTGCTACTACACAGCACCATCTTGAAACCGGAGCCAGTTAGGGTACATCCTAATCCGGGGCCAATAGCCACTGCATCTCTTCATCCCTGACACTCTGTCATCACACTGTGTTAACATGTAGTAGTACATAATCCCCCAGTCAAGCTGTTGCAGATCCCTACTCCCTTGGGCTAAGTTACCTCAAAAACAATCCATCTACCCCAGTCCATTTGCTGCTGTGGCCCAAACCCACCCCCTACTACTCAGAGCCTAGGTCAACAGAGCAGCTACCCCTGGGCCCTCTGCCCTCCAACTAGCATGGTGAATAATTCACACGGTAACTGAAGTGCCTAGCAGAGCAGCTGTGCCCCCAGTGCCCATGCCAACAAGGCACACTGTACCCCTTGGGGATCAAGAGCCCTAGCCCAGTAGAACAGTCACACCCCAGGTACCCCAAACTTTGGGGGACAAAGAGTCCCAGCAGATACCTGTGGCCCTAGACAACCAAGATGATGTGGCACCCCATCCAGCAAGGAGACAGAACCTTGGCTATGCTGTGTCTCTGTGCTGAACAACCCCAGCATCCCATTTCTTGGGATCTGGATTGCCTTCTGGAATCTGAGCTGCTGAGGTACACTCCCTCCATGAGGAGTGGAGTCATCATTGTGTTGCTGCCTGCCTTCCAGAGCCCAAGCTACAGCTGTGCCCTGCCATCCCTGGGTCCCTGATGCCACTGCACCCAACCTAAAAGAACCTGGGCCACTGCTGTATCTCACTACCCCAGAGGCCAGAGTCACCACTAAGCACTAATATAGCTCCTGGTATCCAAGTTGCCACTGTGCCCTGCTGGACTTAATCCAGGACCTGAATTGCAGCTGTGCCCTGCTTCCTGGAACTCAAGCCTCTGGAACACCCCTTCTTCCCTGGACCCATGCCAGTGCTGTACCCTGGATCCTCAGGATCACAGTCACAGCTATATCCATGTCCCCTGGGCCCAAGCTATTGAGAAGTGCCTCAGAGCCATAGTCCTTGGCTTTGTGGGAGAGCTATATCCACGTGTGCCTTAGAGAGTAAACATGTGCCCACACCAGATGCCAAAGTAGCAGGACACTGAACCCAGGACCCCAACTCCACAGCCACTCTGAGCACCTGTGCCCTGAAACACAGTGCCACTATGACTGCTTGTGGACCATGTCACCAGACATGCTATGGCTGCTTGTGGACCACGTCACCTGACACCTAGAGGGATCTCCCCAACTAAGTCCCCCCACTATGGAGAAAATAAGAACAAAAGGACCTCTAAAGCCCTTGCCACTGAGAACCCTTATGGGATACCAGTAAGCAAACAAATATTCACATTATGAGGGTTCCAGCAGAAGAGACAGAGAAAGACACAGAAAGCTTACTTAACAAAATAACCACTGAAAACTTCAAAAGTCTTCAGAGACATATAGACATCCAGATCCATGAAGATCAAAATTCCCCAAATGGTTCATTCCAAAGAAGTCCTCACCAAGGCACATTATAATCAAAATGTCAAAAGTCAAAGACAAAGAGAGAATTTTAAAAGCAGCAAGAAAAAAGCATCAAGTAACCTACAAGGGAATCTCTCTTAGATTCTCAGCAGATGTCTCAGCAGAACCTTGCAGGCCAGGAGAGAATGGGATGATACACTCAAAGTTTTGAAAGAAAAAAACCTGTCAGTCAACAATACTATACATAGCAAAGCTGTTCATCAAAAATGAGGAAAAATAAAGTCTTTTCCAGACAAGCAAAAGCTAAGGAAATTCATCACCACCAGGTCTGCCTTACAAGAAATATATTAAGGAGTTCTTCAACCAGAGATAAAAGGATGGTAATTAGCACCATGAAAACATATGAAAGTATAAAACACACTGATAGTCAAAATAGAATGTACCATTACTGTAAGGGTGGTATTTAAATCAAATTTCTAGTATGAAAGTTAAAAGTCAAAATGGTAAAAAATGTAGCTACATAAGTTGTTAAGGAATATTCAATATAAAAAGATGTAGATTGTGTCAACAAAAATATAAATTGTGTGTGGGGGGTGGGTAATAGTCTAGATTATTTGTACGCAACTGAAGTTTAGTTGTTATCACCTTAAAATAGTCTATTATAACTATAAGAGTTTTATGGGCCGGGCATGGTGGCTCACACCTGTAATCCTAGCACTCTGGGAGGCCGCAGCAGGAGGACTGCTCAAGGTCAGGAGTTCAAGACCAGCCTGAACAAGAGTGAGACCCCATCTCTACTAAAAATAGAAAGAAATTAATTGGCCAACTAAAAATATATAGAAAAAAAAAAATTAGCCAGGCATGGTGGAGCATGCCTGTAGTCCCAGCTACTCAGGAGGCTGAGGCAGAAGGATTGCTTGAGCCCAGGAGTTTGAGGTAGGCTGATGGCACAGCACTCTAGCCCGAGCGACAGAGTGAGACTGTCTCAAAAATAAAAAAAAATTAAAAAATAAGAGTTTTATGTAAGCCTCATGGTAACTACAAAGCAAAAGGCTACAGAAGATACACAAATGAGAAAGATAAAGGAATAAAAGCTTAGCACTACAGACAAACACCAAATCACAAAGATACACAAGAGAAGAAGAAAGGAACAAAAGATCTACAAAACAACCAGAAAACAGTATACAAAATGGCAGGAGTTAAGTCCTTACCCATCAATAATAACCTTGAATGTAAATGGATTAAACTCTCCAATCAAAAGACATAGAAAGTGGCTGAATGGATAAAAAAAAACCAAGATCCAAATATGTGCTGCGTGCAAGAGACCCATCTTAGCTTTAAGGACACATGTAGTCTGAAAGTTAAGGAATGGAAAAAGACATTCCATACAAATAGTAACAGAAAGAGAGCAGGGGTAGCTATACTTAGATAAAATAGACTTCAAGTCAAAATGGTCATGAGAGACAGTGAAGGTCATTATTTAATGATAAAGGGGTCAATTCATCAAGAGAACATAACAACTGTAAATACATATGCACCCAACATTGGGGCACCAAATATATTAAACATTATTAAGAAACATGAAGGGAGAGATAGACAGCAATACAATAGTAGGGGACTTTAATACCCCACTTTCAATAATGGCTAGATTAACCAGACAGAAAATGAACAAGGAAATATTAGACTTGAACTGCACTTTAGGCCAAATGGACCTTATAGGGATATAGAATTTTCCATTCAGTAGCAGCAAAAATATGTATTCTTCTCTAGTACACATAGAACATTCTCCAGGAAAGACCATATGTTAGGCCACAAAACTAGTCTTAACTAGTTTTAAATAGTCTAAATTCAAGAAAATTGAAATCATATCTAGTATCATTTCCAACAACAGTATGAAACTAGAAATCAGTAACAAGAGAAATCATGGAAAATTAACAAATATGTGGAACAACATGCTCCTGAATAACCAATGGGTGAAAGAAGAAACCAAAAGGGAAATTTAAAAATATCTTGAGACAAAAAACGATGGAAATAGAACACATCAAAATCTATGGGATGCAGCAGAAGCAGTACTAAGAGGGAATTTTATAGCAATAATACCTACATGTAAGAAGAAAATCCTAAATAGCCCAACATTACACCTGAAGTAGCTAGAAAAAGAACAAACTAAATGCAAAGTTAGCAGAAGGAAGGAAATAATAAAGATCGGAAAAGAAATAAATCAAATAGAGAACAACAACAACAAAAAACAGAAAATAATCAATAAAACCAAGAGTTGGTTCTTTGAAAAAATAAACAAAATGGACAAACCCCTAGCTAGACTAAGGAAAAAAAGGGAGAAAACTCAAATAAATAAAATCAGAAATGAAAGTGGAGACCTTACAACAAATGCCTCAGAAATTAAAAGGACCATAAGGAACTATTATGAACAATTATATACCAACAAATTGGATAAGAGGAAATACAAAAAGTTCTAAAAAAATATAATTTGGCAAGATTGAGTGAGGAAGAACAGACCAAAAGAGATTGAAGTATTATAGTAATTAAAAACTTTCCAACAAAGAAAAGCCCAGGATCACATGACTTCACAGTTGAATTCTACCAAACATTCAAAGAAGAATTATAACCAATACTTCATAAACTATTCCAAAAAATAGAGCTATAAGGAATACTTCCAAACAAATTTTACAAGGCCAACATCACCTTGATACCTGAGCCAGGCAAAAACACCACAAGAAAACTATAGGTCAATATTTCTGATGAATATTGATGCAAAAATCCTCAATAAAATAAAAGCAAATCAAATTGAACAACACATCAAAAAAACATCATATATCATCACCGAGTGGGATTTATTCCTGGCATGCAAGGCTTGTTAATATATGCAAATCAATTACTATGATACATCACATTAACAGAGTGAATGACAAAAACCACATGATCATCTCAATTGATGCAGAAAAGGCACTTGACAAAGTTCAACATCCTTTCCTGATAAAAATGCTTAACATTTAGATATATAAATGAAGGAATAATTAATATAAATATAAGGAAAGTTCCTCAATGTAATAAAGGCCATTTATGAAAATCCCACAGCTAACATCATAATCAACGGGAAACAACTGAAAGCTTTTTCACTAAGATCCAGTACAAGGCAGGGATGCCCACTCTCACCACTTCTATTCAACATAGCACTGAAGTAATAGCAAGAGCAGTTAGACAAGAAAAAGAAATAAAAGGCATCCAAATCGGAAAGGAAATGTAAAATTATCTCTATTTGAAGATGGCATGATCCTATATGTTAAAAAAAAAGATGGCATAAAAAAGCCTTTTAGAATAAATAACTTCAGTGAAGTTGTAGGATAGAAAATCAACAAGTTCTACAAAATTCAGAAGTGTTTCTATCCACAAATACTGACCTAGCTGAAAAAGAAATTTTCAAAAATCCCATTTATAGCATAAAAAAAATTACTTAGAATGAATTTAACCAAGGAGGTAAAAGATTTGTACACTGACACCTATAAAACATTGATGAAAGAAATTGAAGAAGAGAAAAATAAATGGAAAGGTATCCCATGTTTATGGACTAGAAGAACTCATATTGTTAAAATGTCCATACTATCCAAAGCACTATACAGATTCAACAAAATCCCTATCAAAATTCCAACAGCATTGTTCACAGAAATAGAACAAACAATCCTAAAATTCACGTGGAATCACAATAAACCCCAATAAGCCACACATGGTATTGAGAAAGAAAAACAAGGTTAGAGGCACCATACTTCCCAATTTAAAATTATACTACAAAGCTATAGTAACCAAAACAGTATAGTACTGACATAAAAACAGAAATGTAGACCAATAGAACAGAATAGAAAGCCCAGAAATAAGTCTAAACATGTAAAAATCAATTAATTTTTGACAAAGGCACCAAGAGGACACAATAGGAAAGATAATTTCTTTAATAAATGATGCTAGGAAAACTGGATTTTCACATGAAAAATAATGAAATTGGACTCATATTACGTACAAAAATCAACTCAAAAATGGATAAAAGACCTAAATTTAAGACCAAGAGCCATAAAACTTCTAGAAGAGAACACAGGAGAAAAGCTCCTTGATTTTGGCCTTGGCAATGATTTTTTTGAATACCAAAAGCTCAGGCTACAAAAGCAAAAATAAATAAATGGGACTACGTCAAACTAAAAAGTTTCTGCACAGCAAAGGAAATAATCAACAAAATGAAAAGGCAATCAGTGAACTGGGAAAAAATATTTGCAAACCACATATCTAATAAGGAGTTAATGTCCAAAAGTTATAAAGAACTTTTACAACTCAATAGCAGAAAAACAAATAACCCAATTAAAAAATGAACTAAGGACCTGAATAGACATTTCTCCAAAGAAGACATAAAAATGGCCAATAGGTACATGAAAAGGTGCTCATCATCACTAAACAACAGGAAATGCAAATTCAAACCATTATGAGATATCACCTCACACCTATTAGGATGGTTATTAGCAAAAGACAAGAGATAACAAATGTTGGCAAGAGCATGGAGCAAAGGGAACCCTAGCACACTGTTGGTGGGAATGTAGATTGGTGTAGTCATTATGGAAAGCAGGATGGAGGTTCCAAAAGATATTAAAAATAGAATTATCATACAACTGACCTAGCAATCCTTTCTCTGGGCATATAAAAAGAGAGGAAATCATTACCTCATAAAGATACCTGCACTCCCATGTTCATTGCAGTACTATTCACAATAGCCAAGATATGGAAACAACCTAAGTGTCCACTGATGGACGAATGAGTAAAGAAAATGCAGTATATATACACAATGGAGTATTATTCAGCCTTAAAAAAGAATGAGATCCTGCCATTTACCATAACACGGATGGACTTGGAGGATGTTATGCTGCAATACTAAGTGAAATATGCCAGGCACAGAAAGAAAAATATGACATGATCTCACTTACATGTGAAATCTTGAAAAAAAAAGTCAAATACAGAGATAGAGAATAAAACAGTGGTTACCAGAGTGAAGAGGAGGCAGGAGACAAAATGGGGAGATGTAAGTCAAAGGATACGAAGCAGCAGATATGTAGGATAAACAAGTCTAGAGATCTAATGTACAACATGAAGACTACAGTTAATAAAATCATACTAGATTAAGGATTCATGTTAAATAAGTAGATGTTAGCTGCTTTTATTTAAAAAGTAACTCTATGAGAGATATGTTCATTTGCTTCATTCTTCACTATAGTAACTATTTCACTATCTATAGGTACCCTGTAACATCATGTTGTAAACCTCAAATATGCACTATAAAATTTCTCTTAAAAAAAAGAAAACTAGGTTAACTTAGAAGAAGAAGTTAAGAAAGTTTCCTGACAATCTGAAAAGAAATTCTGAGTACTTTCAAAGATTTTGGAAGTTGTTAAGCTTGGTTCTTTAATATATCTAGGAACCCCCAAATTTGTGTTTTTCCATTTCCTTGTTGCAGATCTCACATTAAGAGGTATTTTTTTTGTATGACTCGTGATTTTCTTAAGGATTCACAATAGAATGAAGAAAAGGCAAGAGGAAAGGGCATGTTATTATTAAAACAAACTCTGTGCTGCATACTATTAGGGATCTTAAAAATGTTGCCTTATTTAATTATCACAATAAGATGGTGAGATAGTGATCCCCATATAACTAACCTTGATTAAGAAACTAAAGCTGACAAGAGTTAAGTAATATGTCCAATAGTACACAACTAGTAAAAGTGGCAGTACTGTAACTCAAATCTGGGTCTATAACTTTAATATGTTTCTAATACCAGAATGTTCTTCCTGAAAAAAGCATGAATAAAAAAGAAGATGAAGAAAGAAAAAATAAGGGGCAAAGAGTAAAAAAAGAAGAGAGTTAAAGGAGAGAGAAATTTTCCTTGAGTAACTAGGTAAAAGTGAGAAATGAGAAAAGGAATTAAGGTATATGCTTTCTGCAAGAAAATGATCAGCTGAAACAAAATTAGCTAATTTATGTGCAGCAGAGAACAGGGAAAAGGGAGAGGATGAAATGTAAATTAGTATAAAGGGACCTTATAGCCTATCTACTTCAGTTCCCTACTCATATAGGTAAGGGCAGCTCAAAAATGTTAATTATTAAGTATTCACCTTAGGAGGCTACACAGTTAGTCTATGTGAATGATGCCACCATTACACAAAGAATACCATAAGTCTTTCAAAACTGCCTTCAGAGTTACTTTATGAGCAAGAAAATAAGGCTTGATATCCACATTTTGTTTCTGACTAAAAGTGACATGCCCAACTTGATCACCTAGTTTATTCACCCAACAAGTAAAGGGCTCCAAATTACTTATAGCTACTTATAGCCTCTCTATCCTATACCTATGCTTAAAAAAAAAAATCCAGTTTTACTTATATTCTATTCCTACTTTTATAATGAACTGGTCAATCTATTTTTGAAACCCCATCTTTGTTAAGAAACATTTAGAAAATTAATAGTCAATGTTATAAAACCATGTACAGCTAGTATGAAAACTCAATCATTATTTGCTGCTATTGCTATTTTGTTAGCATTAATTTCACTTTCTCCCTTTCTGTGTACCTCTCAGATCTCATCTATTAACACTTTTTGGCTGTGAGCTTTTTGTTGGTTTCTCTCATTCTCTCTGGGTCTCTTACTGTATTTTACTGCTTAATCTTGCTTTGTTGATGTGTATAATAAAAGAACTACTTTACACACTTCACACCCTAGATTTTTTTTTCATATGACAGTAACCAAGGTTACTTAGCGGGTTAAATCCTTGAAATGGAAGTGAAAGTATGAAAATATTGTCTAGAGTATGAATAGGTACCTATGTTTGTAATTCTTTAATGGACTAAATGGCCAGAGATCCATCCTTTTCTTTTAATGGATAGAAAGCCAAAGAATGTAAAAAAACAAAAAACAACAAAACCCAACTCATGTCTTCTAGGCTTGGTACATGTCTTTGGTTGACAAATGACCAGAGGTGGTGGCAAAGGGACAGACTGGTAATTGGAAAGCTGAGCTGACCTAAAATGGAAAGAAGTACATCCACCCACCATACAAAATTAGGCAGAAAAATCATTATCATACCCACATGTAATTCTCCAATCCAATTTTAGTCCAAGGTCTACCACTAAATATATTTACTGATACATATATAACAACAGAAGTTGTTATAATAACAATAAGCTAATATTTATTTAGTAACCATATGCTAGCACTCTGCTGAGACCTGCTAAGATTGAATAGTAAATAAGATGAGCACAAGTCCCCATTTCCTCAAGAAATGTATACTCTAATGAATAGAACAGATAATAAAATAATAATTAAACAAAAGGATATTTATTAATAGTAAATGCTATTGTTACCAAAAGCTCAGCACTTGTCCCAGAGGCCACATTAAAAGAATAAGGACAAGTGTTTTGAGGAGAAGGAAAGAGAAGTTTATGAATTTGCTGGCAAATGAGGTTGGCAGACTCCCATCTTAAAGTACCAATATTCTGCTTTTGAGCAGAAATAGAGAGCTTTTAAAGGGGTGGTTTTTCTGCTTTAGGCTATTGCTGTTCAACTATAGCTGATAGGTTCTGATTCATCCCATTTTGGCTAAGACAATTTCTCCTGACGTCCACCTGGACAATTCCCTTGAGCCAACTCCTGTGGTACAAAGAACAAAGTGCATTTCCCTACCCCTCCTGACCACTGGCCTGAGACAGGGATGCAGGTTTTAATTCCAAAGGAGTGGGGGAGGTTTTAGAGAGATAAAACATTTTTGCCCTTTTTCAGGCCATTCTCCCTGTTACATTATGAAATAAAAGTAAAGGGTGCTTATAAAAGTAAATAGAGGGAAATTGATGGTCATGGAAAACTGATATTAAAGGTGAGACTTGAAAAATTAATAGGAGTTAGGTAAAAACCATTCCAGGAAAAGAAAATATGATGCAGGACAAACCTTTATAGGGTAACAGTTTGGTGTATTTATAGAACAAAGAGGCCAATATGGCTTGACTGTAGTGAGTAAAATGGGAGCATGGTCATGATGAGTCTGGAGAATTTGCTAGGCATCACATTATACAGGTTATTGCAGGCCACACTAAGGATTTAGGATGTTATTCTAAGGACAATAAGAAGCTATTAAAGGGCTTTAGGCAGGAAACTGACATATCTATATGTGCCATTTTAAACAATCATTCTGCTATGTAGAGAATAAAGTGGGATAAGAGTGTGTACAGTCGACAGAGAAAAGAATACAGCCCAGGCAAGAAATTAAGTGACTTGAATTAAGGAGGTGACAGTGCAGATGGAGACAAAATAATATATTTGAGTTACATTTAGAAGTAAGGATAAACAGGACTTGGTAATTGATTGCCTATGGGGTGGAAGATGAAGGAGACTATCAGTGATAGGTTTCTGCCATGAGAAACTAGGGAGATTATGTATAATTAAGATGGAGAACACTGGAGTAAGAGGTGGTTTGAGAGAAAAATCAAGGTTCTATTTTGGACATAATGAGTTTGAGATGCCCATTAAGATATATAATTGGATGTACTATAGGCCTGGAGTTCAGTAGGGAGATCTGGGGTGAAGGTATAAATTTGGGAATTCATAGACATACATAAATATTATATAAACCTAACATGAGTATATATAAACACCTAGGAGTGGGGAATTAGAAAAAATGAACTTCAGATAGAACCCCCTGAATGTCAACATTTAAAAGTTGGGTAAAAGAGTTCTGAAAAGGTGACTAAAAATGAGTGGGCTGTAAAGTGGGGTGAAAACTGGTAGATGATGATCATGGAAGCACAGAGTCCAGAGTATTTAAGTGAGGTGGAAATGGTCAAATGCATTAGAGATTCCTGAGAGATGAATTAGCAAGACCAGCTTTAGTCAAAGATTATACTAGATGCCAGATTGAAAGTAAGTAAAAAAAAAAAAAATGAAGATAGCAGTCTGGATAATCCTTATCTTTCATGAAATCTGGCTATGAAATAAAGATCGATCATAGCTGCATTAAGATTCATTATCTCAATCTTCAAAATTGCTATTATCCTTATTTTACAGATAAGGAAACTGAGGGTTGGACATGTCAAGTAACTTGCCCAAGGTTAAGGGATGAGGCTAATTTTCTTTTCTCATCTTGATGGTCCCTAAAAATGCTTCTACAATACTTCCATGAAAAAATGAAAAACTATACCTCTGTTCCTGTTCCACAGTCATAATAAACTTAGCATATTTCACAAGAACAGAAGCAGCCTGTTGTACACCTTTCCTTGTTGCACAAAACTGAAAATAAATTAATAATTTTTAATTATCATATTAAAAAACTGAAAATTACACTAAAAAATAAACCACCAACAATCCATACCACAAGTGTTGGTTTCTGATCAGAGTACGTTTGTATGACACTGGCAATTTTGTAGTTCAGGGTTAAATCAAACTTAAATTCAGTTTGGTTACTACCACAGGGAAATCCAAGAACCACTTTCTGAAGTTTCACTGGTCTATGGCTTTCATCCATTTTCAGACAAACAGCAGGTCTGTCACCATCTGAAAGCCATTCTGCAATCTTTAAAAAACAGAAATATGTGTATTAAAATTTTTTCCAGTAAAATTCTATGGATAAACATAACCCAATTATAGACTACTTTAAAGTCAAGGTAAAAAAGTATTTAATCAAGTAGTCTTTTTCAGTATTACATACTATTCCATCAATACTATTCTATTGATATATTGGTAAATACTACCAATAGCAGTATTTCAAGATTATACCCACTCTTCACCATGGTAAACTTCTAATTGATTATTATTATGGTTTTATTTTCCTTCATAAGAGTCCACGGTAAAATTAAAAATTGATTTTGTCATAGAAATCAAATTTCTCAATATCATTGTAACTTTTTCATTATTTTTCAAAACTATGCCTTGAAATGGCTGACACTTCCTTTGTGTTGTCTTAAACACTAACTGAATAGTAGCAAGGTAATGGTTGGCTCAGGTTGGCAAAAGTTCACATTTTTTAAGCAAACAACAAGTAAACACTTGAGAGATGGCAGTGAGACTCAATGCTAGAGTCACTAGTTAGTTTCTCAAGCTGTGATACACAATCCTTATCTTTACATACCCTGGTTAATAATCAGACTCCATGCACTGCTCTAAAATTGGCCATTGCTTTGACAGAAAGAAGACTGGTTAATGCGTTTCTTGTTGTACAGGAAGTAAATGTTAAAATATTCTCAAAGTTATCAGGGGTAGGGATAATATCACACAAGAACTGACAGTTTGAGGGGAGCAGAAGGCTAAGGATAAAGACCTTAATTTAGGGAAAAATTGAAGAAGACCTGAAGAAAGAGATGGAAAAACAGCATTTACAGAAGTAATGATTACCACAAAGGGGAAGAAAGTTTTCAGAATTAGAGGAGATTGGTATACAATAACTGCTTACAAATCAGTAAAAAAAAATTTAGTATACTAATGTGAAAAAAGGGCAAAAAGCATGATGCTGCAAGTTGCAAAAAAAGAACTTACAGCAATTGATAAATATATTAAAAGTATCTGCTTCAGTAGAAATCAAAGAAGTGAAAAATTTAAAAATAAGACACTATGTTAAACAATAAACTTGATAAATATTTTAAAATAATAATTATTTTATTATTATACTATCTAGTGTTAGAATATAGGGAAATGGCTGCCAATAGAAATGTAAATGAATATAACATTTATTGAAGGCAGTGTGTCCTTAGAGTTTTATATATCCTTTGATTCAGTAATTTTATTCTAGAATTTCAAAGATATATTAATTTTAATACTGTTTATAATAGCAAAAACTGGAAATAACTTAATCTTCCATTGTTATGGTATTAGATAAATAAATAATAAAACCACAAAAATAGTATTGAAGAAGAATATTTAATGATATGGAAATGTTTATAGGTAAAACGCAAGCCAAAAAAGAGTGTGTACATTATATGGTTCCACGTATATATGTGCAAGGACAAACACTGGGATTTAGTCTTGTTTTAATAAACTTTGAGTTTTTCTATATTATTCTTGAATATAAAAAAAGCTATCATCTTAAGAATAAGAAAATGATTGATTGTGCCAAATTAAAGATAAAGACAAAATTTTCCACTGAAATAGACAATATAGCAGCTCTTTGTGAAAACAATTTCAAAGAAGTAGTAGGGGGGAAAAAGCAATATTACAGTAGGCAGAGAAGCAAGTGGGGGTGAGAAAGTTAGACAGAGACTATTTTTTTCAAAAAGTTTACTTAAAAATTGAAAAAAAATTAAGTCATATATTCATTATGGAAATTATGATACTGCACACAAATTTTTTCTTTACATGTCCATGTAGTTCATTAAAGATGAGCTCCTCCTCAAGGACAGGGTCCCCATGTTTTCACTCTTGTACCTATTATTAGTGCTTACAATATCAAGCATATAGAATTGAGTAAATAGTAATCATCTAAGTAATTATTTTTATTTTCTACTATACTTTGCTATACAACTTGTGTCAGCTGGTTACAATGACCGTAACATATTAGTCAAGTTATTATGAGGTGTCCGAAACGCGTGAAACTAAGATTTTAGATACCAGTAAACAATAGACTTCCATGAAATGTTTTATTAAACCTGATCAACCAAATTTTATGGACTTAATAGTGTTATACCTATATGATTTAGCCATAACTTTCTACAACATACTTTCCAATTAAATTTGTCAGGTGACTGAAGAAGAAAAAAATCTCACTTTTCTCTAAGGTCAAAATGATTAAAAATTTCACAAGTCATTAAAAACCTGATAGACTAAAATTCTAACTTACATCCTCAGCATTTGGAATCGTTGCAGATACAGCTATAAATCTCATTGGAATAATAGTGCTAATATTTTTTAAAGTCTGAGATACAGATTGTACAGTTTTCATTCTGCTGACTACAACTTCAAGAGTTGGACCACGATTTTCATCTTTTACAACATGTACCTAAGCAGGAAATCAAGAAAAAATCATTAGTTATTGAACTAAAAACCTATTTAATCAATTAAAATATGCAATAGTATTAACATCCTTCCTTTTGAAAATGAGTGTTTTCCACTTGAAGAGATAAAACAAACATATAGTTCGGTTGAAAATGTCTCGCTTCTTTCCATCCATTCTAATCATATTTTTGTGTTTATCTCTGAAAGTGAATCATATGTTCACTACCTCATCAATGAGAAACAGTCGAACCAGCTGGACCAAAGAGTTATCTCTCCATTTCCTAGTCATGCTATCCCATTTTTCCTAAAGAAAAAAAGTAAGTAGTTTAATGTAATAAGGAATTATAATATTATTTAAGATACAAATAAAATTTTTAACATGACATATTACAAATAATGGGCAATGTTTTGGCTGGTGCTTGGAAAGTATCCTGAAAAACATTTAAAGATCAAAAAAGATTTAAGAAATTTTAACAGTCCTACTGGGCCCTCAATTGTTTTTAAGTTGAACCACAATATATTCAAAGTTTTATTACCTATTTTTAAGTGCTACCAAGGCCATGCCTCTACAATATATAATATTTGAGTAAAAAAGAATATAAGCAATAAATACGATTATACAGTATCCACAATAACAAATTGCCTATTCTTTGTCCATTTTTCCTATTTGGTCATTTGTCTTTTACTTATTGATTTATAGGTATTCTTTTTTAACCCTAAATACTAGTTACTTTTTATATTTGTTTATATTACAATGCTTCTAGTTTATACTTTTTTAAAATTTTTCTTCTTGGTGAGGAAACATATTTTCTCACAAACCAAGGAAATAATAAAGTATAAAGAATACCTACTGGAGTTGTCATAATAATATGAGCATGCTGAATCTCAAATAGGTCATCCATTACTGTATCTCCAGTGAGTTCTTTACAATTCAGTCCTAATGGTCCAAATTTCTCTCTCCAGTCATCAAACCGCTGACTACACAGGGCTTTTATTGGTGCCACTGTAACAATGTAAGATATTTATTTTGAACATTAGTGAAATTTTAAAAGTATTTTCACAAATTTTGGCTAATAAAATTAGGGTAAAAACATACATCTAGGTACTGCCTAATATTAATAAATTAAAAGTTAACAATAATACAGGCATATTTAGAAATATAAAAGTAATAACCAAAAAGAACTAACAATAAAAATAGAAGTGTTTGCTCAGGCAAGTGTAACTAAGAGTGGAAAAAAGTAGGGTAGCAGATTATTGCTTTTCATTACAAGCCGTTTTGTGATATTTTGTTTTTTAAACCATATGCATATATAACTTTGATGAAAATTTTTAAATATATATATACCTAAGAAAGGAGAGCAGAGGTTCCTACACAAATTTCTAGAATTACAAATGTTTGGTTTTATTTGTTTGTTTTGCTTGCCTTTTTATAAATAAGTATGCAAAAGTCAAGTTCTCAATTCAAATAGTACTTTTTATTTATAATTCTGAGAAAATGTGTTTTAAATGTAATGTAATAGACAAGACTAGTTGTGGTATACCTTTATTAAAAATGTACGGAAAACCAAGTAATAATTCCTATGGCCTGAAATTGAATTTACTTCTTCATTTTGTTTCAATGGTTTTTCATTATTATAATTAATCATCACTCTTATATAAATACTTACTGTAAACAATTTTAATATTCGACCATGGCAATGGTACTTCCACTAACAATCTTGTTATAGCTAGTTCAAACAGTACAGTTTTTCCAGAACCAGTTGGAGCACAAATCACAAAATTCCTATCTGTGTAAAGGAGCTAAAAAATAAAATTTAATCAATCATGTAATATATAGAATTTTTCAAATACATTCTCAATTCATTAAAAAAAGTCTTAGGAAAAGTATAAGAAATAGTAGTTCAAGCATTTTTACCTCTAAAATCATTAAAACTGTAACCCTGCTCAGATCCTCCATCCTCAAAAAATAACATTATTAATATTTTATCATGGTATTTTATTTGTCAAAGTAATATGCTAGACCTAGAATAGAATTATTCCTTTAGCTTCCTGAGAAATTCTAACCTATATAAACAAAAAATGAATCCACCAATCCAAAGCACATGCATTCATTTAACAAATATTTTCTGAGCTCCTATAATATACTAGACACTGAGTGTAGCACTGGGGACATAAAGATGTGATCTAGTCCCTGCCCTCAAAGAGGATACAATGTAGTGAGAAGAGGCAGATAAGTAAGTAATTATAATAAAATACTTACATCATCAAAGGCTTTGGACTGTACATAGTTGAAATATGGAAATTCTTTGAAAATACTTCTAAATTTTGCCGCTTAGAATAACATCAAGGAGTCAATATTTCAGAATTTTAAAAATTGGTTATTTTTAATTTAAAAATTCAGTTAAATTGATATTAATTCTGACAATTTAATGATAAGGCTTTAATATTTGCTATTCTGGCAACTTAAGAAAGGAATTAACAGAAATTATTCTAGCCTCCAGTCACATTCCATATTCTGAAAAGAATCTGCAAAGTTCCTAAAGGGAAAACAGGAGGGTTATATAAGGGTTATAACTTGAGAGTTAAGTATGATGGAAGAGATGCAAATACATATAGGCAAGTATATCATAACTACACTTCTAGTTTATCTTTTCCAGAATAGTGTTTTTAATTCACCTTGACTAGGCCACTTGATTTTTATCTCTTCTTTAATGTTCATAATTTCACTTACTAACTATTCATTGTGCCTCATTAGCTGATGTGTGTTACTGAATCCCTTTGTTTTTGATAATTTAGGTGGGTTAAGTGGTGGATTTAATTGTACTAGCTCAAAAGGAAGAACTTAAATCATCGTTCCCCTGTAAGAAAGTTCAAAAATATTAATAGATAAGAAGAATAAACTGTCCCCTCTCCAAGATGAGGGTCTATTGCCAGCTTGGAACATATTTGTACTTATATGGTATTCATTTTATAATATGTCAACTACATTTATTGAGCACTATATGCAGAATACATTTCTAGATTTAGAAAGCAATGGGAAGCTATAAAGCAAGAAGAAAATGAGTTCCTATAATTGAAGCTGTTATAATCTATTAGATGTAAGACAGTTAATAATTAATATATCTGAGAACAAAAATACAGTTTTTTAAACAATTACATTTTTACAAAGATATACAAGAACTGAATTGCTGTTGTAATCCTGTTAAAACTTAAATCAGATCATAGACTTCTCTGCTCAAATTTCCCAATTTCTCTTAAAGTATATGGCTACAAGGCCCTAACATGATCTTGTCTCCATATTGCCACTCCCCAGTCCTCCCTCACCTTAATCTCTCTGACTTCATGTTCTACTACTCTCCCGACTCATCTCCTCTAGCTATCCGGGACTCTGTTATTTTTCAAAAACATCAGCCATGTTCCTGCCATAAGGCCCTCCGTCTGCCTAAACTGTTCTGCTTCTATATTTCCTTGGCTTTTCCACCTCCTTTAATTGATTATATCTGAGCTTCTCAAAGAGTCCTACCCTAATTACTCTATTTAATTCTGCACCTGAGCCCTGGTTCCAACAGTCCCAGTTTAATCCCCTTACCCTTCTCTACTATTATATTTTCTTTTCACATAATAGTCATCGCCTTCTAAAATACTATATGACTTATTTATATACTGTTACAATCATTCAGATCTATCCTCTTACCCACCCTTATCCCAAGAATGTTAGCTCCTCAACCATAAGGATTCATTGTCTGCTTTCTCAAGTGACATATCCCAAATACCTAGAACTATGCCTGACACATAATAACAGTTAATATAGGTTAGCATTTATCAAGTAATTAATTTCATTTTACTTTCTGTTGTGCAGAGTGTCAGGATATTTCTGCCAAAGCAAAAATGCAATTTTGAGTTTGTAAATCCATCAGCTTTTGAAGGAATCTCATATTTCCTTCAAAATATGTCTCTTCCTATAAAATATTTATTTGTAACGAGCCCACAAGTGGGCCATCATGCTGGTTTTTCTCTCATTAGATAGTTCCACATCAATTTATATTCACAAAAATGAATCTTTGATTCAGAGTAGATGTAGAATCAGGTTTCCAGCTCATGAGAAAACTCAAATACTAACATCATTTATCATCACTATCAAGACTTAAAATCAAATTTTTCCTTTTGTCCAACAAACTCTCAGCAGTGTCACTGCAATTATATGTTATAATGGGGAAAATGTCTGTGGAACTGAAAATGACAAGAGTACTGTGGCAGGATCAATCTGACAAAACTTCTATTGTCCTGAGGATTCCAATATAGTAAAATATTTTAAAAGAATCAGAAAATAAGTTGCGTCCAAGTAACCCACAAACTCTCAAACCACCATGAATAGCATTTAGTCTTCCACTTTAAATACATACTTGGAAACAACAAGGTATAGTACAATGAGTTTGACAGCAAATGAACTTTTTGGACAATAAATCAATGAACACAAATGTAGGCAGTAGTCTTAACTAACAAAGACACCTAGACAACAGAATCACTTTGGCTGTGCTAATAGGGCATAAAGATCTTTTCAAAAACTCTTCAAAAGGCAGTGCCCCAGCCCCTTGGCTTGCCACTTTCCAGGTGTCCTTTTATCATTTTCCGCAGACCAAGGGACTCCTTGGTCTGCGGAAAATGTTGTCTTGGCATGCTTAGACTGCAAGATTTGGTTTTTCTTGTTTTGTATTTTGTTTATGATTACATGCATCTTATATTTCCCTGAAAACTAAATAAAGTTTTTGGCCTTTTTAACTGACCAAAAAATAAAAAGGCAGTGTCATATTATAGAATGGCTTCCAGTAAAGGATTAAGAAGAATCTCCCATCATACAGATAATTAAATAATCTTTAACTGCTTACTGTTAATCTATTTTTATTTTTTGATCACCAGAGAAAAGGAAGTGCAGCAGGATTGAGATACCATGTTGAACAAAGTGCTAGAGACTGACTATGTCTACAGTTATATCATCACATATAATTCTCTTATTGTCCCCTTCCCCCATTTTAACTCAATTCAATTATCTGCATTAGAGGTGACTTTTCATAAATGGTCAGGCAAATATTTTCTTTTTTCTTTTTTTTTTTGAG
>VBSM01000529.1:69005293-69068397 GCA_008086735.1 Cheirogaleus medius
TCAGGCTGGTTTCGAACTCCTGACCTTGAGCAATCCGCCCGCCTTGGCCTCCCACATTGCTAGGATTACAGGCATGAGCCATCGTGCTCAGCCTGTATGTTCTTGATGGTTGTGGATGTTCATCAATGTCTGGGCATTGAAGAGTTAGGTATTTATTCTAATCTTCACAGTCTGGGTTTGTTTGCACCCATTCTTCTTGAGAAAGCTTTCCAGATATTCAAAGGGAATCAAATGTTGTAATCTAAGTCTTTGGTTTCAAACTCCTGATCTTGAGGAAACCGCCTGCCTCGGCCTCCCAGAGTGCTAGGATTACAGGTGTGAGCAACCGCGCCCAGCCCAGGAAAATATTTTCTAACCATACTTCAGAACGATCTCAGATAATCCCCAGAGTACCCAGGATTAGAGTCACTGTTGCCTAGATTTCTCTAGCTCATCTGTCCAATATCTGGAATTTGCTTTCTGTTTTTTTCAATTAGACCATAACTTTTGTGGATTCTAGAGCATTCCCTAGTGTTGAGTGACTATTTCCAAATTCCTAACGTATAGTTTTGATGATATAACTTGACATACTCAAAAATATTACGTAGTGTCTCCTGGTTGCTTAATAGATTTATTAAAAATAAAAACAAGCTGGGCATGTTGGCTCATGGCTATAATCTCAGCACTTTGGAAGGCAGGAGGATCACCTGAGGCCAGGAGTTCCAAACCAGCCTGGGCAACATGTGAGATGATCTCATCTCTACAAAAATAAGAAAAATTTTAAATAAATAAATAAATAATAAAAATAAGATACTAAGAGAATAGATCTTAAGTATTCTCACCACAAAAAGAAAATGGTAACTCTGTAAGGTAATAAATACATTAATTAGCTTGATTGTGGTAAACATTTTCACGATGTACACATATAACAAAACATCATGTTGTATATCTTACATATATACAATTTTTTTAAAAGATAAGGGAATTTTAATGATCATTTCTACCATTACTGACTACTCACTACATCTCCAACACTGTGCTAAGCACTCTGCATATATTCACAGCAACCCTATAAGTCCCATTACTTCTTATCCTCATCTTCAAAGAAGAAAAATGATGCACAATATACAATTTTTATTTGTCAAAAAAACCTCAATAAAGCTGGGGAAAAAATTAAAAATAAAAACAAAAAAACCTTGACCTTAGTATTCATGTCATTAAACAATCTGATCCTAAGATACCTATCTAACATTATTTCCTATTACTTCTTTAATCATATCTTTTACTTCAGCCAAACTGGATGCTTAGTTATTCCACACATATTCCACACCTTATCTCACCCTTGCTCATGGCTACTCCTTTGCCAGAACAACTTCCTTACTTTATCTGCCTTTCGATGTCTTTAGAGATAGGAAGATAAATAAGGCATGATCCTCGCCTTCAAGCCAATGAATTAAAATAGAATAAGTACACTGTTACAGGTATACCAGGTATTAAAGAAGCAAAGAGGATGTTACCTCTAGAACACACATACACACTCAAATATTTACACTGGAAATGTCCAGACATGTAAATTGTATTATATGTCTAAACTCCAAATTAGGTTCTTTCAAAAATATTAGATTTATAAAAATGTCCCTAATCTACAAAATGTTTCATTCCCATCCATTTCCTCTACCCAGTTTAACCCAATATGGCTGTTCTTACCCAAAGTATAAGAAAGTATCTGTATCTATTTGTAAATAAATATGCTCAAAGTTCTGCCAATAATACAAATCTGTTTTGGGTACTTATCTTGTCATAGACTGATAAACAGTTCATAAATTGCCACCAGTCTGCAAACCACACTTTGAGTAGAACTATTACATACATTTATCTCTTATATGACCCAAAAGATTCACTTTTTCCTCTTTGTCAACCAAAATAAACCAATAGAAACACAAACAAAATGTTTAAAAATTATTATTTCATAAATATAAAACAGCTGTTGTAAATAATTTAAAGGATACGAATTTCTGTGACAGCCTTCAAGGAACTTAAACCATTTTCTGTGACCCCTAAAAAAAAAAAATCCTACATATTTATATATTTTTAATCTTTTCCTTAAAACTGCCTCAATAAAACTTGTATAACTTTTTATTGAGAGCAAAATTAAAAGTATTTTTTAACACACAGCTAAAAATATTTTTAACACATAGTACAGCTAAAAAATAATGCAACATAAGAAATGCAGAAATTGCACATAGAGAGATAACCTCCTCAAATTTACTGTATTTTCATATTTTTCCCTATGCTAAGAAATGCAGATTAGTTTGTACTTTTATAAAACCAACTGAAGAAAAACAACAAATTACCTTGAATGTCATGAGGCTGGGAAGCAACTGAAAAAGATGGTGCTTTGAATATAGTTTCTCCAATTTTAGAAGCAGAAAAAGCATCATTTGTCATAAACACATTTGCAGAATATTGAGGTTTCTGTTTACTATTGCTATAGTTCCTTGAGTTCTCTCTGTTCATTTCTGTTTGAACAATTTTCACTGAACCAATGTGAGAGTCCAAGTTTGCACTGTCATTGGAATAAGCACTTCCACGTATATCATCAGATATTTTAAATAATCTAAAAAAAGAAAACCCACATGTTTTTCACTTGTAACAGTTGCTTAGAATGTGAAAAACTAGCATAAAATTGGCCCTTTTAAAAATACTCATAGATTATAGTTTATTCAAACAAAAAAAGTTAATCATTCTCCTGAAATATGACTTGCTAAGTTTACCACAGAATTATGTCTTTTCACTTCCCTAAAACTCAGATAAATCTATTTGTGGTATCCAGCCTCCAAACTGGCCCCAATGATCTTCACCTGATCCTCATCCTTTTGCAATCTCCTACAAAATGAATTGCTGAATTAGGATTGGCCTGTGTAATTAGTAGAGTACTGTAGATGTGCAGGTGTGTGATTTCCAAGGCTAGGTTATTAAAGACATTGTCCCTTCCACATGATCTGTTAGATCTCTCATTCTGTAGGGACCTAGCCACCATGTCAGAAGAACACTCAAGCAACCCTATGAGAGGCCCAAGTGGAGAAGTACTAAGGCCTCCTGTCAACAACCAGCACAAACTTGCCAGCCAAGGAGGATGAGTCACCTTGAAAATGGATCCTAGAGTACCTGTCAAGCTTTCAAATGACTGCAGCCTGGCTAACATTTTGATTGTAGCCTCCTTGTGGGAGGCCCCCAACATCTTTGCACATTCTCATGAGAGACGCTAAGCCAGAATTACTAGTTAAGTTGTTCCTAAATTCCTAACCCACAGAAACTGTGAGAAATAAATGTTTATTGTTGTTTTAAGCCACTAAATTTCGGAATAATTTGTTACACAATAGATTACTAATGTACCATTTAAAGTCAGTAAAGTGCTTAAGAGAGATAAAAAAGCCACTAAATATAGTTACAGTAAAAGATACTTTTATTCACCTAATAGTAAATTTAACTGAAGTAATTCAAGTTATAGAAATATATTAACATACTTACGTTAAATTTATAGGAATATATTAACATATTTGTCATGAATTAAAAGTTGTCAGCAACTGCATTTGGCTCCAAAGAAGCTACCTGATAAAATATATATATATTTCCTAGCCAATCAAATCAGGGTTGTATGTCCTCCCCCAAAATGGAAGGGATATAAATGAAGTATATTAGCAGATCAAGTCACCCCAAACACTATTCAATAACCATTTTAGTTTAAGAAATACTTCTTTGCAAAGTACTAGAAAATAAGGAAATACCATCTTTATGACTACATTATATTCAACTGATAAAAAGACAATCTATCAAAATAATTTGTTTATAATAGCTCTAAGGGATAAAGTAACAATTAAGGTTCCTAATGCAACACTCACATCTTATAGAATAAGTAATGGGCATAAAAGCAGGTATTAGTCTTACAGAATTCTGTAAGGAACAACACCCAAGCAAGCACTGTGCAAATATAGTATACATTCTAAATTATTTTTACTATTAATCTCAATGACATGTTTTTGTATTAGAACCAGTTTTTCAAAAAACTAGATACAAAAATGTAATTTAGAACAAACTCTGTGGAGTTGTAGCCTCCAATGCCAGCAGTTCTATCTTTGAAGACAGAAAATTCAAAAGCAGATGGTTGGTGAATGATATAGAATTCAATTACAAAATAGTATTGGGGAAAAAGAAAACACTTATGCTATAGGATGACTCCTAGCTATATGCTGTGGTATTGAGTAAAACATGGACTTTGGAATCAGACAAAACTTGGGTTTAAGTCCAATGAGGGTGCCACAATAATCAATAGGGAAAGAATAGTCTTTTTGACAAATGGTGCTGGAACAATTGATTATCTGTGTGCAAAAAGAATGAAGGTGGACTCCTAGTTCACACTATATACAAATAATAACTCAACAGATTATAGGTCAAAATATAAGAGCTAAAACCATAAAACTCAGAAGAAAACAAAAGAGTATTCTTCATAATCTTGGATTAGGCAACAGTTTCTTAGATATGACACAAAAAATATAAGCAATCATAGTAATACCAAATAGATATGACACTACAGTGAAAGCATAAAAGAAAAATTAGATAAACTAGACTTTATCAAAATTTAAAACTTTTATATATGCAAAAGACACCATCAAAAAAGTGAAAAACAATCCACAGAACAGGAGAAAATATTTGCAAAATATATAGCTGATTAGGGATTTTTACTGAAAATATTTAAAGGACTGTTTACAACTCAACAATAAAAAGACAAATAGGCCAATTAAAAAATAGACAAAGGATTTGAATAGACATTACTCCAAAGAAGAAATACAAATAAATGGCCAATAATCACATGAAAAGATGCTCAATATTGATGGACTGGATGTTTATGTCTCCACCAAATTCATATGTTGAAGCCCTAATCCCCAGTGTTATGGTATTTGGTGGTGGGGCCTCTGGGAGGTAATTAGGTTTAATGAGGTCATGACGGTAGCTCCCTATGAAGGAATTAATGCCCTTATAAAAAGAGGACAAGATATGAGATCTCTCTCTCCATGCATGCATCAAAGAAAGACCATGTGAGAACATAACCAGGGAGAAGGCTCTGACCAAAACCCCAACCATGCTGGCACCCTGATTTCTGACTTCCAGCCTCCAGAACCATGAGAAATAAATGTTTGTTATTTATACCATCCGGTCTATGGTATTTCATTATAGCAGCCCAAACTAATTAAGACAATTAGTCATTAGGAAAATGCAAATCAATAGCACAATGAGATACCTCTTCACACACCTACTAGGATGACTATAAGCAAAAAGACAGACAAGAAGAAACTGGAACCCTCATATATTGCTGATGGGATTGTAAAGTGGTGCAGCCACTTTGGGAAACAACTTGGCAGTTCCTCAAAAAAGTTAAATATAGAATTACCATATGACCCAGCAATTCTACTTCTATGTAGATATCCGAAAAAACTGAAAACATATATTCACACAAAAACTTGTATACAAATGTTCATAGCAATATTATTCACAATAGCCAAAAAGTCAAAACAACTCAAATGTCCATAAACTGATAAATGGATTAAATAAATGTGATATATCCATTCGACGGACTATTATTCCACCATAAAAAGGAATGAAGTACTAATACATGACACAACATGGCTGAACCTTGAAAATGTTATGCTAAATGAAGGAAGCCAGACACAAACAGCCAGATATTGTATTGTTATGATTCAATTTATATGAAATGTCTACAATAGGCAAATCTATAGAGACAGAAAATAGATTAGTGGTTGCCAAGTGCTGAGGGAAGGAATGGAGAGAAACTATACATTATTTATTAATATGTAGTTTCTTTTGCAAGTAATGAAAATGTTTTAAAATGAGATAACAGTGATATCTGTACAACTCTGTGACTATTATAAAAATCAGTGAATTGTACACTTCAAAAGGTTGAATTTTATGATATGTGGATTATATCTTAATACAGCTGGTATAAAAAATTATAGACCTCAACCTCAACTGGGCCCTTTACAGTATCCAGCAATTCTACCATTATTCTAATTACATTGCTTTCCCATTCTCCATAATTTCTTCCACTCTTCTTATTCTTGCTCAATACCCTCACTTTTTCCCTCAAACACCACAGATAACCTCATCTCCCATGTCATAAACTATCAACTAGACTTTTTATGATCCTGAACCCATATATCCAACTGTCTTTTTGGACTATTTTTAAGTGTCTAAAATCAACATGTCCAAAGCTATACTCATCACCTTCCCCAAAACCTGTTCTTCCTTTATAGTTCTCTGTATCATGAAAGGGCATTATTGTCCTTAATCATTCTGGCTTAAACCAGAAATCCAGAAGTCAGATCTCATATCCAATAATCATTTAAGTCTTGTGGAATTCTACCTCCTAAATAATTCTAGACTTCTAACATTCCTGCTACCACAGTCCTACGTCAGGCTACCATTTTCTCCTATCTAGACTAATAAAATAACCTTTTAAGTGGCTCTTCACAATATATTTTAATTCCCTTCTAATTCAACCTCCATATTGGGGCCAAAATGAACTTTTAATGAAAAGAAAATCGAATTTCACCCCTCCACCTTAAAACCGAGGGCTTTAGGAAAATGGTTCTCAAACTTTAGTGCGCATAACAATCAAATGGAAACTTTATTAAAAATGAAGATCCCTATGTCCCACCTGTACTGTGGTGGTATCATTTGTAATAGAGAAAATGGTTACATATTACAATTATGGTTATTTTTGTGGGTAGGACTAGGACTGTGGTAGCAGGAATGGAGAGAGTACAGAATTATTTAGGAGACAGAATTTTGCTGTTTTTCCTCATTTAGATTCTGCCATATTTAATACTGTTGGATGTATACATACATATTCAACTTTATTCATTGAATATTATTTATTTCATTTAATTAATTACCTTTTCCGGAATGCTGATATGCTCTCTCCTTTATGTTCTGCAAAATTAACTAATTTTGTATCATCAGGAACATTTTGCTCAGGTGCTATCCCACAGCCAATGTGATTTTTATGTTTCTGACAAGAACTATATTTCAGCTTGCCAGCAACATGTGATAAGTCATTGTTACCTACCCCTTCTAAATTTAGATCATCTTGTTCATATTTATTAGAAGGGAAGGCTAATTGGATTTTTTGTGTTGGTGAAATATAATTTGTGTCTTCTTTAATTATCTTTAAATTTGATGTTAATATTTTTGGTCTCTTTTCTTGACCTACAAAAAAGGAATATATTATTACACGTTCTCCATGAAAATAACTTTCGAAATGATGAAAAAATTCAATAAAAAATTTCAAAAGAGTTTACCAGTTAAATATGAAAGCCAAAAGAAAAGTATTAATACAATAATAAAATAATACCATATCTGGTTTTAAAATACAGGTGATTGTTACTCTTATGGTATATTACATCACTCAAGAACACTCAAATTAATTCAGAATTATTGAAAATAAATTTTAAATTTATGTAGAACCTATATTATAAATAGGTTTAATTCCTGACCCATAATTTAATAACACAATTATAATATTTAACTATTTTATCTACTATAATTATGAAGATTTTAAAATTTATATAAATAATTTACACACAGAAATACAATGGCCAATCATATACAATGCTACTGAATATGATCCAGTATTAAAATATATGACATAGTGCTTTTAAGTTTGTAATCTTGCTTTTAAAATCAAGATAAAGGAACGTTTTCATCATGGTGGCAGAATTTCAAAGGTTTCTTTACAGAGACTTTATAAGAATCTTTGGAGGTTTAGTGGGAGTTTGGAGGCCTTATTATGGCTTAAATTTGCTTTAGCATCTATGTATATATAAAATATTACATGTATACTATATGTGTTATATATTACTTGATATAAGAGTATATTTATGTATAAAACATATATGTAAATTAAAAAGCTTAATAATAAAATGTATATGCATGAACCTATGACCTAATTTAAAAAATTAAAATTTTAGCAATATTATGTTAGATCACATATATTGTTTGTTCTTGTTTTTGAGCTTTATAAAGATGGTATCAAACTATATATAATCTTCTCCATCTTGCTTTTGTCACTCAATATACTTCAGGGATCTGGTTACCTTTAGTAAAGGGCAAGGCAAACTGAACAGTGGTGATTGAATTTTAATAGCAAGAGGAAAAAAGTATTTACAGAACATTAGTCAAAACAAGTGTGTGTGATAGCTTACTGTGCATAAATATGCATACACATATATGTGTATGTATGTATGAAGAAGGACAATGTTTTAGATTTTAAGATTTGGTGAGCATTATTATAAATAAGAAGTCTCTGACTTTCATTTTATCATATTTCATTAAAATAAAGGAATTTTATTATTTTACATAATGATTGTATATATTTCTTGGGTACATATGATATTTTGATATAATGTGTAATGATCAAATCAGGGATTTTTAATATTAACATGAACTACATGGGCTTAGCTTCATAATAAATATGTGCTAACTTACATAATAGTTTATGACTTTCTATTTCTTCCTCTAATTCCTGAGTGTCTGGAATTTCTGAAATCAGTGGAGCAGGAGGGAGAAACCAATCCAATGACTTTTCATTGTCTGGATAGCTATATAAAATATAAAAATATGAATATATATGTTAATAAAGATATAATATCAGAAACTATATTTATTAAACATTACTTAATTACTGAATCTTAGATAAACATTCTGTAAACTAACTTTCTTTCAGCACTTTGATTTATCCCTACACAGCAGCATTCTCAACATTTTTTTCTTTATGTGTCATAGGATTAAGGATACTGCTATGTGAGATATATGCTACCTAAATAATGGCAATAACTCCATCTCCTTCTCTCCAATTCAAATTC
This sequence comes from Cheirogaleus medius, assembly GCA_008086735.1. Taxonomy (NCBI): domain Eukaryota; kingdom Metazoa; phylum Chordata; class Mammalia; order Primates; family Cheirogaleidae; genus Cheirogaleus; species Cheirogaleus medius. The sequence continues at coordinate 69,014,212 of VBSM01000529.1, forward strand.
TAATAACAGGAATCGTAAATCTGCTCCCATATTTAAACAAAAGTAGTGAATCATTCTCAAACTTTAGCATTTTAACTATTACAAGTAACAAATTACTTATGATATACCGTGTTTACCTGAAAATAAGACCTACCCATAAAATAAGCCCTAGCAGGATTGCTAAGCATTTGCACAATATAAGCTCTACCCCGAAAATAAGACCTAGTGATCGGCATGGCTACGCAAATCTGCACAACCCAAGCATTTTGTTGGGGAGCGGTAAAGAAGACAAGCAGCCCTTCTCATCTGCCCCATTGTGACAGCTACTATCCCAGAGGTGACCGGAAAGGTGCGGGCAGCCCTACCAACAAGGTTGGCTCCCCATGTCAGGTCCCGGCCATCCTGTGCATGCTGCAAGCTGAGGCTTTGAGGGGAAAATAACACATCCTCTGAAAATAAGCCCTAGGGCAGGCATCCTCAAACCCGTGGGCCACATGCGGGTGTTTTTGCCCGTTTGTTTTTTTACTTCAGAATAAGATATGTGCAGTGTGCATAGGAATTTGTTCATAGTTTTTTTAAAACTATAGTCCGGCCCTCCAACGGCCTGAGGGACAGTGAACTGGCCCCCTGTTTAAAAAGTTTGAGGACCCCTGCTATGGTGTCTTCTTGAGGAAAAATAAACATAATACCCTGTCTTATTTTCGGGGAAACATGGTACCTCACAACTAATCATGGTTCATCAATGTATAAATGATACCATTACTGGTATTCTAGAGTATTCCTACAATATTATTACAAATTAATGTCCTAACCCAAATATTCTTGGTCCAGAACCATCTACAAACCACAGAAAATCTGGGAAACCAGTTGAAATTGAAAATCCCTTTATAGCCCTACAGTAATTGATAAGATTTTTGCCACCCTGTTGGCATCTTTACTCCTCCTTATTTCTCAGCTGTGATCCTATCAATTAATACTGCTTTAATGGTTCTTTTCCAATCAGAGTTGACTTGTCCTTCATTAGGACAAAAAGATAAGTGTTAGGTGACAGAAAATAAAGTTGAGAACAGCACTATATACTCTATCTATACCAAGTCCCAAAGATTTTATGATTTATTTCTTATCTCTTCATTTAGGATGTTAGACACTCTGAAGTGAGAGACTTAGTCTTTTATTTTTCTGTGTCCTATAGCACCTAGCACATAGCTACTACGGCAATATTTTCCAAATAAAAAACCTACAACACATATCTGACAATGTCTGACAATAGGCCAGATTATTTAAAATTTTGTCAGTGGGTTCTCAATATCACCCCCAGTTCAATGATTCCCTAGGATGATTCATAGGACTCTGCATATAGTACTACTCATGGTTATGGGGCAAAGCCCAAGGGAAAACAGACACAAGCTTTCAAGGGTCTCTCCCAGCAAAGTCACAAAAGATGTACTTAATTCTCCCAGTAATAAGTTGTGACAACACCCGTAAAATGTTGCCAAAGAAGGGAAGCTCATTAGCAACTCAATGCCCAGGGTTTTTATTAGGGGCTAATCATGCAAGTAACCCCTGTCTGGCACGTACCTAAATTTCAAAATCCCAGAAAAAAAGCAGGTGTTCAGCAGAAACCATATTATCTGTATAAACAGTTTAGACACAGTAAGCCACTGTTATCAGTTAATGGTGGGAATCTTCCTAAAATCTAAGTTCTCAGACTCCAGCCATAAGCCAGCCTTGCAAGTAGACCTTTTCAAGAATAGCACTTTAGGCCTGCTATGTTAATTCTTTTCTGCACATGAACTATTCCAGAAGATCCAAGAAAGAGGATAATAGCTCTACTATTCAGCCTCCTCATGTTTTCCCAATTTTTTTCCAGAGGTGCCATCATTCTCCCAGTCACCCAGGATCCAAACTATAGTATAATCTTTTTTACTCACTATATCCAGACACATACCAAGTTTTACTGTATCTTTCTTATAAGGCTTCTGGAATCCATCATTTCCTTTATATTTCCACTGCCATTTTCATAATCAAGGCTCTAATCAAGTTATATCTGGTTGAGAGCAATAGTATCTTAACTGCCCTCACTGCCTCGAGGCTTTGTCTCTAGTATATTGCACACATTTTTGCCACATTCATTTGGAATTGTTTTAATCATATTACCCCAAATTCTTCTGTGGCTTCCAAAGAATGCCAAACTTCCTGGTGACCTTAGACCACTTATTGTTTTAACTCTCCTATACATACCTTATAGTCCAGGCCAAACTGAACTACTTGCTGTATATCAAATAGATAATATATCCTGTCTCTTCTCAATTTGTTCAAAGATATTCACTTTATTTTGCTTGCCCCTGTGCCCTACCCCACCCCCCATATCTACCTATAGAAAGTTCCACTATTTTATTCATTCATTAATCCAGTAATAATTATTTACTGAGTACTATATGCCAGGCACTGTGCTAGACACTAGAGTTTATATTCACTGAAAGCCCAACTCAAATCCTAACTTTTCCAAGATATCTACCTAGGTTCCCAAAGACTTTTCTCCCTTCCCTCTTCTTCTTATTCTTCTTCTTTTTTCTTCTTTTGAGACAAGATCTCACTCTGTCACACAGGCTACAGAGCAGTGGCATCATCATAGCTCACTGCAACCCCACACTCCTGGGCTCAAGCAATCCTCCTGTTTCAGCCTCCTGAGTAGCTGGGACTACAGGGGTGGGAGCTCCTACACCTAGCTAAGTTTTCTATTTTCTGTAGAGATGAGATCTCTCTCTTGCTTAGGCTGGTCTCCAACTCCTGGCCTCAAGCAATCCTTCTGCCTCGGCCTCCCAAAGTGCTAGGATTACAGGCGTGAGCCACCACAACTGGCCACCATTCCCTCTTCTTACAGACTGAACCTATATTTATTATAGTCCACCCTGTATTGTTTGGGGAGGCATGTAGAGAGATGACAGATAGATAGATACGTAGATATCTAACACCCCCTCTAGATTGTAAACACTTAACAGTTTTGTTTTTATTTTCATTTACATCAGTGGTACTTAGCACAGTATAATTAGCTATACTATTCAGTAACTGTTGATTTAATTCCATGACTTTTAAGACACAGAGAATTATGTCCAAGATCCTTATTTAATGCCCACCACAATCTACCCTTACTCTGTTTACTTTTCTAAATTTATGTCCCAATGTTTTTCCTTTATGAATCGTCTACTCTAGGAAACTTCTCTATACACTATTCTGTAAAAGTACCATGAACTGTCCCATCTCATTCTTTTTGTCTTGCTATAACACTGTGCCTTCAAATGCCAACCTCCTCTCTCCCTATAGCAATTAGCAAATCCTTCAAAGACTGCTGAAGTCTCCCCCTATTACTCCAAAGCCTGACCTGATCATGTAGCCAAAGATGACTTTTCTTCCAAATCTGAAATTTTATTGCATGAACATATGCTTATCATTTGCTTTGTACATACTGTTGACTTTGTATTGTTAGAAAGATGACCTTTGAATATGTTCTAAACTTTACATAGGCCAGTTCTGATTAACACCTATTGTCCCAGTTGGATGTACTCTTTCCCTCTCAAAAGTGTCTCAGTCTAGATGATGAATTACATAGCCACATTATTTATTAATGACCTTTCCATATGAGTATTTAATCTCCTATGCTAGATTTTAATGTTTTTGTAGTAAAAGTCTATTTCACCCTTTTTATATCCTTTTCATCATTCAATCAATATTTGAATAAATAAATGAAATAAATGAAGTAATAAATATGCTTCATTAAAATATATTAATAGCATAGAACAAATACACAGAAAATTCAGAATTGAGAGCAATTCACATGTGAAAATCCATAAAAGCCAGTATTTAACAGACTACCTACTCTCTCTTCTTGTTTCCTTTAGTCTCATATCTTATTTCCACCCCTACTTCCTGCCTGCACTGAATTTCCTATCATACTTGGCCTTTGGCACACTGCCCATTCTGTTTCCAAAAGGTACCATCATTCCTTGTTCTGAGCTACTCTTTGACTATTATTTCCAGTCTTTACCTTGGCCAAAAATAATTTGAACAAACCAGAAATACAAATAAATGGAAGCCAAATGGGTAAAAATCTACTCTTATTTTAAAAATTATAACATTCAAAATGTTAAACTTCAGTTATTCCCTTATATCTGAATTCCATGTTTGCCAAATATATAACTGAAACATCATTCTGTTGACCCTTCATTTTTTATTTACCAGAGAAAAAATGAAAACTCCCTAAAATTAGAGAAAATAATCCTTTAAAAATATACTATGTTATCATTCTTTAAGACAGACTTACTTTTCAACTTCACCTGGTTTTTCAAAAAACCAATTTTCCAAAGAAAATAAGCAGTTATTTGATTTCAGCATTGTTGAAAACTGGAGTTTGTCATAAATCTGCAAAACATAAAAAAGTAATTTATATATTATTTAAAAGGATATAGAAAAATATTTTTGGATAGGAAAACTATAATTTTTAATTTCCCACAATGTCCTATAAAATATAACCACAGACCATCCTCTCAGTTTTATCTTCTGCAACTTCCTCCAAAATTCCTCAATATTCAAATACATTATTCTCTGTTCTCCACTCCTTCATGTATTTTCACACTTGTACCCCTCTCCTCTTCATAAGACACTAATGCTTACAATGTGTTTTCTTCTATTCTCCATCTGACAAATTCCCATCCATTCTTCAAGGTATAGGTCAAACGTCATTTCTTCTTCAAAGGCTTCTCTGAATTTGTCCTCTTGACAGAATTAATCATTCCTTTGACTCTAAATATTTTGTTCATACCATTATTTCTGAGGTAAAATAGTACATTTTATTGTGAATGTGTATACCTCTAACAATATACTATGTACATATGCAGGGATTTGCTTCAAAATAAATGGGGAAAGGTAGAGAGAGAAGTACTGATGATATAATATTGGCAATGGGTTGATAATTGCTAAAGCTATGTAATAGGTACATGGGATTCATTATAATATTGCTTACTTTTTGCATGTGTGTGTACCTTCCCAAAATAAAAAACTTACAGGCTTAACATATTATGTATATTTATATTCATATTATGTAATACATATATATGTTTACATTCTTTTTAAAAAGATAATTTTTACATTCACAGATATTATCTAAATGTAAAGGATAAAAACGTTCAGCATTGGCTACCTATGAATATAACAAAAAACCAGGGCTGAACAAAGACTCAAATGCAATAGGGGACATTTTTACAGATATATACATTGCTCCCTTCACATTGCAATTACTTCTCCCGCACCATCAACACCACATCCCAATTTTTCCCTAAATTCTGAAACATGATAGAACATTCTATATGACAAAACATGAAATAAAATGCACAAATCATAAACCATAAATCACATTTCTACTTCTTCTGTGATAGTTAATGCACTGCAAATGTGTCCTCAGGATAGAAACTAAAATCAAAGAAACTATATTAGCGCCATCTTGTGGAGAATCCCACATTACCGTGTCAGATTATGTCTGTCCAATTTTGAATACTCCCTGATGCCGGGTAAGATACAAGCTGGAGTCATGCGACAATGGAGAAATGTTTTTGGAAAAATGTTTTCATCCTCACCTCTTGACAAAATGCTACTAGTAAGAAGACTAAATCTGTATATACCTTAGGACTGTTTCCTCCTTCCATCTGTTTAATTTAATGACTCTCTTAATTTTTCTCAATTTATTAATTAGTCACCAACAGAAAGAAATAGTAAAAAGAAAAAATGAAACAAATTAGTGTGGTTCTATAAATGTCTAAAACAATTTAACTGTACGAAAAATAGAAGCCTAGGATAATAGGACAGGAGACAGAAGGGAGTCATTCAAAAATATGCTAAGAGTCTTTAACATCTTTAAGTAAATAATTCCAGAACTTGAAAACAACTGAAAAAGTATAAATGAAAATGCTAATCATGTTTTTATATTGTCCACAAAGTAACAAATATAATGTTCCCTTTCTAGTTTTAGGAAAACTGTATGGTTTTAAACAACAATAACAAAACAAACTTTTTTCTAAATTAAAATTCACTAGACCACTTTTAAATATGGCTTTGCTACCTCAGAATTTAAGTAGAAAATCTTTAGGCTAACATTTACGTACTTGAATTCTTTATTCTAAAAGAAATTGCAAATAAGACAATAAAACTACAAATTTAAATTATTTGGGAAAAATGTTATAATTGAAAAACCTATATAAACAGCAAATATTTTCAAAAGAACTTTTGATTTCTAGTTCTAGCATATACAAGAATACAATTTGTTTTGGTTCAGAATAAAAATATTATGTATGTATTTTAATTCTGATACACCTCTATGAAAAAAATTCCTTAACTAATATTATTCATCCCCTTATACTGCATTTTTCTTCATAATGAGCTAACTGACATTATGGTTAGTTGCTTACTATCTATCTCCCCTGAAAGCAAGCAGGGACTTTGGCTCACTAATGTATTCCAATAACCCAGAACAGTGCTTGGCACATAGTAGATGGTCCATAAGTATTCACTGTGGAATAAATGCATTAGCAATAATCAGTTTATTAAAAAATATTAAATAAAAATAATTTTCCATTAATTCTGAAACTTAAAATTTTACCCTCCAAAACGTTAATGTTCAGAGCAGTATTAAGTCTTTCGCTCCTGTCTGATGTATAAAAAAAAACTTTAATGTTTAGTTTAAAAATGTGAATTTTTTTCTAGTTCAGGATTGATGTCATCAAATCATGAAGGTTCTAAAGGTGATGAATTTTGCACTTTCATTACGTAAATAATTTTTTCTTTTTAAATACAGGCCCTAAAAGGGATCTTCCTGCATTTCAGTACGAGTTTGTGATGTGAAGGTATGCTAAATTTCGAATTAATTAAATTTAAATTCTAGGTTTAGATTCAGATTTTCTAAATTTCTTCATGTTAGATTATTTATTACAAAGTTCTAGTTTCAGCATGTGGTAAAAAATTATATTGCAAAACACAATAAACAATACCCCCCCAAGTGGCTTTATTTTATTTTTAAATGTCTGTTCCACTCTAACTAGTCACTTTTAACTATTTTTGTGACTAAATAATTTGATGCCTTTGGAGCCCACCTGCACCTTCTCTAATTATATTAATGACAATTTAGCATTTTCTTCTAATCCTTACTTGTATAAAATTTCAGATCTATTAGTGATGCCTTACAATTTTTACTCTCAGAAACACACTTATTTCAAAAGTGCAGAAACAGTTATAAATAAATTATTGATTTGCTAGAAATAGTTAGTGACGAAGGCGAGACCAACATTCACCGGATTAACCGAGCATCACGATACATGACTGCAGAGAATTTGACAAAGTAAGGGAATGGGAACAAGTTATTCCAAGAGGCTCGGCCAGGGAAAGGACTATACAATCGTCAGAGCCCCACATCTCACTCCCTCTCCCCGGGTACGACGGGGCAGGGGAAGGGTCTGGCCTGGAACCGAATGAGGACCTAAAACAAAAATATCCTTGTGCATATCCTAAATCCAAGCAAGCCCACCCAGACTCCTACCCGCAAGGCAGAAGCCTTAGGGCCCCGTGTGTGGCCCAAGTCCCCAGCGCTGGGGCCGGTCACTCCACCCCCCGGATCTCGGTTCCCATGGCTGTAAACCAGGACGGGCTACAACAGATGCGCAAGCCCCACCGGCTCTCGCAGGGGGCGACACACACCTGAACACAAACACAAGAGACTCCGGGAGTCACGAGAACAAAACCCCACTCAGCCAGCTCTGTGGGAGTCCCACCCGAGCGGGAGCCGGGCCCGCCCCGCGCCGGAGCGCGCCTCAGGCCTCGCCGCGTTCTGACTGGAAACGCGGCTGAGGAGCCGAGCGAGGGGGCTGGGGCCGGCTGGCCGACAACAAACCGCCCCCGTCCGCTGCCTGCCGGGCAGACGGCTCCAGAGGCCGACCGCTGCCCCGGCGGCTGTACCCGGGCCCTATCTCCCCGCGAGCGTCCGGCCCCGCGCCCTACCTTCCCCGCGGGGCGTCCGGGCCCAAGTCCTCACCTCAACGCCTGCAGCTCGGAGGCCGGCCGAGCGCCGATTCACCAGCCCCTCGCAGGACCCCCAGCCTGGCTAAGCCGAGCTCCAAGCAATGGATCGCCGGGGCCCCCAACCTCTCCCTCCTGCCTCTCCTTTTTTCTCTAAAAGTTTGTAATTGGTTTGGAATATATCACTCGCACGATACTATTTTCATTAAATAAAGCTCTGATGGAGTGATCACAAACACAGAGCAACTTTTAACACCGTTTATCATATAAAAGAAAGAATGAAAGTAAAGGAAGCTACACAAAAGGAAAATAAGTTCCAGAGAGGGTGGAAGCGGTCAGTGTTCAGCAGTGGAAACGGACGCTGGAGGCTGAGCACATGTTGCCATTTACAAACCCATTACTTTGCGCCTTTCCCCTGGTTGCCCATTTCTGGCTTTTGGGTGTAACTGACATGTTTGTGTTATATAACGGATCACATGACAGGTTGCATAACAGCACAGGCTATGTAAAAGTTTCCCTTCCTGCACATGCATCTTTTCTAGAATTTTCCATGAAGCTCCACCCATGTTATGCTAATTAGATGGTAATGACCTCTAAGTCAGTTAAAGGTTACTAGGAACTTTTTACCATGTATGTTCCCACTAGGGAACAGTTCCTAGCTACAAGTCGGTTCCACTCTCCACCCTTAGCCATTCCCTCGCCACCTGTTTACCCTTCACCAGACCCAACAATGTGAGGATGCAAGACAGCCAGGAAACAGGCCCTCACCAGATACCAGATCTGCCTGCACTGTGATGTTGGACTTCCCAAACTCCAGAACTTGTGTGTATTTTAAGCCACCAGCCTCTGGTGATTTGTTACAGCAGCCCAAACTAAGCATTTGAACGGTAGAATTATGGGATTCAGGAATAGGCTGGTACAGAGGGACTCTTACTGTAAAAGCACACAGTAAGAAATGGCTACCATATTCATAAACAAAACCATTCATTCATGCATGCATTTATTCAAGCATGCAGTAGGGATTCTGTAGAGCCTTGCCTTTCCCCCAAAATAATGAAAATGTCTGTCAAACTTCAGTTTTTCGAAAAAAAGGACGGCGATGGAGTTACTAAAAATCCCATGCAGGGGTGGGGGAGAAACACCTTGGTTTTTAGTAATGTGGCCACGTTTCTCGAGAAAACATTTTAATCCTAAAGATTTAATTTTATAACCAATGTACCAATGTTATAACCAATCCTTCAAGTTAAATGACATAACCAACATTTAAAATAGAAAATCATCCAGATCGACTTCTGGCATGACCAAATAAGGAGCTCTGCTAACTCACTTCCCAGTGAAACTGGTGAAAATTATAGAAAAATGACTATTCCCTCTGAAAATGGTCCTAAGGGCAAACAGCAAAAGAAGAAACCTCTTTTCAAGAAAAATCTATAAAAATTTGATAAGATTGGCAAGAGTCTGTGGTGTTTGTTTGATCCAAGACTGCTGCTTTCCTCCCTGGGCCCAGCTTAGCAAGGCAGAAACTCCATTCCAGACTGCTGCCGCCAAGAACACAGAACTCTCTTTCCCCAGCTCCCATCTAGAGGGTAGGAGGGCTTCTTTTCTTCTTTTTTCTTTTCTTTTCTTTCCTTACTTTCTTCTTTTTCTTTCTTTTTTTGTTGTGGTAAAATAAACATAATATTTATCATTTTAACCATACATAAGTGTGTAATTCAGTCAACAACACTCACAATGTTGTATAACCATCACCCTTAATCATACTCAAAACTTTTTCATTATCTCCAACAAGAATTGTCTACCCATTAAACAATAACTTCTCCTTTTCCCCCTTCCCTAGCTCCTGGTAACCTCTATTCTACCTTCTATCTATATGAGTTTGCCTATCCTAAGTACTTCATATAAGTGGAATCATACAGTATTTGTCCTTCTGTTTCTGGCTTATTTAACTTAGCATAATGTTTTCAAGATTGATTCATGTTATAGCATGTGTCAGAAATTTACTCCTTTTCAAGGCTGAATAATATTCCATTGTATGTATATACTACATTTTGTTTATCCATTTATTATCCTGGTCCACAGACATTTGAGTTGTTTTCACCTTTTGGTTATTGTGAATAATCCTGCTATGAACATTGGTGTATAAATATCTGTTCAAGTCCCTACTTTCTTTTTTTGTGTGTGTGAGACTATGTCTCACTCCGTCACCCAGCTAGAGTGCAGTGGCATCATCATAGCTCACTGCAACTTCAAACTCCTAGGATCAAGCAATCCTCCTGCCTCAGCCTCCAGAGGAGCTAATTTTTCTATTTTCTGTAGAGATGTGGTCTCACTATTGCTCAGACTGGTCTCGAACTCCTGAGCTCAAACAATCTTCCTGCCTTGGCCTTCCAGAGTGGTAGGGTTATAGGCATGAGCCATTGTGCCCAGCCCCTACTTTCAATTCCTTTGGATATATACCTAGGAATGGAATTGCTGAGTCATATGGTAGTTCTGTGCTTAATGTCTTGAAAAGCCAAGAACTATTTTCCACAGTGGCTGCACTACTTTTCATTCCCACTAATAAGGCACAAGGATTCCAATTTTACCTTATCCTAGCTAGCACTTGTTATTTTCCACTTTTAAAATTATAGCCATCATAGTAGGTATGAAGTGGTATCTGTGACTTTGATTTGCATTTCCCTAATGATTAAACTTGTTAAGCATCTTTTTATGTGCTTAATGGCCATTTCACTATCTTCATTAGAGAAGTGTCTATTCAAGTCCTTTGCCAATTTAAGGGGGTTATTTAATCTTTTCATTGTTGATTTGTAGTTTTTTATATTCTGGATATTAATCACTTATCAGATATATGATTTGCAAATATTTTCTGCCATTTAGCAGGTTGTCTTTTTGCTTTCTTCGCTCTCTTTGATGTGCTAAAGTTCTTAATGTTGATGAAGTCCAACTTATCTATTTTTTCTTTTGTTGCCTGTGCTTTTGGTAGCATATCCATGAAGTTGTTGTCAAATCCAATATCATGAAGATTTTCTCCAATATTTTCTTCTAAGAATTTATAATTTTTATCTCTTATGTTTAGGTCTTTGATCTATTCTGGGCTCATGATAAACCAACAAGGAATATTCATGTGTATTAGGGTTAAAGAAGGGCCCCATTTCAAATAAAAAGTAGGGGAGTTTAGTTTCCAGAAAGACTGGGAGAGCTTAAAGGACAAATAATAGGTGTTCATGACATAGGAGCAAAATAAGTTTCTACTTATACAACTGATGTCAGGCGTTCTGGCTCATATTTCCAATATAACCAAAAATATTCTCTACTTTGTAACCTCCACTTCTTTTAAACTCTGATTAGTCAACAGGAGTTGATATTGAAAAATTAGTGTTGTTGGCTGCAGACAAGCAGGAACCAAATAGTATTGAGGTTTCAGGACTATTTTTCTGTGGGTGACAGCCAGAAATATGTTGTGTTATTTATGGTCAGATTTGAATGAGAAAAGGTGAGATCATTTGGGAACAATCGGAAAATTACAGAATTAATATATGAGAAAAGAAAAGAAAAAGGGAAATAAAGATAATTTGGTATGATGGTATTCTTGGTGGAAAAGAAAAGATTAGGGAGTTAGGCATAATTCTGTGTGGAAGAGTCCAGTGTTATCTATGCATTTAGTAGGTACTTAAATAGCAAACAGAGGGCTGAATGAGGCACAAATCAAAGAATATTTGTTCTTTAGGAAAAGATTTCTTAAGTATCTATATAACCAAGAAAATAATAAACATAAATTGATTAGAAAGTAATTCCTTGGGTTCTAGCTGGCTAAGGAGGATATTTAATGATGTTGCATAAGACTCTGATACTCATATTGCAGGATATCTGTTTCTATTTTTTTCTTTAAGCAAAAATTGACTTCTTCCATCAAAATGGATTTAAAATATCTCCTGTTCGCCAAAGCCAAGAATGTTGATCCTAATGGGACTGCCAGACAGAGTGCTCCAATTAGACACAGAACCAAAGCATCATACAGCCACAGCCAGCCAAAGTGTATTACAAAAAATATAAGCCTTCCATAAAAATCAGTTAGTTGATGAAGATTCAGCATTCAATGTCTGTTCTTTGGACTTAATTATATAAATAGAATGTAAAATGTGGTAATACAAAGAAGAATTATTTTCTAATTAAAAATTAATATCAGTTTCTTCAGGAGGAATAAGTAGAGACTGGTAACCAGCATATGTGCTTTAAGGTTAGTTGTATTTAGGCTTGTGCAGTAAACATACACACTTCTCACTGCAGTTATACTAGGTTTAGTCACTCTTAGCAAAAGCTTTTGCCATTATTATGAAGTCCCTTAATAAATAGAAATTAATAGTCCCATCATACCAGACTATCTTTATTTCCTTTCTTCTTTTCTTTTGTCATCTCAGACATTAATTCTATAATTTTCAGATTATTCCCAAATGATCTCACCTTTTCTTGTCCAAATCTGACCATTCTTTCACATGGTTAGTATCTGAATGGAGTAGATCTTAGTTGATTACTATAATCAAGATTCTAGCATCCAGAGTCTTATATAATCTTTTATATGATTATCTTACTGAAACATGGAACACATTATATCTTCAAAAAAGATTATTTAAAGGAACTCTTAAAAGCCACTGACACACATTTTAAATGTTAGGAGTTAGAGTATAAAGCAGACTTTAGAAACAGGCATTTTTATTTTCTTTTGTTTTGTTTTTTATCTCAGGCCAAAAATATAATTGGCATCAAGGATTAATTTATATCATTATATATGTTATTTAGAAATAAGATAGTTTCTAGAGATGATATAATTTTGTAATCAAGAGATATTGCAATGCTACAAACACCCAGTTAAGATACTGGACAGATTAGGGTGTGGTCAGAATAATAGAAATAAGAAACACTGTGAAACACCAGAAATAATGCATTTGCCAAGAATTCTTTCCAAGAAAGGGGAGGGGGGGTAATGAATGATGCTATTGCAACTGGAAGATATTAATAATTATTTGTTTGTGATATATGTTGAGTTAAGATGCATTTAAGCATGGGCTCTCCCACGTTTAAATATGTCAAAACATTGAGAAAGCACAGTACATATAATATTACATATTTTAACATTTTGGGTGACACTTGGAACAAAGTTGGGAGCAGTGTATCCATGTCTGCCCAGAGTCTGGAGCCACCACAAAGGGAAACAGACACATTGGCTTTCACACAACAGCTGCCACCATCAATAATTACCAGAAAAGGGAAGGGGCTAAACTTGAAGATGTTCTCTAGAAATTCTGGCTGCTCAGGACTCTCACCAGTCCTGAGATAGCTTTCTGGAGGAGAGTAGGTATGTTGACGTGCACAAGGAATAAAAGTAGGTCAATGCTGAGGTGAGGGTTTCCTTAGCCCCCATGCTAGGTAGGCATCCTAAAGGAGATACACTCATATCCAGGGAGCAACAGACAGATCAAGCAGTGGCAAGAGAAGTGGCCAAAACCAGGCTGTGGAGGACAGGCAGCTAAGCGATACTCACAGATCATTCCCTGGGCTTGGCCCCACTATGCCTGACCTTGGGAGAGATCTCCTAGCCTCTGAACAACACATTGCCAGAACAGAGACAGTGATACAGGCAGCAGATCTGTCACCATGACTGCAGTGGCAACTCTAGAATTAGGAGCTGTGACATAAGCCAGGAAGGTAAGCCTGCCTTATAAAAAATATATGCTATTGATGATGGTTAATCATCTGATTGCTAAAGCCAGGAGAGTTTCTCAAATCCCTTCCCCTAGTTGTCAGCTGGGAACCAGGAGGGATTATTGGGTGGGAGTGTCAGAGAAGCTAGGATTCTAAGAATTAGGGGGCATGGTCTCAGAGTGATAATTTTTTGCATGGTCTTTGGTGGGGAAAGCGTTACCTGCATTGTTACCTTGCTTTGTCTAATTCAGATTAGTGGCCTATGAAACACCAGTGTCTCAAAATTTAGATAGCACTCTAAATAAGCATTTGCTCATTTAATTGTTGGGGAAATTTTTCTGAGAATTCATGTAAATGGTGTGTGTGCATGCCTGAGTGAGTGGGTGAGAGGGTAAATGCAACATGTGTGTGTGTTATGGGGAGGGAAGGAGAATGCAATGGAACCAAGCAGATGGAAAATAGATTATATATTTAAGCAGAAAGAACATTTTCTTCCATTGGTAAATACAGTATAGATTAAAGAAGGTCCAGGTGAAAGTATCTGGCCAGGAACACACCCCAAAAATGAAGGCTGAAGATTTAAGAAAAGACATGGAAATTAAGTCGGAAGTGAAAACCTTATAAGCCCAGAAAACAACAAGTAGAATAACAGAGTGATTAATATGAAAGCTAAATGAGTTAATGTGTATTGTTAGAAGTTGTTCAGATACTTGTGGAGTAAAAGAGCTATCAAATTTTAAGGTGTCATTGAACATTTGGAACTTTATTCACCTATTCTATGTGTTTCTTAATTAACAGACACTTAAAATTTGCTCTCCTAGAAAAAAAATATATAACATTAACTCTAAGAAGTCCTGCCAAAGCCCACAACTGCTCACACTGTCTATTCCATCCACACATGTAGGAATGAGCAAATAGCCAGTAGGAAACTTCTTTTTCCAGCAGAATGTTTTATATCACAAGTCGTTTGGGGAAGTTTTGACTAAATAAGTTATTTTGTAGGCTCTATGCTGTCATACTGGAGAGTTTAAAAATTTTTTTTTCCTAGATAAAAGTACCATTCACATGATTTTGCTGAAATTTTCCCCTAAATTAGGAAATATCCTAGACTCGAATATTTGACATCTAATACAGTGATTTTGCCTGAATTTCCCTTTATATTGTCCCCAGCTCTTTCTACAAACCACTATTTCCTTTGAACAGCAGTTGCCACTGATTTTTGTTGTTGCTATTTAAATATTAAACAATTAGAAAAAGTATACTTTAAAAACCTCTGGCTTTAAAAAAATTCCTATTTTATTTGTAGCATCTACTATTATCTGGAGTAGACTTAAAGTACAATGAAGATTTTTTTCTTTCAACTTCACTCCAAAGTGGCATCTTTCTCAACATATTCATATACACAGATCACATAAAAATATGTATTGCAAAACATCCTCTAAACAGCTCTGAAATTTTTAAATATTTTATTTCTCCTAATCTAACATCTGAGCTGCCATGTGTTTTGAATTTGTCCAACTCATTGGAGATTGCATAACAAGTCACAAACCTGCATGGTCTAAAGCATATGATTGGATTGCTTCTCAGCCTTTTGGCTAAGATCAAGTGTAGTATTAATCTCTGTTCTCATCAGTTTAAAGCATATAACTGGAAAATCTCTAACATCAGAAGTTAGGGGTTATTGATACACATACAAATAGAAAAATGTACATTCCTCCAAATACAAATCTGATACAAAGCTAAACAATTCTTTTCAAGTTACACCAAAATATGTTTTTAAGCCTCGGTCACTTGTAAACAGAATGTCTCAGTTGATTTATATTTCCTAATTAAGAACATTTCTCAGAAGTTTCTTACCTATATTTTCATTTCTGGATGCTAAAAATGAATAAACTCTTAGGCCAAATAATAATACCAACTCCTTCATTATACCGAGAAATCTACAATGATTGATTTCCTTAAGATAAAAAAACTAATCATCAGCAGAGCCAGAGAACTCAAATTTCCCTGTGCTTGGTCCTCTGCTCTTTCTAAAAACCATATTAGTGCCCTTGAATAAGACTTGGCAAATAATAACTGGAGTGTTGCATTCAGTTTTGGATGATTCATTTCATAAAAAAGGTTGGGAAACTAAAGTGCATTCAAAGGTAGGAAAAGAGAACGGTTAAAGAGCCTGGGACTTAAAGAGTACCTATAGAAACAGGCTGGAGGTTTGGGGGGGCATAGTATATAATATGGAGAAGAAAAGACTAAGAGGAAATAACTGGCTCTTTTCAAATATTTGACGGACTCTTGTAGTGGAATAAATATACTTTGTTCGTGCTTTTATAGGCATGGTTTCAGAAAGCAGAACCAGGACCACTGAATTAAAGTTGTTACTGAATGAGAAATAGATTTCAGCTATGAAGAATGATATGAAAAAGGCTTTACTATTTTTTTAATAAAATTTATTGATAAATAATATATGTACAATAAACTGCATCTATTTAAAAGGTACAATTCAATGAATTATAACAGTAGTATATCTGTGAATTCACCACCTTAATAAAAAATACAGAGCATTTCCAGGACCCCCAAAATTCTTCATTTCCTTTGCAGTCAATTGCTCTATCTGCCCTTGGCCCCAGGCAACCACTGATCTGCTTTTTATCACTATGAAGTCGTTTGCATTTTATATAAACAGAATCATATATCATATACTCTTTTGTGTCTGGTTTCTTTCACTCAGCCTAATGATTTTCAGATTCATCCCTATTATTTTATATATCAACAGTTCATTCCTTTTGCTGAATATTGTTCAATACTATTTGGGGAATAGTATTCCAGTATGAATATACTACATTTTGTTTATCCATTCACTTTTTGATGGGCATTTGAGTTGTTTCCAATTTGGGGTTATAGTGAGTAAGGCAGCTATAAATCTTTATGTAAAATGTTTATGTGGTCATATGTTTCCATTTCTCTTGGCTATATACCTAGGAGTAGGATGAATAGATTGTATGATAGGTGAGTGTTTACCTTTTTTAAAAAGTTCCATATTGTGGCCGGGCGCGGTGGCTCACGCCTGTAATCCTAGCACTCTGGGAGGCCGAGGCGGGCGGATCGCTCGAGGTCAGAAGTTCAAAACCAGCCTCAGCAAGAGTGAGACCCCGTCTCTACTAAAAAATAGAAAGAAATTAATTGGCCAACTAAAAATATATGGAAAAAATTAGCCGGGCATGGTGGTGCGTGCCTGTAGTCCCAGCTACTCGGGAGGCTGAGGCAGTAGGATTGCTTGAGCCCAGGAGTTTGAGGTTGCTGTGAGCTAAGCTGACGCCACGGCACTCTAGCCCGGGCAACAAAGTAAGACTCTGCCTCAAAAAAAAAAAAAAAAAGTTCCATATTGTTTTCCAAATTGGTTGTATCATTTTACTTTCCTACCACCTGTGTATGAATTTCAGTTAACCTTCTGCCTTGCCAACACTTGTTATTGTCAGTATTTTTCATTTTACCCTTCTAATTGATGTAATAGTATCTTGTTATGATTTTACTTTTCATTTTCCTGATGACTAATAAAGTTGAGCATCTTTTCATGTACTCAAGATGTCTTTTATGAGATGCTGAGTTGTCTTATTATTGTTGAGTTGAAGTCTTTATCTATTCTGAATACCAGTTCATCCTTTGGCAGATATATGATAGAGAATATTTTCTCCCATTCTGTGGTTTGCCTTTTCCTTTTTGTAATAGTGTCTTTCAAAGAGAAAATGTTTCATTTTGATAAAGTCCAATTCGTAAATTTTTTCTTTCATGATTCATGCTTTTTGTGTCCTAAGAAATCTTTGCCCGTCAAGTTGGCAACATGACATAGGCAAAGATTTTCTCCTATTTTATTTTCTAGTAATTTTACAGTTTTAGCTTTTATCTTTAGGTCTATCATACATTTGGGTTAATTTTACATATTATGAGAGGTAAGAGTAGATGTTCTTTTTGTTGCTGTTGTTTCCGTGAGGATATCCAGTTTTTCCAGCAGTGTTTGTTGATTTTCCTTTCCTCATTGAATTGCTTTGGCAACTTTTTTGCACATCAGTTGACCATATATGTGTGGTTCTATTTCTGGACTCTAATCCCATTAATGTATATATCTATTGTTTTACCTTATTTGTATATTTATATTTAAAGTACATCTTTGTAAAGTACATCCTTGTAGTCAGCAAATGGTCAAGTCTGCTTCTTAACATTGTGATAATCTTTGTTTCTTCATTGGAATGTTTAGTCTATTTACATTTAATGTAATTATTAATATGGCTGGGTTCAGGTCTACTATTTTATTAATTTTTTGTTTATCATCTTACTTTTTTGTTTCTTTGTTCTCCCTTTCCTGCCTTCTTTCAGATTTAAATATTTTTTAGATTTTTATCTTGTCTATTTGCTTTTTAATCATACCTCCTCACAATTTTTTAAGTAGTTGCTCTAGGTATTGCAATATATATCCTTAAATTTTTCATAGTCTATTTAGAGTTAATATATTACTTTGCAGCTATATAGGTCTATTTATCCCCATTCCTGCCATTCTTTATGTTATAGTTGTTCTATGTATTATTTCTACATATGCTTTAAAATCCTCAACACAATGTTCTAGTTTTTGCTTTAAAAATTAAATATATTTTAAAGAAAGTAATAGAAAAAATAGTTTTCTACATTTACTCATATATTTAGCATTTCCCACACTCCTCATTTCTTTCCAAGACCCAAGTTTCCCTTTGGCATCATCTCCTTTCAATTTGAAAAACTTCCTTTAGTTATGGGTTGAGTGGGACAAATTTCCTTAGGTTTTTTTATTGGAAACCATCTTTATTCTACCTTCATTCTTCAAGAAGAGTTTCATTGGATGTAGAATTCCAGGTTGACACATTTTTGTTTTGTTTGCACTTTGAAGATGTTATTCCATTGTATTATGGTTACTATGGTTTCTCATAAGAAGTTTGCGATCATTTGGATGATTGTAATCTTATATTTAATGTGTCATTTTTCTCTGGCATAATATTTTCTTTTATCTTCGGTTATCAGCAGTTTGTCTATAACATGCTTGGGCTTAGATGTCTTCAAATTTATCCTGTTTGAGATTCACTAAGCTTTCTGAATCTATAAACCTACATACATCTTCAAATTTGAGTAGTTTTCTGTCATTTCTTCTAATATATTTGTCTGCCCCATTTTTTCTCTTCTCTTCTTCTGGACTCCAAATAATGTATGTTAGACTTTTTGTTTTTGTCTCACAGGTCCCTGAGATTCTGTTAATTATTTTTTCAATCTTTTTTCCCTTTCTCTTCTTCAGGTTTAATAATTTCTATTGATCCATCTTCCAGTTTACTGACTCTTTCCTCTGTCATCTTTATTCTGATATATCCAGTGGAAATCCATTTTAGAAATTTTATTTTTTATTTATAAAATTTCTTTTTTGGAGGACATGTCCACTTCTGAGAAAATGGAATACACAATCTCTTCCCCATTTCTCCCACTAAGTACAACTAAAATGCTTGATATAAAATAAACATAAAGAGGAAATCCTAGTAAGAGAAAGAAATGAAAGGCATCTAAATTGGAAAGGAGGAGGTCAAACTATTCCTGTTTGCAGATGACATGATTGTATATATGGAAAACCCTGAATATTCCATCAAAAAACTGTTAGAACCAATAGACAGATTCAGTAAAGTTGCAGGATACAAAATCAACATACAAAATTCAGTAGTGTTTCTATATGCTAATAGAGAACTATGTGAAAAAGAAATCAAGAAAATAATCCCATTTACAAGAGCTACAAAAAATAAGATATCTATGAATAAATTTAATCAAGATGGTGAAATATTTCTACACTGAAAACTATAAAACATTGATGAAAGAAATTGAAGAAGACACAAGTAAATGGAAAGATATCCCATGTTCAAGGATGGAAAGAATTAATAATGTTGAAATGTTCATACTGCACAAAAGAATATACAGATTTAATGCAATTTCTATAAAAATTCCAATGACATTCTTCACAGAAATAGAAAAAAAATCATAAAATTTGTATGGAACATCAAAAGATCCTGAATAACCAAGACAATCTTGAACAACAACAACAACAAAAACCCCACAAAGCTGGAGGCATCACACTACCTGACTTCAAAGCATACTACAAAGATACAGTAACCAAAACAGCAAGGTAATGGCATAAAAACAGGCACATAGACCAATGGAACAGAATAGAGAGCCCAGAAATAAATTCACTTATCTATAGCCAGATGATTTCTGACTAAGTTGCCAAAACCTACAGTTGGAAACGTACAGTCTCTTCAATAAATGGTGCTTGGAAAGTTGGTTATCTGTATGCAGAAGAATGAAACATAACTGCTATCTTTCACCATACACAACTCAAATTAAAGATTTAAATGTAAGACCCAAAACTAGAAAACTACTAGAAGAAAACATAGAGGAACTGCTTCAAGACATTCGACTGGTCAAGAATTTTTTGGCTATGACTCCAATAGCACAGGCAGTAAAAGCAAAAATAGACAAATGGAATTATATCAAACTTAAAAAGCTTGTGCACAGCAAAAGAAACAATCAACAGAGTAAGGAGACAATTTACAGAATGGAAGAAAATATTCACAAACTATATATCTGATATGGGTTTAATAACCAGCATATCTAAGAAACTCAACTCAATAGCAAAAAACAAAAACAAAAAACCCAAATAATATGATTCAAAAATGGACAAAAGATCTGAATAAACATCACTCAAAAGAAGACATACAAATGGCCAACAGGTATATGAAGAAAATGTTCAACATCTAATCATCAGGGAAATGCAAATCAAAACCACTATGAGATAATACTTTACTCCAGTTAGAATGGCTATTATCACAAAGACAAAAGACAAGTGTTGGCAAGGATGTGGAGAAAGGGAACACTTGCACACTGTTGGTGGGAATGTAAATTAGTACAAACATTATGGAAAATAGTATGGAGGTTCCTTAAAAAATTAAAACTAGAACTGCCATATTATCCAGCAATCTCTTTAGTAGGTATACATCTAATGGAAATGAAATCAGTATGTTGAAGAGATATTTACATTCCCATGTTTATTGCAGCACTATTCCCAATAGCCAAGATATGGAATCAACCTAAGTGTCCATCAGTGGATGAGTGGATAAAGGATATGTGGTATATATATGCAATTGAATACTATTCAATCATGAAAAAGAATGAAATCCTGTCATTTGTGACAACATGGATGAACCCGGAAGACATTACTTTTAGTTAAATAAGCCAGGCACAGAAAGACAAATACCACATGATCTCACTTACATGTGGAATCTAAAAAATCGATCTCATGGAAGTAGAGAATAGAACAGTGGTTACCAGAAACTGAGGAGGAGACATGGGGAATGGGGAGAAATTGGTCAATGGGTACAAAGTTACAATGAGATAGGAAGAATAAGTTCTGGTGTTCTATTGCACAGTAGGATGACTATAGTTAATAATGTATTGTATATTTCAAAATAGCTAGAAGAGAGGATTTTGAATGTTCTCACTGCAGAGAAATGATAAATGTTTGAGGTGATGGATATGCTAATTTTCCTGATTTGATCATTACACAATGTATACATGTATCAAAATCTCACATTATACTCCATAAATATATACAATTAGTACATGTCCATTAAAATTTTAAAAAGTAAACATAAGATTTTGAATATTACCATAAGAAGCTAAGAAGAAGGCAGACCAGCTAGGGACCTCATGACCCAAGGAACAACACAGTGGTGAATCCCAGGATTTTCTTTTTGCCTCATCTATCCCAGATATGAAGCTGAAGAAGCCAGCAAACTGGAAGCACCAACAGACACATAACAAAAAACAGCTCCAGCGGAAGTCTACTTTCTCCAGCCAAATGATCTGGAATGTCATACTAGTAAGACAGAAAACTTTCAGAAAGTAACCATGCAACCCCAGCCAAATACCACAGAAAAAATTTGACCATACCGCCATGCACACTAACAAAGGCTGAGTGGGGAACCTAAATGTTCACACTTGCCAGGTTATAACTAGGTCCCACCAGCCCCTGCCATGGTGGTGTCAGAGAATTCTGAGTAGGAAGCTAGGACTTTCATATTCTCCAGTTGGTAACTGGCTCCCCACCCCATCCTGCCTTTCCTGTGTCAGTGAAGACCAAGTTTGGCTCTTGGATTTCTACCCCCAAATGGCAGTAAAGAGGCACTGAGTCTCCTCCCCATGTAACAGTGTCAGAGGACACCTATGGAGAGTCAGGACTTTCACCACCACCTAACCACAATGAAGCTTCCTCATGTTGTCAGTGGAGACCACCTGGGGAGCAGTAACAAGTACTCTTACTCCTCCCAGCAAGAAAAGGATCAGTGGAGGCCAAGTGGGGAGCTGGAACTCCCATCCTCACCTAGCAGTAATGAGGTGCTCCCCTCTTCATGTGTCAACTGAGGCTGAGTGGGAAACCTGGACTTCTACACCAGAAATGAGACAGCAACCCTCCTACCCCCACCAGAATAGTGTCAGAGGAAGCCAGCTAAAATAGAAGATTAAAATGAGATCCAGAATCTCATCATATAGTACCCAAATTGTCCAAGTTTGCATTAAAAAATCACTTTGTGTCAAGAACCAGAAAGATCTCAAACTGAGTGAAAAAAATGATAATCAATAGATGTCAATACTGAGAAAATAGAGTTGTTAAGATTATCTGATAAAGATTTTAAAGAAAGAAACTGTAGGAAAAAATGCTTTAGCAAGAAATTCAATCATGTTTGAAACTAATGAAAATTAAAAGTCTGAGCAAACAGAAGATACAAGTGGAAATTTTAGAACTGAAAAATGCAATAACTGAAATAAGAAACTCAATGAGTGGGCTCAACAGTAGAGAACAGAGGAAAGAATCAGTGAACTGGAAGACAGAACAATAGAAAGTACCCTATCAGAACAGCAGAAAGTATATTGAAAAAAAAAAAAACCAAATAGTGTCTCAGGGACCCAAGGAACTACAGTAAGTCCTCACTTAACGTCGTTGATAGACTCTTGGAAACTACGACTTTCAGTGAAATGATGTATAATGAAAACAATTTTTTTCCTTATCAATGTTATAACAAAGGATTGTTGAATGAGATGGTGCTATTTGAGGAGCTGCTGTCCTTTCACTTAAAGTTGCAGTTTCCAAGAAGAACCTATCATGATGACATTAAGTAAAGACTTACTATATAACAAAAGGTCTAGCATTTGGGTGATCAGAATTCCAGAGAGAGAGGTGAAAGAGGACAGAGCTAAAAAAGTAATTGCAGAAATAATGGCTGAAAAATTCTCAAATTTAGCAAAGGACATGAACCTACATATTCAAGAAGCCAAGCAAATCCCAGACAGGATAAATTCCAAGAAATTCATGCCAAGATACACCACAGCCAAACTTTTGAAAACTGAAGACAAAGAAAAAAAATCTTGAAAGCAGCAAGAGAGAAATGACACATAATCTATAGGTGGAAAACAATTTGAATGACAGCAGGTTTCTCATCAAAAACCTTGAAGGCCAGAAGTACGTGGCATGACATTTTTCAAGTACTGAAAGAAAAGAACTATAAATTAGTAATTCTGTATCCAGTGAGAATATCCTCTTAAATTGGAGGAAGTATGATAGAATGGCAGTCCCCAACCTTTTTGGCATGAGGGACGGATTTCATGGAAGACAATTTTTCCACAGACCTGGGTGGGGGGTCGGGGGGTGGTTTGGGGTTGATTCAAGCGCATTACATTTATCGTGCAGCCAAATCTTTCTGCTAATATAATCTGTATTTGCAGCCGCTCCTCTGCGCTAGCATCACCATCTCAGCTCCACCTCAGATCATCAGGCATTAGATTCTCATGAGGAGCGAGTAACCGAGATCCCTCGCATGCTTAGTTTACTGCAGGGTTCTCACTCCTGTGAGAATCTAATGACCCTTTGATCCAACAGGAGGAGGAGCTCAGGCAGTGATGCCATGGATAGGGAGCAGCTGTAAACACAGATGAAGCTGCTGCTCACCTCCTGCTGTGCGGCCTGCTTCCTAACAGGCCACAGACCAGAACCAGTCCACAGCCCAGGGGCTGGGGACCACAGTGGTAGAGGATGCAAGATGTAGCAATTTGTCTGGAAGGAATGTTCTCATGGCGGTAACACCCTTCACTCTACTGCAGCCCTAGTTGCCCTGGGATCCTTCCCCTGAGTCCTCCAACCTGTAATGTGGCAGGCTGCTAAGGAAGTTGTAGCTGCTCCCATGCCACCTGCCTTCACTGTGACTGCAACAGATTCGAGAGTAAAAAGCATCCAAAAAATGGGAAAGTTTGTTCTGGTTGCATGTTCCAAGTTTTGTCTCCAAAATCTGTCTGCCTCTGTTCGGTCTCCAGAACCCTCAGGTAGTCATGTTTTTTTCTAGATTCTGTCCAGAGTTTTATAGCTGATATTTGTGGGAGCATTGGTTTGTTTAGACTCTCAATTCTCTGTACTAGAAGCAAATCAGGACTTATTTTAAATCTTATATATTACTAAAATATTGGGGCCAGTTATGTGAATTTCTTGCATACACCAAGATTGGTATAAAACTTTCTTAGGATATAGTCAGTGACAACCTAAGACAAAAATGTAAGATTATCTTTCAGTAGTTACTCTAAGTGCTTGAAATCACAAAAATCTCATGTTCTATACTAACATGCCTACACTTTCAGTGTGTTACTATGAACTTTTAAAACAAAATTTTCAGTATGATTGCTTTATAAAGTTACTATAAGAAAGAACTTGTACCTTCATTTCTTTGTAATAATGAAACCTCTCCCAGTAGTCAAAGTATTTGCTTATTTATAATTAACAATTTGACTTATGAAAAGAGGGGACAGAAAATCTTAAAGATATATAGACTTAGAAATCTTAGCTGTTTAAAAATAAGTCAGAATTTGAGATAAAAATGATCTGAAACTATAATGTACACTGGTAGTTTCAAACAAATTATAATTTTTAGAATTTGAGAATATTTTACAATAAATGGTATATATAACTGTGGCATGAAGAAAGTTCACCTATATATTGCCTTAATAATATATTTAAAATAACTGTAATAATTGTGTTTAGCTACCTCTATCCTTCCTGGATGGATACTGCCAGATATCCACCAAAATCCATTTTTCCCATATCCATAGAACCAAAGTTATAACTGGACTTATCTTGTTAGGAATAGCATCTGTGACTCCTACTTGCAGTTAAGTATAGCCACATGACTGAGTTCCTGCCAATAAAATGTGATGAAAGTGAAATGTGTCACTTATGACTCAGACGTTAATGTGCATTCTCTTTCTCAACAGCTAGAACCCACAGTGATCCAGTTTTGACCACAAATGACAACAATGCCTCAGGGATGACAGTGCAACAGAATGGGTAGAACATGGGTCCTTCAATCATCACAATCAAAGGGGAACATTCACAATAGACTATTACGTGAGAGGAACAGACCTTTACCTTCTTTAAAAAACCAAATTAATGTTAAGAGTCTTTGTTTCAGCAGACTAACCTTATTCTAACTAAGACATATTGGGTTCAGTCTCAGCTCTTCCAGGTGATAGATAATAAGAGCAGGGAGAATAGTCAAAGCAGCAGAGTCTACAACTGCTCTGCCCATGCCCTTTTACACGGGGTACCTGTTATTCCAAGTCTAAGCTTCCTTCCAGGCAGCTGTATCAGTTGATTAGGCAGTGGGACAATGCAGTTATAAATTATTGTCCACAGTAACTTTGACCAAGGTCAACATAAGAAATAACAGATATGCTTAATTCCCAGCAGCTCTCTTCAGTGAGAAGACTAAAATTAACCATCTTAAAATAACTCACATTCTTCACCTCCTGACCTCATTCTCTCTGGCACAAACTCCACCCACTTCTCCCCAGTCTTCTCCAGGAAGTGAAGCTCAGACCTCAGGAACACTATTTTTAGCAATTCCAGGAGGTGCCATTCAAATTGGAATCCAATTACTGTTTCCTACACATGTTTTTCTAAATTATTATTACCATTCTAAATATTATTACCATTAAGTATAGGTTCCATTGCCAGGGACATTGGGAGGTGGGTAAAAGTTTCAGGTTTTTTTGTGAAAATTTAACTCTTTTTGGTGAAACACATACTATGTGCTTGGCTTACCTTACTCTTGAGGGCAGAAGAATGCAAAATATTTCATAGTCCTGTCTACTTTGTCTGTTTTCTCTGTCTCTCCTTAAAATCTCACTGACCTGTACAATATCTAATGAATTCACTAACTTCCCATAGTCTGCTTCAAATATTTAATCTTGATATACTCCTTCCTCCAATACAATAGTCTCCATCTCAGTTTTTCTTCTAATTAATATCTCCTTCAGAAACACCTCATTCTCTCAAATCATGAAAGGCTGTTTCTTTTTCTAATTTCTTTTTTATGCCTTTGAATGCAAAAGAATTTCTGATTAAGATGCCATTTTATAACTCTTTCTGTTAGAATTCCCATTGCCTAATGGCTCCTTGCTGAGCACTTCTATAGTGATCTTGTGGTCTGTCTTGGGTTCCAGATGTGTCTGAGATACCTGGAGGCTCACTAAATGTGCTTGCTCTTCCTCTGTACAGAGCTTACTGCAGTTCCCAGCCCCACTGTGATTTACAGGACCATGTGACTAATTCTTATTATAGGATTGGAAGGGATGTGTCATCCTGAGGTCAAGGCAACTAAGAGAAAGTATGTCTTTTCCACTCTCTTTGTTTTTGCTCCTTGGCTGTCCAGATGGAGAAGATCCAGGAAGAACTCAAGATCCTAGAGGAAAGTGGAGCCATTAGATGAAGAAGCCTGGGTCCCTGAACTGTCATGTGGAAGGCTACCTGACGAACATCGAATTAGACTGATAAGTGCAATAAATAAGCATTTGCTGTTTTAAGCCATCGAGATTTGGGAGTGGTGGGGCAGGGGTAAGAAGTGGAAGTGAAGGGAGAATGTTGTTACTACATGCTAGCTTCACCTACCCTAACTATTACACCAAGTATTTTTTCCTCAGTTATACCTGAATATCCTGTAATTAGGACTTTAGAATCAAAGTAATTATGTGAAAATATTTAAATCACACAAAGGAATTTTAAACACTTTTTATGAAACATTTAACTCTAAAATTTTCTACTACTAATTTTTCTTAATAGGTTGCTAGTCAGGTTGTAACCACCAATATCTTCTCAATAAGGAGAGAGCATAAGAGATTTGGACAGTCTCAATTCTTAAGTAAATGTTTTAATTGACTTATAACATACATACATATAGAAAAGTACAAAAATCATGATTTTTTACAAGTGAATACCTTTGTATTATCATCTCCTGATCAAGAAATAAAATAATTATCTTCCTCCAAATGTAACTTCCACAGATTAATATTGCCTGTACTTGTACTTTATATAAATTGAATCATATAATATATACTCTTATGTGACTGACTTCCTTTGCTCAATATTATGTTTACAATTGTTTCATGCAGTAGATTTGTTGACTTTCATTGTTATCTAGTGTTCCATTTTAAGACTATACCCAAATTTGTTTAAGCATTCTTCTGCTGATGGACATTTTAGTTGTTTCTATTTTGGGGCTATTACAAATCATGTTGCTATGAACATTCATATACAAGTCTCTTAGTGCACTTATGAATGTATCTCTGCTTGGTTTATAACTAGGAGCAGAATCTCTGGGTCATACAGTACATGTACACATATGCACATGTTCAATTTTAGTACATACTGCTAAGCCATTTTTCAACATGGCCATACCAATTTACACTGCCATTAGTTGCTACCCATCCTAGCTAATTCCTGGTATTATTAACTTTTTTAATGTCAACCATTTTGATAGGTCTGAAATAGTATCCCTTTCTGGTTTAAATTTGTATTTTTCTTATTAATAAGGAGTCTGAGCACCCTTTTATATTTTATTGGCCATTTATGTAACTTTTAGGGGGCATATATGAAATGCCTATCCCAATTTTTATCTCCTCCCCTTTCTCTTATTAATTTGTAGGCATTCTTTATATATTCCAAACATGAATCTTTTGTCAGCTATATGTATTGCTGCAAATATCTTCTCTTACTTTGTGACTTGCCTTTTCACCTTCTTAATCGGGTCTCTTGATAAACAAAAGTTCTTAATTTTAATGATGTTCAATTTATCAATATATTCCTTTTTGGTTAATGTGCAATTTAAAAAATCTTAGCCTACCCCAGGTTCATAAAGATATTCTCCTATATTATCTTCTAGAAGTATTATTGCTTTGATTTGCACAAGATCTGATTTTTGTGTATTGATTTTTCATGTGAATATTCAATTGATCTGGCACTGTTTATTGAAAAGACTATCTTTTCTCCCACTACACTACAGTGATATTTTTGTCATATACCAAAGATGAGTTTATTTCTGAACTCTATTTTGTTCCATTGGTCTGTATGTCTGTCCTTATGCCAATACCACATTGTCTAAATTACTGCTGTAAAATAAATCTTGGTATTGGTAATGAAAGCTTTCTAAATTTATTCTTTGTTACTTTCTTTTTATATGTGTCTTCATATAAATTTTAGAATTTGTTTGTCAAATTCTACCAAAACTCCTGCTGGGATTTTGATTGGCATTGTATTGAATCAATAGATTGATGTGGGGAGAATTGAAATTTTACGATATTGTTATTATCAGATGATTTCCTGCTTATTCATTTTTAAAAATTTTCCTTATCTCATAAACTAGGATATAAGCTCCATGACAGCAGGAATTTTGTTTTGTTTACTGCTGTATTCTAGAACCTAAGAATACTTAGCATGTTGTAGGTTCTCAATAAATATTTTTTCCATACAATCTGAAGAGAAACCAGAGTATACTACTATTAAATTGGAACTAATTGACCAACCCCCATGTGCACATATAGTAGAAAAACTCAATGGAAACCAAGCAGGTAGGAGAAAGGAGGAGGGGACAGGTAAATTCACACCTAATGGGTACAATGCATGCTATCTTGGTGATGGGTGCACATATAACTTTGACTCAAACTGCACAAAAGCAAATCATGTAACCAAAACATTTATACCCCCATAATATTCTTAAATTTAAAAAAAAAAATTTGAAGCAGCTAATTAATGTTCTACTGGGATGCCTATTTTGTCCTCCTCTCCCTGTTTTCTTGGCCAATCCAACTTACCCTTCAGATCTGAAATCATATGCCATTTCCTCAGGGGATCCTTGCCTGGTATCCCCAACAGTCAGGCTCCCTGTTATTTGTCTCCTATCTTGACACCCTGTATTTCTCTTTTCAATGTTATCATATAACATTGATACTGTTATATGATATTAGTTATTATACAATAACTATATAATTATTTAATATCAGTCTTCTATCTAGAATGTAAGCTCTGTGAGGACAAGGACGAAATCTGTCTTAATTTCTTACTTCTACACTCCCAGTACCTGGCCTGGTACTGTGCATAAGACAGATGTCAAAAAATATTATTAAATTATTTTCTAAAAGAGGTCTAGATTCCCTCTCTCTGCTGTTTCTTAAAAATGAAAGTTATTATATTGCCAACACTTTGCTACCCTAACATCAAAAGCCTCTATAGATGTTTTTTGCTGCTTTTATCCTCTGGATTATTTGATGGACATTCTCTACCAGATTTCCTAGAGTGGGGAGGGGGTTCATTCATGGCTCCCCACCCCAGGTTGCCTGAATCAGAAGACTGTGTTCTAAGTCCAAGTCTAAGTTTCTAAACTGGAACTGGAGAAGCTACGTTGCTAACAAGCTCTGCAAGTAACTGTTGCACTGGCGAGTTTGGCATCCGCTCCTTTGGATCAGGCTCATGACATTGCTGCTTTATCTGTGCACTCCATAATTTCTGTAACACTGCTCTGAGTCCATTTTCTCTCATGATCCCTGCCCATGTTGTGTTCTGTTTTTAATCTCAAGGCTGCATTTTCCCTTTGGCCACTTGCCCTCTAAGGACAGCTGGAAGGCCACCCTGGCTGCCTGGGTAAGGATCTCATTAATCTTATCTTTATCTTCCTGGTCATGCTGACCACCCCAGCTACAGGGGCCACACACTGTCACAGCTCTCTGATCCAACTACAGAGACAATGCAAAGGAAATAGCCCAAGATTTGGAACCAGGAAACCAGAATGTGCATCTACACACAGTTGTTTGCTGTCTGCATGACCTTGAAAATGTCACTTAACCTCTCTTCTGCTCAGGTATAATAATAATATCTGCCTTCCCTACTTCAGAGATATTGTGAGGATCAAATGGCATAATATATCATGTTAGAACTTTGTAAACTATAAGTGGATATATAAATATTAATTATAATTAATAACCTCAACAATCCAACTCTTTACATGATAGAGGGACTACTTACACACTGTGATTTTTAATGAGAAGGGACATCCTTGCTAGCACTGTCTCATTCCTTCTACGAAATAAACAAACTGGCTAATTATTGTCTCGTCTGACTTAAAAATGTACTGGCTATACAATCAAGTATCTTAACACTTTTTGAGACTTTCTGTTTCTTAGTACTCATCTGTGTGGGTTACACAAACTTGCCTTGATAAAAGTTAGTATTTTTCAACTAATGAAAATAGAAAAGCCTGAAGTTGTTCTTTTGAAAAGCCAAAAGTATTGACCCACTACGTGACATAGTCATTTCCACCTTTCTAATGAACTTGAATTGTCCCTCCACTGTAGTCTATCACCCAATCTTGTTGATTCTATCTACTAGCTCTCAATTCCTCCCCTCCACCCTATTGCCATTGTCTTATTCAAATTTTTCTCATCCTTACTGGCTAACACTATAATCCCCTCCTAACTTGTTTAGCTGCCTTCATTTGCTATCTTCCAATTCTTCCTCTATTCTGCCATCAGTAATCAGCAAACTATGGCATGTGGGCAAAAACCAGGCCATAACATTTTTCTGGAACACAACTGCACTCATTCATTTATGTATTGTCTATTGCTGCTTTGGTGCAATGACTGAAGAATTCAGTCCTTTCAACAGAAACCATATGACCTATGTAGTGGGTTAAATGATGGCCCCTAAAAAAATATGTCCACCAAGTCCTTGGGACCTCAGAATGTTACATTATTTAGAAAAAAGGAGTTTGCAAATGTAATTAAATTAGGATCTTGAGATGAAATCATCCTGGATTATCTAGGTGGGCCCAAAATTTAATGACAAATGTCCTTATAAGAAACACATAGAGGACACCTACAGAGCAGAAGGCAATGTAAACATGGAGGCAGAGATTGGAGTACTGTGGCCACAAGCCAAGAAAACCAGGGCATGCCTGGAAGACACAAAGAACATAATCTTCAAGCTTCTGGAGGGAGTGCAGCCTCTTGTGATCTAAACAAGGCTTTTTTGTTCTAAAACACGTTTCATAGAGCTGTTTGTTGAGAGATATCTAAAATTGAGTCATATTATTTGTAAAGTTCCAGCCTTCATTTTTTAATCTCATTATTCTTTCATTTTCAGGTAAGAACCATAGTCTCCATTTTTAAAGTTAAGAATCATTCATGGCTGGGCGCGGTGGCTCACGCCTGTAATCCTAGCACTCTGGGAGGCTAAGGCGGGTGGATCGCTCAAGGTCAGGAGTTCAAAACCAGCCTGAGCAAGAGCGAGACCCCATCTCTACTAAAAATAGAAAGAAAGTAATTGGACACCTAAAAATATATAGAAAAAATTAGCCAGGCATGGTGGCGCATGCCTGTAGTCCCAGCTACTCAGGAGGCTGAGGCAGAAGGATTGCTTGAACCCAGGAGTTGGAGGTTGCCATGAGCTAGGCTGACACCACGGCACTCTAGCCCAGGCAACAGAGTGAGACTCTGTCTCAAAAAAAAAGAATCATTCATGTAAGTCAAAGACTTGAAGCACCAAACTTCGGTTAGTTGAAAGTTAATGTGGATATTACCAAATTTGGGTGTGTTTATGTGTGTGTCTTTCAATTCCCTGTCTTTTAGAATGCTGTCTTCTCTTGCATTTCAACAAAATTAGACCGTGATTATGTAGCTTATTTAATTAGCTTGGTGAAGAGAAGTTTTATAAATTTAATCAATGTGATTATGAGGGTGTTTTGCTTCTTATATATAGAAATATTTGTCTTGTATTTGTTATCATATTAGAAACATATTCACAAGGTCATATTTTTATAAATAATAGACACTATATTTCCTAAAATCAAGAGCAATTTCCAAGAAGTATGCTGGGTTCAACTTTTATAGGTTTCTTTCAAGAGTTTTCTCAGGAAAAAAAAAGATGTTTTGCTTGGAGCTATTTTCTTGTCTAATGCAGCACAGTATAAAATACTTAGAAAGCCTGTAGCTGAGGTTGTACAAATGCAGTTATTTTTCAAAGCTTTTAGGACATTACAATCCTAAAAATGCTAGATAATTCTCTGCAAGAGGATGCTATAGAAGTCTTAACTCGAGAATAGGAGTCAGAAAATTATAGCTTATATCCAGACCACAAAAACCTAAAGTTGGTCACTAAACTTAGGTAAACTATAAAAATGTTGCTATTTATTCCTATTTTGTATAGGATACTCTTGTTTATGTTTACTTGTTAGCTTGGGTCAATTTTGACATTTAAATTCCTAGAAGGCAGGATCTATTCTGTTGAACACATTCATTTTACATTTTGGATATATATGTATATATGGATATATATCTCCACACATCTGGATATGTATGTATATATGATTATTTTTAAAGTCATATTATGGAAGCTTTCAAGTTCCTTTTGGGGAAACACTCTTTTCCCCTAACATCATCAAACATATATAAGATAGATGGGCCATATTCAATTGAAAGTTCTCTTTTAAATAAACTTTCACTATGAAAGAATTCTGACTTCTGACCCTGCCTGACTTTTAAGAAGAAAATTTGACCTCCACCACTCATTCAGAACTATCACTGATATCTTGGGCTTTTTTTTCTGAGGACCATTTTGAGGATGAAACTGAACACTGAAATATGAATACTCTGCTACTTCTGGTCAGACTCAGAGCCACTGTGCATATTAAGATGTGAGAATTATCTTGCATCTTATGTTGCTAATAATGGACTGAAGAACACAGTGCCTTTCTAAAAATATGCTTACTAGTTCCTGGTAGGTGATACGTTTTTAATATGAAAAATATACTTTCCTTCTTTGTAATTTTTATAACTAAAAATTGATATGAAATCTTGTCATTATTAGGGATAAGGGGTAAATGTAATTCATAATTTCCATGCCAAATACTAGAAAAGAAAGACATGCTAGTTAGTACACATCAACTAAATGTTTCATAACAATGTGTTGGTAAATTACTATTATTATTTAGTAAAATTAAGAATTTGATGACACTACTTGTCCAGTTGATTCAATTCAAAGTTAAAAAGTCACCAAAATTGGCATCTTTAATGCTGGAAAAGTTTCTTTTCTTTTTGGCCTAGTCACAGTATACTATGATGCTCACTGGAAATAGAACTTCAAGGGTAAAGAGAAATAAACAGGGTCCAAGTTTTCTGTGATTCTGCAGCCCTTTAATCATAGTGCCCCTAGAACAGAAGAGTAGGATACACTACAACAGCTTCAGGGAACTAGCTACTTTGGAGCACTAACCACAGTCCCCTAGCAAATTCTATTTTAACAATAGCCACAGAATCATTTCTAAAGTATTGCCTCATCTTTAATATTTTAAGCCCCATGCCTTAAGTGATATGCTGGCTATTTTCCTCTCTCTAGATGATTTCTGCTTTGATGGGTTGCTTTATGTCTCAGGGTTTCAGTACGTGGTCTGCTGGGTATGGGAAAAACATTTCACATTTGCCTACTGAGATTTCTATACACTTCTGACAAGCTGTTGGATTTAAGGGTAAAGCAAAGTTTTTCTCAGCGTGCTTCCTTGTTCTACCTTGGGGTTTAAAATAATTTTCTTATAAATCCTCAACCTTTCTTTCTTATTGGAAGTGAATGAAAAACAAGTGGAAACCTTATTATAGTTTACTTTTGACCTAAACAGTACAGTGGAAGATCTTTTGAAATCCATAATCTTTGTGACTGAAAAGTTCATATATTTTGGTTTCTTATAAATTAAAGAGACCAAGTTAGATTAGGGAAAAATTATAACTTGAAATAGTGTTTTCGAAGATTTGCACATAGTAGGTGCTTTACAAACTCATATTAATTACTTTTTTTCAAGGCCATCAAGAGATTCTTCCTTCTTCGGCCCACAAAATTATCATCATGCCAACGTTATCCTTGAAACTCTCACAGATTTGGAACAATTACACTTAATGAGCATCTGATTGTTTTCCATATTCTGATATTGGATTTTTAAAGTCATCATCGCATTTATTATTAGGAGAGGAGAAGCGGGGAGAAGCATAGCCTATGGCTAGGAACATGGGCCCTGGCGTCATCCAGACCTGTGTTGGAGCTCATGTTGGAGCCAAGTGCACCTAGATGAGTCACTGAACTTCTACGCACCTCAGTTTCCTCACCTATGTCATGGAAGAAGTAATACCCACCTGAAAAGGTGTTGGTGAAGACATGAGATTATGCACATAGAGCCTGGCACAGTAACTTACACTGTGAAGGCTCAATAAGTGAACATTGTTATTATTATTTTCATTATTATCAAATATTTGAAGTAGCAAAGAAGAAAAATGAAGATCATAAACTTTAATATGTATATAAAAGTATGTCCTCTGTACCTGTCTATACTAAATTAACACTTTCTCCCATCCAAGTATAATACTAACTAGGACCTACGCTGCTTAGCTTCCAAGCTCAGACAAGATCTGGCGCATACAGGATGGTATGGCCATAGACTAAATTAGTACTTTCTATATGTGATATGAAGAACATGAGAAACTGGTTATTTTCTAGGGAATATACTGAATCATCAGCTTTCATCAACATTAAATTATCAAAAATTATGTATTATATATTTACACACATATGGAACCATGACAAGACTAGAGTGGGAGTGGGAGGAGACAAAACCAAAAAGTCCTTAGCCTTTATGTAATCCTTTATTCAATCCTTCTAAGGGTTCTAGATTAAATAACACTAATTTATTTTTTTCCTATCTTAAAAATTTGTTCTGTAATATTACATAATATGCATAATAGAATATGTAATATATAATAATATATAATGTAATATAATAATGTAATAATACATTCTCACTGTCACCAGAGGTAATAAGTTATCTATTAGAAAGAGCCAACATAAAAATACAGTAAAAATACAGTATTATAAACTTATGGGACAACCATCACATATGCAGTCTGTCATTGACCAAAACATTATTATATGGCACATGATTGTATTAAATAACTACATTATTTTTCCTCCTTTTCTGTCTTTTGTATTAATTGAACATTTCATATTATTACAATGTGTTAGCTTATTAGCTGTATCTTTTATTTTGTTATTTTCAAGATTGCTTCAAGGTTCATAATATATATCTTTAACATGTCAGAGTCTACCATCAAGTGATATTTTGCCACATCTGTATAAGACACTTACAATATTATATTTCCATTTATTCTCACAGTCTTTGTGCTCTTTCTGTCATCATTTTACTTCTATATATTTTATAATCCCTACAATACATTGTTATTATTTTTGTATAAACCATCAATTATCTTTTAAAGAGATAAATAATAAGGAAAAACATGCATTTACCTGTGTAAATACCATTTCTGCTGCTCTTAATTCCTTTGTGTAGAGCTATATTTCCCATCGGATGCCAGTTTCCTTCTGGCTGAAGGACTTCCTTTAGCATTTCTTGCAATGAAGATCTGCTGGTGATGAATTATTTCAGTTTTTCCCCTTCTCTTTTGTATGTCTGATAAGGTATTTATTTTGCCTTCATTTTTGAAAGGTATTTTCACTGGTTATAGAATTCAGATTGACAGGGTTTTTTTTCTACAGTACTCTACAGATGTTTTTCCACAATCTTCTCACTTGCATTGTTTCCAATGACAAATCTGCTGTCATCCTTATATTTGTTCCTACATACATAAGATGACATTTTTTCCTCCAGCTGCTTTTATAATTTTTCTCTTCATTGCTGGGGTTGAACAATTTGAATATGATGTTCCTTTGTGTCATTTTATTTGTTTCATGTGCTTTGGGTTCATTGAGCTTCTTTGCTCTGTGGGTTTATACTTTGCATCAAATTTGGAATATTTTTGGCTATTATTTTCATCAAATATTTTTTTCTATTCCTCCCTCTCTCTACTCTCCTCCAGAGACTCTACATGTATATTAGACTACTTGATTGTCTTTGTGTTTTTTTTAAGTTCTCTTTGTCTCAGTTTAGATTGTTTCTCTTGCTATCTTTGAGTTCACTAATTTTTTCTTTTGTAATGTCTAATGTGCTGTTAATTCTATTCAGTATATTTTTATTTCATATATATTTCATATATTGTTTCAGTTAGGTCATTTTTTAGATTATCATTGTCTCTATTTCACTTTTTGATGATATAGAATACAGTTATAACAATTGTTTTAACATCCTTGTCTGCCTCTAACTATGTCAGTTCTGGATCAGTTTAAAATGATTAATTTTCTCATCATTATATAGGTCATATTTTCCTACTTCTCTGAATAGCTGGCAAGTTTTTAACTGGGTGCCAGGGATCATGAACTTTAACTTGTTGGGTGCTAGATAGTTTTGTATTTCTATACACATTGTTGGGTTTTGTTCCAGGATGCAGCTATTTGGAAACAGTTTGATCCTCTTATGTCTTGCTTATGAGGCTGTAAGTTTGAAGCAGAGCAGTGCTCAATCTAGGGCTAATTGTTCCTTGTTATCAAGGCAAGAAGCTCTTATATACTCTACCCAGTGTTCCATAAACCTTGAGGTTTTTCTGTCTGGCTGGTGAGGAATGGGCATTATTTCTGGCCTGTTACTTCTAATCCATTTGTGTGGTTCTTTTTCTACCAAAAGTACATGTTACCTGTATCTTATATGGTTGTGCTTATCAGTACACAGCTGAATACTTGAGAGGACCCTCTATAGATCTCTGGAGTTCTCTCTCTGTGCATCTCTCTTCTCTCTGCAACTCTTTCCAGTAAACCTTAGCTGCTTTGGTCTCCCTAGACTCTTAGCTCTCAACTCAGGGATTCTTCCAGACTTCATCTGGGTTCCCCCTTCCTGTGATGTGACCTGGAAAGTCTCTTGGGGCATACTTCATCTCCAAGCCATGAAAAAACACCAAGAAAATGATTTATAGAGATTGGAGTGCACATAATACAGGGAGATTAGAAGTTCATTCTCCAAATGGGCATTCTCCTTGGCAGTGGTCTTACTGATCTGTCTTACAACTACATAAAAAGGGAAAAGGCAATTGGAAGGGGGCAGAGAGAAGCAGTTGCTGGGAATAGGCACAGCAAGAATGAATGTTTTCCATAGGTCAAATATCAGGAGAATAGGAAGACTTTAGCCATTTTGCTGGTGCCCCAGCTGGATGACCATTCTGCTGATTTAAGTGATCTCAGTGTCAAGAGTCAATGGGGTACACCACCCCTGAGGTTGTAAAGGAAGTGGTTCCTCTGAAAAACCTCACAAGTGCTCCCACCAGAACCACCAGTTGGATACCTGGGAAGGAGAGAAGATGAGATTAGAGTTTTAAAATGGCTAGACCAATTGTTTAATAACTGAAGGCAATTAGAAAGTTATGCATCTGCTTAAGATTCATTGAGAGAGCAAAGACTCAAGAGAAATAAAACTTCTTTGTGTTTATTCTCCAGTGAGTTCAAATACTAGGTCTCCCCAGCACAGAGTCCCCAGTACATAAGAACTATTTACTAAATTAGTCAATTAATAAACCTTACTTATTTGGAATTATAATTTTCAGTTGATATGAGTAAATAATTCAAATTTAAAAATCTGTCAGGATTAAATCTTGGCCATTAGAAAGCATCCTGGATGCCCCAATATTTAGTTTGATCAATGAAACTCAACAATATGAAGCAGTCTTTTTATTATCAAGTCAGTTATTTCCTTTGTGATGTTTTTTAGCATTTGTGGTTAACTTCCCCCTTTCTCTACATTAGGAAAAACAATACACTTTGACAAAATACTGTCTAAGGGTAACCTGATGTCTCTATGTGACAGCTCTTTGTTGTAAAAAGATAAGTGACCCATTTGAAACAGCCCCCCATTGTCATTTAGTGTTATATGTAATCCACAGGCAATCTACATTGTCCATTATGATAGATAGGTCTCCTTACCACTAGGTGGCCTGATCCTCTCAAAAAAGGAATAAGAGCAATTTAATATTGGTGATTTGGGCATTAATTGCCCTGAAAGTAAAGAGAACTAGTTCAAGTAAGTGTATGGAACTGAAATATATGGTCATTGTAACAAATAAGTTTAATCGACTCTTCCTGATTTTTTTTTAAATTATTCCCACATCTACTAATATATTTTCATTAATATCTCTCCATTTTATGTTTTTCCCACATGATATATGCTATTTATTACTATTGCCTTTTAAATCTCTCAGAATGTCTTGCTATCATAATGATTAGGAATAAGCTAACTAATCCCCATGATCATGTATCTTTCCAAACCACAGAGTTATAGTTTCATCATTAGAAAGACACTTATTGTCTTTTAAGGGTTTTGTTAAGGAAAAAAAAAAGAGGAGGATTCACAGTTTAAAAAAGGATTTTTAAAAATAAAAATCCTTAGGAGTTCATAAAATATTAAACATTTATAATACATACTTTAGATATAATTTTCTTTTCCTTTGCATTCATAGAATTTGCAATTATTTAGGGCCTGAGCATTAATTCTGTGGCTAATTCTGAGACCTCAAATCTTTATTCCCCTCTTAAGTACGATTTGCCTTTGGGTTATTTCTCTGCTCATTAGTACCTCAACCATAGGATGGCAAAGAAAACAAAAGCTCTATTCTTTTTGCAACACACTTCTGAAATATAAATTCCTGGTGCTAAAATAGCTCATGTCCTTTATTTAAAGAGTAAGTAGATAGAAAAGAATTAAAAATGAGATAATTCAGGCACAGCTTTCTGTACCAAGCCCCACAGGCATAGCAGGGCTGACACAAGTCTTGCCTTTAAAAAGCAGATGTATCAGTTCTCCTGCCCAAGTTCTTGGAACTTCCCTCCATTCACATTTGTGAGCATGATTAGAAATGTCTGGCCTTTGGTACTTTCCATGATCATTCCCTTTTGTGAACCCGGAAAGGTGATACCACATGTACACAGATGATGTATATATTTTTATAAATCCTCCATTTTATTATATATTCTTGTGCTCACATTACTTCACAAAAAGAAGATGGAAAGATAAGCCTACCCTAGCTGCATTCACAAAATAAAAGTTAGGCTTATTGAAATATTTCCAATGAATCTATCAAGTACAAATACATAAGATGAATATAATAGCAATTACCTCACAGAGTTATTAGGCTATTATTTAATATTAGAGGATTACAGATATGGATAATGTACTCAACACAATGCCTGGCATATAATGGATTCTTAATAAATGATTGTTATTGTCACTAATCTGGACTACGATAAAATATATTCAGCAATGACAATAGTTCTAATTATTTAATTACTTATAGTACTTACTAATAAATTTATATTACTATTAGATAGTTCAGAAGATACCCAAGAACCTGGGGCTATCTCAATGTCTTTGTCCCCTATAGTCAATCAGACGCCATTATTTATTACAGCTCTGTATTCACCCAGAAGTCCTATATAAGCTAGCACAAATGTGGCCAAAGAAACCATTTAGGACCCTTTAAAATTTTTGCTAAACTCAGTCTGCCCACTTTCTGCCTTCTATATCTTTTCATTTTCCTTCCCTATCTTGATTTCACACCTCTACCCAACCCCTGGATTAGTAACTCTGATTTTGGTCATTTATCCTAGCTTGAATCTTGGCATTCTTCAGGACACAATTTCTGGAATCTCAGCAAAGATAAAAAGTACCTAACCCACCACCTATACCCTTGAATGAGCCTCGACTAATGGTGGAGGAATTTTGGACAATCAGACTCTACTGATTCTGACACAAGTAACAGACACATTTCAACTTAGCATCAATGAAAGGAATTATTGGAAATCATGATGTTTTACAGACTCAAAAGGCAAAAATTCAAATGGCTTCATAGAAGAACTGGGACCTGGGACAAGAAAACCATCAAGAAACTAAGCCATCATTCCTTCAATCTTTTGTTCCAAAGCTGCCCCCACTCTTTATTTCTACATAGCCAATATTGCTTCCAAAATTAATATATCTTTGTTCAGGAAAGAGTTTAAACTTACTAGATGTCTCAATCCAAATTCAAAATTCTCAGGAGAGGATGTGATTGGCCCAGTAGGTCAGGTGTTCACTCTGGTCCAATTGGCTATGGACAAGAGAGACTCATGAAATACAAATCTGGCAATCCAGGTCCACTCTTATGTTCTTAGAAAAGAGATACAGGCATACCTTGAGATTTTGTAGGTTGGTTCCAGACCACAGCAATAAAGCAAATATCACAATAAAGTGAGTCACATGAAGTTTTTGGTTTTCTAGTATACATAAAAATGTGTTTACCCTATACTGTAGTCTATTAAGCATGCAATAGCATTATTTCTGAAAAAAAGTACATACCTTAATTTAAAAATACTTTATTGCCAAAAAATGCTAAAAAGTTATCTAAGTCTTCAGACATAAGTAGTAATCTTTTCACTGGTGCAAGGTCTTTCCGTGGTGATGGCTGCTAACTGGTTAGGGTGGTGGTTGCTGAAGGTTGGAGTGGCTGTGGCAATTTCTTAAAATAAGACACCAATGAAGTTTGCTACATCATTCAACTCTTCCTTTCATGAACAACTATGCATCATGTGATGCTGTTTGATATTAACAGCATTTTACCCACAGTGGAAAGAAGTCAAGGACCTCAAACCCTGCAGCTACTATTATCAACTAAGTTGATACAATATTGTAAACCAGAGTGAGGAAGGAACCTGTGGCCTCAAGGAGACATGTAGCCCTCCAGATCCCCAACTGTGGTACCTCAACCGAATCCAAACTTCACAGTACAAATCCCTTTATTTGTATTTAAATAATCTAATCTAAAGAATCTTGTATCTAAAGAATCTAAACCCTTTGTTGTCATTTCAACAATGTTTATGGCATCTTCACCAGGAATAGATTCCGTCTCAAGAAACCACATTCTTTGCTCATTCATAAGAAGCAACAACTCATCCATTCAATGAGATTCGATCCATTCAATCATGAGATTGTAGCAATTCAGTCTCATCTTCAGGCTCTACTTCTCATTCTAGCTCTCTTGCTATTTCCACTGCATCTGCAGTGACTTCTTCCACTGAAGTCTTGAACCCCTCAAAGCCATCCATGAGGGTTGGAATCAACTTCTCTCAAACTCTTTTTATTGTTGATATTTTAATTTCATCCCATGAGTCATGGATGTTCTTAATGGCATCTAGAATGGTGAATCCTTTCTGGAAGGTTTTCAATTTACTTTTCCAGATTTATCAGAGGAATCACTATCTATGGCAGCTATAACCTTATAAAATGTATTTCTGATCTGGGCATGGTGGCTCATGCCTGTAATTTCAGCATTTTGAGAGGCTGAGATGGGAGGACTGCTTGAGGCCAGTTCAAGACCAGCCTGGGCAACAAAGTGAGACCCCATCTCTACAAAAAAAGGAAAAAAAAATGTAGTTGGGCATGGTGGCATGTGCCTGTAGTCCCAGCTACTTGGAAGGCTGAGACAGGAGGATAGATAGCTTGAGCCCAAGAGTTTGAGGCTGCAGTGAGCTATGATCATGCTACTGCACTCCAGCCTGGGCAACAGAGCAAGATCTTGTCTCCATAAAAAAACAAAAAGAAAGGTACGTCTTAAATAATAAGATTTGAAAGTCAAAATTACTCCTTGATCCATGGGCTGCAGAATGTATGTTGTGTTATCAGGCATCAAAATAACATTAATCTCCTTTATATCTTCATCAGAGTTCTTTGGTGTCTAGGTATATTGTCAATGAGCAGTAATATTTAGAGAGAAACCTTTTTTCTGAGTGGTAGATCTCAACAGTGAGTTTAAAATATTCAGTAATTCATGCTATAAACAGAGGTGCAGTCATCCAGGCTGTGTTGTTTCATTTATAGAGCACACGCAGAGTAAGTTTAACATAATTATTAAGGGCTCTAGGATTTTCAAAATGTTCCATAAGCCTTGGCCTCAACTTAAAGTCACCAGCTGCATTAGCCCCTAACAAGAAAGGGTGCCTTTGAAGCTTTGAAACCAGGCATTGACTTCTCCTCGCTAGCCATGAAAATTCTAAATGTCATGTTCTAATATAAGGCTGTTTCATACGCATTGAAAATCTATTGTTTTTTATTTTATTTTATTTTATTTTATTTTATTTTTTGAGATAGAGTCTCACTCGGTTGCCCGGACTAGAGTGCCGTGGCATCAGCCTAGCTCACAGCAACCTCAAACTCCTGGGCTCAAGCGATCCTCCTGCCTCAGCCTCCCAAGTAGCTGGGACTACAGGCATGTGTCACCATACCTGGCTAATTTTTTCTATTTTTAGTTGTTTGGCTAATTTCTTTCTATTTATAGTAGAGACAGGGTCTCGCTCTTGCTCAGGCTGGTCTCAAACTCCTGAGCTCAAGCAATCCTCCCGCCTCGGCCTCCCAGAGTGCTAGGATTACAGGCGTGGGCCACCATGTCCGGCCGAAAATCTATTGTTTAGAATAGCCACCTTCATCAGTGAATTTAGCTAGGTCTTCTGGATAACGTGCTACAGCTTCAACATCAGCACTTGCTGCTTCACCTTGCACTTTTGTGATATGAAGATGGATTTGTTCCTTAAATTACACGAACCAACCTCTGCTACCTTCCAACTTTTTTTCTGTAGCTTCCTTGCCTCTATCAGCCTTCCAAGAATTAAAGAGTTAGTCCCTTCCTCTAGATTAGGCTTTGGCTTAAGGGAATGTTGTGGCTGCTTTGATCTTCTATCCAGACCACGCAGACTTTCTCTCCGTATCAGCAATAAGGCCGTTTTACTTTCTTATTATTCACATGTTTACTGGAGTAGCACTTTTAATTTCCTTCAAGAGCTTTTCCTCTGCATTCACAACCTGGCTGTTTGGTGCAAGATGCCTAGCTTTCAGCCTATCTCAGCTTTCAACATGCCTTCCTCACTAAGCTTAATTATTTATTTCTAGCTTTTGATTTAAAGTGAGAGATGTGTGACTCTTCTTTACACTTGAACATTTAGAGACCATTGTGGGGTTATTAAGTGGCTTACTTTCCATATTGTTGTGTCTAAGGGAATAGAGAGGCCTGAGAAGAGGAAGAAAGATAGGGGAACAGCTAGCCAGTGGAGCAGGCAGAACACACACATTTATCTGTTAAGTTTGCTGTCTTACATGGACATGATTCATGGCGCCACAAAACAATTACAATAACAACATGAAAGATCACTAATCTCAAATCACCATAACAGCTATAATAATAATCAAAAAGTTTGAAATACCGTAGGAATTACCAAACTGTGACAGAGAGACATGAAGTGAGCAC
Source organism: Cheirogaleus medius (assembly GCA_008086735.1). Lineage (NCBI taxonomy): Eukaryota > Metazoa > Chordata > Mammalia > Primates > Cheirogaleidae > Cheirogaleus > Cheirogaleus medius. Next base: position 69,057,616 of record VBSM01000529.1, read on the forward strand.
ATGCTGTTGGAAAAATGACACCAATAGACTTTCTCAATGCAGGGTTGCCACAAACCTTCAATTGTTAAAAAACATAATATCTTGGAAGTGCAATAGAGCCAACCATGATAAAACATGGTATGTCTGTCTGTGGTTAGACACACTAAATGGTGCTTCCTACATGTTATCTCTCCCATTCTTCCCTGCTTTTCCTTTCCATTGTCACCATTCCTGGCCCTTCAAGCCAGGTGGACCTGCCCATTCACTTCTCCCCCAACCCTTCCTACTTGTGTCTCTTCCATCTCTGACTTCTTTCATTCACTTTCACCTCCCTGGTTTAAATTCTTGGTTTATACCCCAGCTTCTATTTCTGCCCTGAGTCTTTTCTTGCTTTGGTGCCTCTTGACCACTTGCCAGGCACATTGAACTTCAACTCTCCTCTGTGATTTGTGACTCAGCTTACTTCTTTGGCCCAGAAAATCCCATAGACCATCTAAGATGAAGAGTCCTTCTATAGCCACAAACCCCTCAAAATTCCACTCCCCCTGTCCCACCCATTTCAGCAATGGTCCCATGAAATGAGAGAGGGAGAACACTAGCCTATAAATTGCTTTCGTATGAGTATAATGAAATGCTCCTTTGGTCATATCATTCCTTGCCTCGAAAATTCTTTCATGAGGTTGTCTGCGCTCACGGGGACAGACCCATCCCCTCTCTGGGACATTCTGTGCTCAATAAATCATGCTGTTTAGCTTGCTTAAAAAAAAATTCTTCCATGATCCTTTAGCCTGACATTCAATGTCTTTTAGAGTGAGGCTCCAAACTACTCTCCCAACCTTATCTCTCACTATTTCCTTACATGAAGATTCTAGTTCATGCACATTCTCTGAATGTTTTGTACAAAATTGTGTTGTGGGCCTATTATATACATATACCTGGCACATGGGAGCCCAATACATACTTGCTACTTATATCACTAAATGCACAGTAAATGTTGGTCTGGCAAAACTTGATTTATGTGACCCTGAACAATTTTTGCTGTATAGCTATATGGAAGATGTGAGAAATTACACTAAACCTGCTCTGACCCTATGGCATATCCTGGTTTGGGTCTTTAAACCAAAATTCTGGCAATACTATGTTTCCTATTTGTCTCGTTTCCTAAAAATAGAGTGCAGAATAGGAAGAAAAAACATTCTAGTTATTTGCATATGCTGGTTGTTTGAATTCCAAGATAAACACAAGCTTACTGTATTCCTAAATCCATCTTTTACTAGATTCCAGTAACTAGGGCTGTGTTGTGAAGCCATCTGTGATTTTTTGCCTCTAGGATCTTTTGGCCTGTGGACAATACTGCTCCTTATCCTCTTTATCACCCTTAGTCAAGTAAAATGAGACAAAGCATGTTTTGTATGCTATAAGAGTATCCACTTCAAGTTAAATTCTTTAGAGTCTGGTCTCACATTATTATGTGTCACAGATACATAATACTTTGACCTTCATTTCCTAATATCTTCCTTTTGGAAGGTCATAATAAATTACAAATACCAAAGAATTATTTAAGCATAAACATTTCTTGTCAGTGTATGGAGATATTCTATTGTCAAACAGATGTTTTACCATTAAACAGACTGTGTCGCTCACTACAAAAACCAAGCTTTAGGTATTAATTAATTATTTAGGTATTAATAAATTTAGTTTAATAAATTAATAAATTTAATAAATTAATAAATTAATAAATTTAGGTATTAATTAATTATTTAGGTATTAATAAATATTTGTCAAGTGAATGAATGAATGAAAATGGAAAGTAAGAGAAGTACACATTTCTAGTCAATGACAACTGCATTAAGTGGAGTTAGATATAGGTCAATGAATTTTATAAGTAATTAAAGAAAATAAAACATCCGATAGAGTTAACTAAAATATAGTCTATTTTATGTGTTCTATAACTGTTTTTCTCCCTTTTTCACGTCTCTGAAAGTGAAAGTTGTATTTAAAAAATGTTGGTCTCCAGATACATCATACACATTTTTAAAGCTTATTTACTTTTCTATTGGAGTTTAAAATGTGTTTTATCGCAGCATATTAATCTTTAAATTATTTTACTCAATTTTATAATCATCATAAATGTAAAGTGGGGTGGGGGCCAGGGAGGCATGTTGTCTCAACCTGAGTTCCTAAGAATGATGCTGTGACAATTTTTACATGAAGCTTTTCAGGCTAGTTTTGTAGTGGTAAACAGCCTCTCAATCCTTGCCTTTTTAGAAATCATAATCAAAGTCTCTCTAAAAGTTCTTCACATTTTAGAAGAGGATTTCTATTATATATGAGGCTTGTTGATGAAACTTTTGATTCCAATAACTTTTCACTTGAAATATTATTGCCAGTTATGTTAAATTTATGATAATATTTTCAAGCCCTTTTAAGATATAATATCTAACAGTTAACATTTATTCAGGACCCTTACTCTATGTCAGATACTGTGTTGAGACTTGTACCTGAATTATCTCATTTAATTCTCACAATAACCCTATTTGTGCTTATTACACAGATAAAGAATCAAGAGGCAAAGCAAAGTGCTCGCATGACTGGCAAGTGGCAGGGCCAGGATTTGAAAACAGATCAGTCAGATACCAAAGCCTCTGGTCTTCTAATCTGTAAAATTATGGTGAGGTCCCACGAGTAACACAGTCCCACTTGGGGACACTTCAAAGCCCTGAGGCAGACTGATTCCTTTGGCATACCTTTCAGGTCTTCAGTACAGGACAGTCTCTGCCTGCTTGCCAGAGGCAAAGGAAAATTGTACAATAGGAAAACAAGTTAGTAGCTATTGCAATTCCAGGGTTATTGCACTGCAGTAGTTACTACATCCTGGTATACTGGACCCTTGTCCTTTGGAAAGTGAGTTTAAAACAGCTGTTCTTAATTATGAGGTTTAGCTGAAAGAGAATGTGATGTCTGAAGAGTTATTTTAAATTGTGTTGTGCATGTGGGTGTGGGGATGACTGTTTAAGAATCCCCCCTTCCTCCCCAATCCTCTCCACCCCAAGAGGAGAAAATATCTACTACCCTACTACTCATGGAAGCATCTGGATTTTCCTTTTTACCTGATGCTTCATGAAATCAGACATCTCTGGGAATCTTTCAAAGTTAATTTGTTCCCAAAGGGATTGCAAAGGGATGGCATGCTTTTATGTCCCTATTTGCGGGTTTAAGCCAAGAATGATGCCTCTCAATAGCAGTGGGAGTTGAATGTGTGGCTGAGTACAGCACATGCTCCCTTAATTTCTGTGCTCCATCCTACAGACTGAGGTTGTCAGATGTCATGCTAAGTGCGTGTTTAATATTTCTCAGTTTTAATCTTTGACCTTAGTTTAATCTGGACAGGCCATATGCAGCTACTCAATTTAATCAATGACACCAGCACTATTCTGATATCAGTGTTTCAGGTCATCCTCTGTGGGCATCACACATTCCCAGAAACAGTCTAGCATTTCCAGACTTAAGTTTTTAAAGCCATCATTGATGGCTCTTGGAAAGAAAGACCAAACTGTCGTAGTAAAGTGAAATTTCTAAGGTTGAATTTAAAATAACTTTTTTAAAGGTATTTTGCAATACTGTGATCCAGTTATCCCCCTAATGTTTAGCAACATATATTTGCTTTATACACACACACACCTTTTTTCTAGGAGCAAGCCTTTAGTTTCTTAGCCCATTACCATTATCCCACCCCCATTGCTATGTTGAAATTGCCTCTGTAAGTTCACAAAAGACCTTTATATTTGCTAAATACTGAGATCTCTTTTTAGTTCTATTGTTGTTAATCAAAAAAGTTCCTCATTCCTTTATTTATATAGCAAAGGATACATACATAAATCCAGCCCAAATGTAGTGCCGCCCCCATGGCAGATGCAGCATAGAGGCAGGTCTCTTAAAGACCCTAACAGGGCACACTGCTGCCAGTGACCATGTCTGCTCCAGGTAGAATCTTGCTTAATCCAGGACACAGTTCTGTGCAGTGCCACAGACATTTTATACTTGGAATTTACATCACTGTTCGGGAAGCACCTACACACCTTTCTTTAAATAGTCTTTGGTCTTGGTTTCCATGTTAGCATGCTCCTGAGTTTCTTTTTACTTTTTTTTTTTTTTTTTTTTTTGGTTATTCTTTCTTAGTATCTGGTGTCAGCCTCTCATCTTTTACCCAACAATTAAATGTTAGTATTCCTTAGAATTCTTCCTAGGCCCTCTCTATTCTCTCTTCTCTATACTTTCCCCTGAGGAAATATCAATTCTCATGACTTTAGTTATCAATATACTGACAAATCCCAAATTTTTATCTCTGGTGCAGATCACACTTCTGAGTAATAGATTTGAATATGGAACTGCCTACAGAACATTTCAATTTGTATGTCTCAAAGTCATCCGTAAATCACTCAGTATGTCCAAAACTGAACTCATGATCTAGTGCCCCTTATCTCCAGACAATAATAACGTGGCTGTATTATACATGCAGTTACTCAAGTTGTAAAGTGGGGCTGGGGGAAGGGTGATGATTCTGGCTTTCGTTTCATCCCTCACATTTAATCAATCAATCAACTTCTTAGGTACGATTTATCGTTGTCATCATCCAGTGGAGAGCATGCCATTTGTCACAGATAGAAGTACCTGGTCCTTGGGATGGATGTATCTCCATTATATATCAGCCATTGCCAAACACTGAACTGCAGAAAGATCATCAAATCTGGAACAAACACCCACCAGTGATGCTAGTTCACCGTCAGCTGCCCCAGCAATAATTTCAGCTGCAGGTTATGTGCACTTTCTGGAAATAACATTAACTCTACCCAGCTCCCTCTTATGAATGTGATGACACATTCTCACTCAGATTCCATGTTCCTAGCAAGAATTCTCATCCTTGGGACAGTTATTAATATATAGATGTTCTGGATTTTTCTATCAGTCTTTGTGGGTTGATGAATGTGAACCACTTATGATAAATAGATCTGTGTTGTGTTGATAAAATCCAGTTTCTAAACCTACAGGGCTAAGAGCCAGATTATGGACTGTGGTAAATTCATCAAGATAATCCATCCTGTGGAACCTCTTGAAAGGTAGCCAACTGATCTTGCCTGGAGTTATCCATGTGCTTTCCATTTGAAATATCTCAGAAGTCTTCTTTGGAAGATGCCTAAAGCCCATGAAACAATACTCTACTTGAAAAAATACAAAACTGCTTGATTTAGTATAAGATATGCATAAACTTCCTTTAGTGATGGAGATTATTAGCAAAAATATGCTGGAATCTGGGCTAGCAGAGGGGGAATTGCTTAATTAGCCATTCAGAGCACCTGGATCTGATGTTCCTCCTGCACTGGTAAATGTAGTGGCTACACAGAGAATTAAGAATGTGGTATTACTCATGATACAAACAACTTTGTTCATCTAACATTTTGTCTTTCCTCCAAAGAGGACTGATCACCATATGAAATATGTCTTTGGGGTCAGGTTTGTGACAGATCATCTCAGAGATGACTCAGCTTCAATACACATGCAATGCCTGTCCAGTCCAGTCCACCCTGGCCCTGACACTGAGTTGAGCTCACTGAAAGCATTATGCTAGAGTCAATGCAGCTTGCACAGGAAAGAACTGGCCACTCCCCATGTTTGGCAGGGATTTTAAGATTTCAGGAATTCTTCCTGTGGTCCATCCAGCAGAGGCCACAAACTGCTTTAGGAACTTAGAAAGAGGGACAATGAGGCCAAAATAAATAGAAGACTTCAAGGAGGAAGGAGCACTCCCTGAGTGCAAAGGAAGAAGGCAGGGCTTCCCAGGCAGAGCCAAGTCTGGAAAGCAAAATCTGGCTCTGAGGAGACCAGCCTGTAAGGATTACAGGGCACAAATCAGTCTGTAGTTAGAAATACAGTTCAAGGAGAGGGTTGGTATCAGATTGCAGAGTGCCTTGAAAGCCAAGAAGAAGAGTTTAATTTTGACGTGGTTGGAAAGAGGGAGAATCTTAAGGATAAGTTGAAGAAGGGAGACTGAGAATCAGGAAGACTAACCAAGTAGCTATTGTAAAAACCAGGGCCCGAGGAGGTGAACTAAATTGGTTGCTGTAAAAACGTGAGACGTTCTGAAAGGAAAATGATGTGATGGAAAATAATCCAATGGGCAGTTTATAATCAGCTATCATGCATAAGAGGTAGTACAGGGCCCAGCACCATGAAGCTCTGGGTGGGGACCATAAAGTACATCCATAAATACCCTCATTGGGTTTCATTTCATTACACAATCCTTGACTCAACTCTTCAGAACATTTTGTTGTTGCTTATCTGAGCTGAAGAACTCCACAAAAGGAGAAAGCTTTCTGAGTTTCCTTGGCCTACAGGGCAAGGGAATTATCCTGGCTCTTCCCTCTTTTTTTACCCTTCCTATTTAATCAGTCACCAAGCCCTGTGGATCCCAAAATGTTCTCGAATCTGCCCTCTTTTCTCCACCACCACTGCCTCTGCTCTCATTGCTACTTTTGGGTTCCTACCATAAATGTCTGGCAGGTCATTCATCCTCCAGTCTTGCACCTCTCCAGTCTATCCTCCATATTTCTATCAGTGAACTATAGTCTTTGCAAAATTCAAGTCCACTTTAAAACATTCAGTGATGTCCTGCTGAATGTGTTTAGGAGGAAGTTCAAACTCTTTATCTTAACATACAAGGGTCATCATGATTTGGCCCAGATGTTGTAGGCAGATGTATTTTGTTTGGCCACATGATATTTTGATCACTGGGAAAATTCACATAAAATATATATTGTTTAGGCTTCTCTTGAAAAATAAGAAAGCATATCTGGTCACATTTGGGCCTGCATTCACAGTGGCAGCATCTGTCTAGTGTGAGGAATAGTTGCCCATTAGGACAGCATGTGTGTGCTCTGGTTTGTCACAATCTGCACTGTCCATATTGCAACTTACCCAGCCTTCTTCACTCATTTCCTTATCTGCATAGCCTCCGTAAGCAATTTTTGTTTGTGGACTATGGATACAATCATATCATTCCCTATAACTTCTTCCAACACACTGTTAATTTACTGAACGACTTATAGCTCCTGCAGAATGTAATGTAGCTTCAAGACTGTGTGACTTTGTAAATGTTGCTTCCTCTGTTTAGACCATTCTGCCTTAACCCTGACCCATCCTTTACCTATATGATACCAACTTTTTTTTCAAGACTCAGTTCAAAAATAAAAAAAAATTTTTTAAAAAGTCTCAATTCAAGGGCTCCTTCTCTAACTTTCCTGTAGTTCCCACAATTATTTCTTTGCCCCTTTTTTTCTGTAGTTTTCAACTTTTATAATCTGACTTTTATTGCCCCCTCAGGCCCTATGCCTGCCGTTTCACAGTACCTATCACATAATGCTATAACCAATGATTGGTATATTTTCCACATTAGACTATACATTCTTTGACAGATTTGCATTTCCATTACTTAGCACAGTGTCTGGCATACAATAAGAACTGAATAAATATGTATTAAGTGAATGCTGTTGATAAAGTTCATTTAGAGGTAAAAGGCAAAACTAGAGTGTATAAAGAGAGTGTAAAGAAAGATGGAAAGAAGGTGAGGACTGAACAATAGGTTAATAGGTAGGAAGAAGAGGACCTGGGGAAGGAAACAAAGAAGGACCAATTTGGAAGAAAATCTGGAGTATATATGGTCTTGGAGGCAAAGGGGAAGAGAGAGCTTCAAGTTCCAAAGACGGGATACTCTGAGCCATCAAACACCCAAGAAAAGCCATCTCCAATGCATCCTGCACATGGAGGGCAACACGGTGCCCGGGTTTAAAGCCCAGGCTTTAAACAAACTGAAGTCCGACCCTCAGTCCCACCACTTACTAGCCAGGTATTCTAGCAAGTTACTTAACTCAAGTTACTTAATTCCTTTGAGACTCACTTTCTAATTTGTCAAATGGCACCTACTGTGGCAGAGAGGTGGTTGAGACAGGAAGCCAAAACCTGAGAGAACTATTTTCATTAAAAATGTTCTACTACATTGGTAGCCCACTATTGATGGGTGGCAGATGCATTCTTTTCCAGTTCTCCACAGAACACCATGTAAAACTTGGAAACTCTCAGGACTTCAGGCCATTGACAGTGATAGCCAATGGAATTGATGCTACCTGTCAGGAGCAGCAGTGAAGGACAATGATGACATTCACAAAGCGTGGGGGAAGCAGTACCAGTGCCAACAACCTGCAGCAGTGCATGGCAGACACAGTGGTATCCAGCAAAGATGGTCACTGGCTGACCCTGTCTGTGAATGCATGTGAGGTCCCCTCTGAGGACTTCCAGAAATACTGTAGGGAAAGGAGGGAGCTTTGAAGAGCCCATATCCTGCATTATTAAGTAAGAGCAAGAGCCAACAAAACTCAGGTTATATTGCAGTGGACAATTGTAAGGATTCAAGCGATGCATGGGAAAGCACCTAGCAGAGCACCTGGCACTTTGTTGGGACTCAGGAAAGATGATTTGTATTGCTCTTATCCTATGACAAAAGCCAATGACATATCATCACAAGCTTTCTGCTTGCTTTTTACAAGCACTACGTTTTACCATGTCTTTGCCTATATTTACCTCATCCTAAACATTCAACCAAAAGACCAGGATTCTTCCTCATAGCTGCCCATCTATATGCCCTACCCATTTGCTACTTAATTCTTTTCCCTGTCTTTGGAGGGAAAAAACTGACTTGATTCCGATGTTGCAAAATGTCAGAGAGATCCAATAGAAAGATTTTGCTTCACTTAGGCAATAAAACATTATATTCTGGTCTTATTTGCAATGGAAATAAGACCATCTGTTCTCATTTCCCACTCCTTTTCCCTCAGGCAGAATCTGCTATCTCCTGAGAATTTCCTCAAAATGTTTGAAATACTGGCAAGAGACATTTAATGAGGGCCCAATAGGATCTTCTGCTTTCCTGTCTCTTTACTAGGAACTGAAGTATTTTATCTAATCCACATGTGTCCTGCAGGAATAATTGAGCTCCTACATGTTTCTAATGTTTTCTGATGATAACTTACTCTCTCAATAACCAAAAGATAACAAGTTAAAGGAGTATGCATCATTTTTAAAAGACAGCTGCTCTTATATCATTTTTATATGTTTGTCTTTATAACATTTTTATTACAAGTTACATTATTCTGTTTCACTGTAAATATTGTTCACAATTTAAAAATATTTATCAACTCTGCCATGTTCTACAAGTTCCTCACAGCAACAATTAAATTTTATTTTTGATGTATTGTTAATTTTAAAAAAGAACTTATTTCATAATGCTTATGAGATCACTTAAAGTTGTTTGAGTAATGGGCCTGCATAAATTTGATAGAATAGAGTCACTATATTTTTCTATCAAAATTGACCTTTAAAGATACTATAAAAGTACAATGAGACATTTAAAAGGGGAACTGTAATGCCATGCACACAAAAAACTAAATTAACAAAAGATAAAAGAATTACATTACCTAACAATACAACTGAAAAACAGTGTTTCCTGCACAAATCTAAAGGTTTCCAATGAGGACAGCCAATGGAACCCTCTGCGCTATGATTTGAATATCTGTGTCTCTCCAAAATTCATACTGAAACTTAATTTCCAATGCAATAGTACTAAGAGGTAGGGCTTGCAGGAGGTGATTAGGTCAAGAAGGTTCTTACTTTGTGAATAAGATTAAGGCCCCTATAAGAAAGGCTTCACACAGCATTTGGCCCTTTTGCCTTTTTGTCCCTTCCACCACGTGAGGACACATTTGTTCTCCCTGAAGAACACGGCAACAAAGCACCCTCTTAGAAGCAGAGGGAGCAGGCCCTCACAAGACACCAAACCTGCCAGTGCCATGATCTTACCATTGCCCCAGTCTTGGACTTCCCAGCCTCCATTACTATGAGAAATACATTTCCCATTTTTTTTTTTTTTTTTGAGACAGAGTCTCACTCTGTCGCCTCAGCTAGAGTGCTGTGGCGTCAGCCTAGCTCACAGCAACCTCAAACTCCTAGGCTCAAATAATCCTTCTGCCTCACTCATGAATTGACAGGCACTTGGGTTGTTTCCATATCCTTGCAATAGTAAATTATGCTGCCATAAACATTAGGGTGCCGATGTCTTTATTATAGAATGTCTTTTGCTCTTTTGGGTAGATGCCTAATAATGCTATTGCTGGATCGAATGGTATGTCTATTTTTAGCTCTTTGAGGTATCTCCAAATTCTTTTCCAGAAAGGTTGCACTAATTTGCAGTCCCACCAGCAGTCTAAGAGTGTTCCCGTCTCTCCACATTCTTGCCAGCATTTGTTGTTTGGGGATTTTTTGATAGAGGCCAATCTCACTGGGGTTCGGTGATATCTCATTGTGGTTTTGATTTGCATTTCTCTAATGATTACAGACGGGGTTTTTTAGAGCATTTTTTTATATGTTTGCTGGCCATTATTCTGTCTTCTTTTGAAAATTTTCTGTTCATTTCCATTGCCCATTTATTGATGGGGTTGTTTGATTTTTTCTTGTTGATTTTTTAAAGTTCTAGATAGATTCTTGTTATCAGCCCTTTATTGGATGTGTAGAGAGCAAATATTTTCTCCCATTCTGTCTATTCGCTCTAATGATGAGTGGATTATTAAAATTTGGTATATGTATACAATGGAATATTACTTAATTCTAAGAAATGATAGTGATCTAGCACCTCTTATATTTTCCTTGAGCTTGAGCCCATTATCCGAAGTGAGGTAACACAAGATTGGAAGAATAGGC